>CM060404.1:88266173-88866173 GCA_030545235.1 Helianthus tuberosus
TTCTTCAACCATAACCTTCTTCATGAGTTTTCTTTGGCTGATGTTGGTTTTATGTTTGAGCCATGTACTTAAATAATATACATGTTACAAACCCTTTCGTTACAACTTGTTACCAAAAAGGCCGGTTTGCCAATATTCATCGTAATTAAGGGTATGAAATGTAACTAAATTTCTATAGAAATAATTAAGAGTAAATTACAAAAATCGACTTTTATGTATGTCACTTATTGTAAACTGTGTCGTTTGTCTTCAATAATTACAGAAAACGTACTCGATGTTTGCAAACCTTTGCAAGTTATGTCCTTTATCCCTAACTCAGTTAATTTTTGTGGTTAAATCTAACCAAATGAACCCCACATAAAGGTATTTGTGTGGTTAAATCTGATCAAATTGACCCCACATGAGAGTAAAATGATCAAAATACCCTCATGCGGGGTTCATTTGGTCAGATTTAAACACAAAAAATTAATTGAGTTAGAGCTAAAGGACATAAATTGCACGGGTATGCAAAAATCGAGTACGTTTTCTCTATTGAAGACAAAGGACACAGTTTGCAATAAATGACATACATAAAAGACGATTTTTGTAATTTACTCTAATTAAAACTAGTATTTTCAACGTGTTCCGTAGAAGAAGAGGTATCAAAATTACTCCATATTGTACAAGCCTTGTATTATATGTAGTTATGTGCATCATCACCATTTCATGTCACTTAAAACACTTATTTAAAAGTAAATACATAGTTTTATTAAGCTTTATCTTAAATAAAATAACAACTTCAGTTTTAACCATGGCAATGTTCATTTCATCCCGTTTGTATATTTATATTATAATATATTATTCTGAAATTAAATAAAAACTAAAAGCGACACGACTCTAGTTTGTACACTAAATTCCATGTTCGGTTTATTTTATTCAAATCTCATATGAGTGTCTTTTGGAGCTATTATTAAATATAATATGGTATTTATTTTGTCACTATATACACTTTATACGTTGTAATAAATTAACTTTTGAAATGGGATCTTGCAGAAAGCCATCAACATGCTCTCCATGTTTATCTTTAAAATAATTTATGGGTTATTTATTTTAATTTCTAAATGATTTAAAAATCCAGTTAAATTCACACAAAGGAGATCAATTGGACAAAGATATGTAGACTTGCCCAACACATATTCATATGTTTACAATTAACATAAAAAACAGTTTTTCATTTTTATAATGATATGCTATGTAAAGTGTAAACTCAAGCTTGATATAGCATTTATTCATATGTGGACAATAGTTCTCATTTTCTGAATATGTTTTAAACTAACCATTTAAACAAAACATATTTCGCTTGCTATCCCGAAACATTTTATCAATTCTCACAACCATAAACATCAATTTTGTAAGGGTTTCCCTTACACAAAAAAGCCGCCGACAGATGGCACCACTGGAGGTATCCGTTTGGCGTCTGATTCAAAGACAGGAGCAAACAGATGGTGTGGATCCCTAACCCCCCCCCCCCCCCACACACACACACACATATTTGTATTAAAAAAATAATGTTTGTATGTGGACGTAACAATGTAAAAAGTTTGAGCGTATTTTGAATGATAAGTAGAAATATAAAGTTACATTGGATGTGACACGCTTATAAAATAATAAAGTGTTGCCATATTTATTTTTTAATGTCTCAAAAGGAACATATTGTTGTTTAAGTGATGTACTTTACAATCAAAAAGTATAAATCATATATGGTGCAAGTATTAGGGTTTTCGGGGCGCCCCCATGAAACACCACCACAAGTGAGTGTTTCACGAAGGTGATGATGAATCTAGTGATACACATCGCGGTCGTGGAGAGGCATGGGGGTGTGGAGATGATCGTTTGACAACAGCCATATGATAGTTCCAAAATTAGAAAAAAATATATATATACAATTTTTACCCTTATAAATAATTCAAACCTTTTACAATTCTTCGCACAATTCCCTACTCAAAAACACACTACAACACCCATATTTGCTCGTCCACTGGGTGGGGAGATAAAGTGAAATGACCGGTCGCGACTTGGTATTACTATTGAATTTTTTTCTTTTATTTTAATGTTTATAAAAATGATAGAAAAGCAGTTATAGGGTGGGGTTGGTTGTATATGTATATTTGTGGACTTTGGGATTGTGTGTGAGGGTTGAATAAGATCACCCGTAGTGGGGCGTAGTTTTTAAAAAAATTGCAAAAAAAGCCCCAACCCCCCCCCCCCCCCCCCCCACACTACACTAGGCGTTATAAGGCGTTTTTTTTTTTTTTTTTTTTGAAATTTTGCATGCTAGCGTTTTAAATATAACGCTGAGAATTGTTTGACTTTTTTGCTTTTGGCCAATGGGGAGTGGTCAAAGGTTTGACTAACCAATGAGAATTGTTTGCTTTTTTTTTTAATGATTGGGATGGGCATTATTAGGCATTATTCCCACTACACCACTTTTGCAATAACGCCCCATGCTGACTGGGATGACACATGTCGGATAATGTCCCATGGTGGGGGCATTATAACAATTTACCACTACACATGGTCTAAGAAAATTTGAAAGCGAAAAAAATGGCATTTCATCAATAAAGATCGACCAAATCTTTGCTCAGACTTGAAGATCTACTCAACACGTCATTCATAAGTTTGACCAGTGTTTCACTATTTTCAGAATCACATAAATATACATATGTACAACCTTTAATCAAAATACTAATGTATGTGAAACAAAACTATAAAACCGAAGAATGAAGAGCATACAAATATGATCATTTTCTTACTATATGTGATCAACGCTAGGGTGATGCTCGACGATCAATAGCTAGACGCTATAAGCATTCAAATTTCAAGGTGAGTACGTTCTACATGGCTTAATATTAATGTTTTTACGTGTTATGGGTTGATTCATATACATGGATATGAAGGAGTTTTGACGGGTGGCAAACGTTTAAAATATGTTGATTGGGTTAACCCCCAAAAACTGGATTTTGAGACTTTGAAGGTTGTTTCTGAGTAGAAATGTGGATTATAATGAAAAATACGTCTTAGATTGATGCAAATGGGTTCCGGCGAAATGCAACACATTGGCTTGGAGAGCGGAGTTGAATAGAATTCCTATGTGCCAGGCCTTAGTGAAGAGAAACATGTTGGTCCCCAGGGGCGGAGACAGCATAGAACCAGCCGTAGCACGGGCTACGGCTCAAACTCGTGTTCGCAGTGTTAATTTTTTGTTTTTTTTTTCGATTTTATATAAAGGATACCCCTAAAAAAATACGAGGATACCCCTATAAATGATTTTATATGAATACACCGTAATTTTTTTTTTTTTGGGATACCCCTGGTGTTAAAGTCTAGCTCCGCCACTGTTGGTCCGCTCAGATAGGTGTGTGCTTTGCGATGATTTCCAGGGGTCGGTGGGGCACCTCTTTTCGGCTTGTATGGTGGCTTTCGGTTGTTTGGCAATACATTAGTGCTTGGTGTAAATTGCCCTCTATTTTTGTTTTTTTTTTTTCATTAAGAGGCTTAAATGGACCTTCACAAGATCTCTAGATTGGGTAAAAAGGAAAAAGGAAGGGGTTCATGGGCTTATTAGCATAGCGTGCTGGAGCATATGGAAAGTTAGGAACAAGAAGATTTTCTCCAACAAAAGTGGTATTATCGATTGAAGATATTATAATTATCGGAGAAATCAAGTCGTTATGTTTTTGTGGGTTTAGAATTTCATATTTTTTCAGTATGTTAACTAGTAGTGAGATATTTTTACTATTCAGTTTATATAAGTCAATTGTAATACGAAATCAATTTTAGTGTGATCTAGTTAGTTGATTTGATATTAGAGCACTACTGATTTAAGCTACAAATCCCCTAAAAAGTTATCTGAATCTTACTTTTGCTACAAAAATATATATAATTTAGGTGCTGTAAACATCCCTGAGGTCGGTCCCATTAATAATTCGTAATGGTCCATATAGGTGATCTATATATTTGTGCAACATAGAGTTCACGGGTATTCAAAGTAGATGGGCCTACATTTGATCATTGATATATTTATATGAGCTGGCTAGAGAAAAAAATCACCACCTTTCAATTCATTCATTTATATATGTTTTTTTTTCTATTACTAAATTATATAAACTTCAAATATTTAATTAAATTAAACAAAATTATATAAACTTCAAATTTTTAATTAAATTAAGTAACCATCACTAGTGCTCTAGTAGTGGCCACGGGTATTTAAGTTCCACCTATGCCTGGTTGGTCTCAAGTTCGAGTTTGGGTGATAGTGGTTTAAATTGGGAATCCATTGTGTGAATGGGCTCTCTAGCACGAACCCGATTAAGACAACGTATGCTAGACCTCCCGACATTCGCGAATAATTCATACCTTTAAAAAAATTAATTAAATTAATTATTATTTGATTATTACAACTGTATATACCAAGATCAAGACCTTAGTATAATAAAATCATCTTTTTTATATTTCAAATATTACAAAATACAATTAGATAAGCAATTTTTTTTTATTTCAAAGTATTATAAAATACAA
This sequence comes from Helianthus tuberosus, assembly GCA_030545235.1. Classification (NCBI taxonomy): domain Eukaryota; kingdom Viridiplantae; phylum Streptophyta; class Magnoliopsida; order Asterales; family Asteraceae; genus Helianthus; species Helianthus tuberosus. The sequence goes on from CM060404.1 coordinate 88,270,731, forward strand.
TTAGATGAGCAATTTTTATAAGCATAATGCTATCTTAAAATTTCTGTTAAAATGTTAAATAACACCAAAAAAATTTCATTTAAAAATTCATAACATAATGATACTATCTTAAAATTACAAGAGTGCCACTAAATTGCACATCATAATAAGCTCATGGTGGCCACATCAAATTATAAGGCAGATTATGTGAGCCAAAACCATTATTTCAGAAGTAATCTAAAATAAATTGAGATTCTATAAATGAATACAAATGATCAGTTTACTGCTTTAAATTTTATAAATTTATCGGAACACGAAGCCCGTCATAACTGAGTTGTACATCAAGACCTTCAGTTTCCATCAACTTCAATAGACCTTCATTCACTTTCTCATGATCCATCAAATGCATCATACCTGCATTAATCACAAATAATGAATTATCATATGATTAAACTCCATCCAGTCAAAACTTTTAAAACAAGCTATCTTTCAATTTTAAAAGAGTTAAATGCCTGGTTGGTCGAAAATTGCAGAAATATTGATATAAAAGAATAAACGAAAGATATGTATGAATTTTGCGTGGCAATTTCAACCCATTTATGTACAAACAATTAACTATAAGCTCATTCTTGATTCTAGCAACCAACTATAAAAATTTGCAATGATGGTAACATGCTGTAAAGTTTTGCCTGATAGCAGCTTATTACATGAAAACCTATAAAATGGCGTTTTTTTTTTTTTTTTTTTTTTTTCATTTTCCACATGTCAACACACAATCAATAGATCTTTATATTTTATTTATCAGATACTTTGGCCTGCTACCCAACCCACTCTTTTTTCCACCCTTGATTAGAAGTCTCCTTCTATGATCAAACTGAACAAAATTTATAAGTGGTTTTGTGTAAAAGATTCGATCTTTTGGCAGGTTGGAAAGACGAACAACTGGACAAACAAAATTACCTGTGAAAAGGGTTCTTTTTGGCTTGATTTTTCTTACTTCTTCCAAAGCCTGGTATTAAAACCGACATTAGAACCAACATGATAACAAAATATTGATGAAAACACTACAAAAAGTTACATGAAATTCAAAACCTTTGGGAGTCCAAAATGTGTTGAAGAGGATCGATCTGGCCTCAACGCATCCTGAAAACACATAAACATAATATATCATGATAAGATGCCAAAAAACAGGGGGGTGTATTTAATTTAATTACCATTATAAGGATTTCACAGTCTCTTAAAAGGGGATAAGTCTCATCAGGTATTTCACTAACATCACTGCAACAAATAAATGAAAAATTCAGATCAGATGTAAGATGCAGTGACAATTTAATAAATTTACAGAACGTGAAAGGCACGAGCGAAGTTGCAATCTTCGATATGGTTTTTTATGTACTTTCTAAACTTAACTTGATACTCGTCTTACCTGATGTAACAAACGTTGCCAAAGCGGAAGCCAAGTGAACGGTAATTACGGCCATGCCACACTGGTAGTGGAGTAAACTGACGACACAACACACAAATGACCGCATTATAATAAGGTACCATAAACCGTATATATCCCAAACACTAAAGTCTAAAACCCTCTCACGCATATTCTCCTATATTAGTATACACACCTGAAATAGAAATATTCAAATTTCTTCCATATTATTAGGACTGGAGAAACACAACAAATAGCAACATATTTTCACTTCAGTTCTAATTTGGTCACGAGACCTATGTAGTTAATATCACGATATATCACCGATATATATCGGTTATCGGTCCCCTGGAGAGATATCGGTGCAAAATATCGGTCAGAATATCGATACTGATAATATTGGCGATATTGACCGATATATCATCGATTTTCCTAATATCAATACCTTTTGTTAGTTCTAGCATTCGTCTTTCAATTATTAGTGTTATTAAGACTTTTGTTAATTGTTAGTGTTAAATGATAGTGCGATAAGTCTTAATCAGTTCCTACTTGTTACAATTGTTAGTTTTTTTGCAAGTTGCAAAAGGTTAATTTGTTAATGGTAGGAAAGTATAATAAATTGTTGGTGTTGAATTGCTATATATATAAATTCAGCAGGATATTAAAATTACCGATATCCCACCGCGATTACCGATATCTCAAATATCGGTCTTGGACCGATATCCGATATTTTACCGCATTAACTACTTAGCACCAGACATCAAACTTCATCACTAAAACCATTCAGCTGTCATAACTGTTAAAAAAGCCCATTCAAATTCATGTATGTATGTATGTATTAAATTTATAAGGACCGTTATTGATTTTTATATAAAGTTCAGGATTTACTCAAACAAAATAAAATCCAGGGACTTTTGCATGACTTCAGCGGAAGTCTATACATTATCTTTTGACATGTCCCATTATCATAAGTTCATAACATCTTATAATCAAATTATCATGTATCTGGGTAAGAACACATAGAAGAATCATTCAAGAAAATCAAGAAAGTGAATTCGAACCTTAAGATCATGTACAATGAATGGTATTTCATGTATGATATCAAATTGCAGCTCTGAGACTGCAGCTCCAGGTGTGACAACACTTGTGTCTACTAAATAATAATGTGTTTTTTTCATCACCTGTAATTAATTTATAAAAACATCAACTTATTGTCATTATTTTTGTAATATGTTCATTATTTGAAAATCAACGATTCAACAAGAGTGAACTTTGCACCTCAAAGTCACGCTCAGCTACATAGATAGGAATATGTGGTTGGACGTTGTTTGTCCAGTCACGAAGGTCATCCAAACCTAAAAGGCGTAACAACCAACTTCAGTTGGCAAAATTATACCATGATGATGTAAAACTAACACGAAAAAGTTTAATAATGAGACCTCCAATTGCATCAGCATGAGAGTGAGTTATCACAACTGCATCTATTGTTCTTATCCTGAAAAAATTAAAATTCAAGAGGTTAAAAAGTCTTTAGTATTCTTGTAGCAAAAATATGTAAGAGAAAACGGGTGACAGCGTTATTACCCATAAGTAGGGAACCAACGGAGAGCACTTTGGTAAAAGAACCTGTAAGATGAAAAAAGAATAAATGAAATGGTTCAATCATGTAAGACGATCAAAAACACTTGTATCCTTTTGTTAAAGAAACGGGCCAAACGATTTAAAAGTCATCAAAAAAAAGATACTAAAGTGATTCGACTAAAAAATAAGTGGATCATACTTTAGTAGTTCTTTTACATTATCCCAAAAAAAGTCCGTTCTGTCCCTAATCCCGTAACCCAGACTCTGCATTTTGCCACATATAGCTGGTGACAATAGTTCATGTGAATAAGATACTAAAGTGATTGGACTAAGAAATGCAATTGCACTATGCAAGCATGAAATATCTTTTCTTCTATATCATTTTATAAACGTATGGGCAGTCATTTGATGAAAACATATTTTACATACTTGCCAGCATCTATAAGTATGTTACATGTGCCAGAAGGTTTCGGAAAACGAATAAGGATGCTTGTATTAAGTCTCCTATTCTTATTTCCGGGTTCCACAGCTTTTGCACAAACCTGAAAAGCCATTGAGAAACTCATATTGGAAAAAACAAAAAACACAATTTTTTTAACATCCCACATGTTCTTATATACGAGTTAATATAGTTCAATACTTACCGGGCATTTCTTTAAGGGATCAGTAAGGCAGCTCACTCGTGGAATTCCTTCACTGGTTCCTGTCCCCATAAATATGATTTCTGGTTGCTCAACAGATACTTGATCTCCTTTTTGTACACCTTTTCAACAATTGTAATAATTTTATTTTACACTAGTATTATAGAACTTAGCATACCATCACAAATGGCAAAATGTATGCCCCACGAAACAAAATTTATAGAAGGTGTTTGAATCAGAAATATACAGCTTAAATAATCGATAAATTGTACATACGTAACGAGATATATGAACATACATATATGGTTATAAATGTAGCAAGTTTTCAATTAAAACAATTGTTGGGGATTTGGAACAAAACCGGATTATTTTGAGAGTCGTGTGTAACACTTTCAGATTGAAACAATTTGATGGTTCACTCGAATTTTCCAATCAGATAAAACTTAGAACCGAAGTTCTTTAAAAACAAGTGTGGAGATCTATATGAAATCCGTGAACCAGTATCCAACCAACTGAAAGGTATTTCGAATTTAGGGTTGGGGCCACTAACTACTCGTCTACTCTTAAGCAGTTTTCATTTTGAAAGTCAAAATGCCTCTCAAAGTTGGAGCCAATTTTCCACCGAATTATTAATCAATAGCTAGAAAATTAAAATTCTAATGAATTTTTAAAGAAGCAACTCTACCCCTTAGACCCTGTGCTCCGGGGCGCTGCCCATAGTTATTAAAGGCGCGAGGCGCACTCAGGGCGACTTGTTGGGCCTGGGGCTTTATTTGCGCCTAGGCGCGCCTGGGCGCTCACTTTAATAACTATGCAGAAGATTATGAACTAACCTGTAGATTAAAGGCGCGAGGCGCACTCGGGGCAATTTGTTGGGCCCGGGGCCTTATTTGTGCCTAGGCGCTCGATTTAATAACTATGGCGCTGCCCCCTTGGAACCCCTAAGGACTAGGGGTGCAAACTATCCGAGCCAGAGCTCGTTTAACTTATGAAAGCTCGAGCTCGGCTCGTTTAATATTTATTAATTAATTTATATTAATTATGATTATTATTTTTTATATAATTTAGTTATTTTTCATACATTTATAAATAGTCATTATTATTACTATTATTTAAACAATATAGAAATAGTGGTCTCGTTTAGACTTGAGAGAGGATCATATGCGGTACATAGGAAACAAAATTAAACAAGTATTGAAATAAAACTCACATGAAATCGAATTCCGGTGAGAAACTGAAAGAATGGGGCTGAATTGGGAGCTTGCATACCTGGAAACTGGAATCGAAAATGGGTTCTTGTTTGGGAAAGATAGGTTTAGGTGTCGGGTCAGATGAGATAAACGGGTCAGGCAAGAAGGATACGGGCGGAGTGCTCCATGGGTTAGGATCATCTGGGACCCTAACACTCACTCGAGTGAGTGTGAATAAGGAAGATGAAAGAGGACAGTTGAACCCTTGCTCAAGAAAGCTAAACCTTCTTTCTGCTTCTAATTTTGGATCACCAAAATCTCAGCACCTTTTTACAAACTTTTGATTTGTATTTTCGTTTCTACCCTTCAACTTCCGTCACAACTTCAAATCCACCCACAATGTGGGCACCTTTTTCAACGTCTACGGACCGTTAGCTAGGGATAAGCTCGGTACCAACCGGTATCGAAAATCCAAAAAAATCGATACCGGTACATATACCAAAAATACCTAATACGACGGTTCGGTATCGGTACAGACCGTTATTTGAAGAAAAAAAACCGGTAAATACTAGTACCGAAAACGCAAAATATAGGTGCCGAAAATCGAGTCGGTTTGGGAAATTTGGTACTGGTTCCAAACCGGTACCCGGTACCATTTGCTCGTCCCTGCCGCTAGGGCAAAGGCCATTTGATACTTATATTTCCTATGCATATATTTCCAAGATGGGGGAATAGTGCCAGGCAGCTGCCTGGCACTCCCCCATTGGCCCAACCGGTTTATTATATTATATCCATTTTAAATTACGTTTTTGCCCCTGCTTAAAATTTTCGTTTTGCCCCCAGCTCAAAATAAAATTACGCTTTCGTCCCCATCTCAAAATTACGATTTTGCCCTTAATTCAAAATTACGATTTTGCCCTTAATTCAAAATTACGATTTTGCCTTGCACTACCCTATTGGACCAACCAGTTTATTATTTTATATCCATTTTAAAATTACGTTTTTTGCCCCTCTTTAAAATTACGGTTATGCCCCCAGCTCAAAATAAAATTACGCTTTTGTCCTCAGCTCAAAATTACGATTTTTCCCTCAATTCAAAATAAAATTGTGGTTTTGCCCTCAGCTCAGAATTACCTTTTCGCCCCCAGTTCAAAATAAAATTTTGTTTTTGCCCCCAGCTAAAAATTACGATTTTGCCCTTTGTTCAAAAATGTGATTTTCACCGTTTAAAAAATTATGATTTCGCACTCAGTTTAAAATTTCGTTTTTTCCCAAGTTCAAAATAAAATTATGTTTTTGCCCCCAACTCAAAATTACAATTTTGTCCTCAGTTCAAAATAAAATTGTGATTTTGCCTCCAGCTTAAAATTACGATTGTGCCCTTAGTTCAAATTTATATTACGCTATTACCCCAAGTTCAAAATTACGAATTTGCCCCAGTGAAAATTTACAATTTTGCCCCTGGTGCAAATTTATAGTACTACCATCACTTTAGCTTTTGGCAAATTACGATTTTACCCCAGTAAAAAAAATACAACTTTCCTTCAGTTAAAAGTTACAATATTGCCATTGTTTTAGTTTTTTTTTTTTTTTTATCAAAACTATAAAAGTGTTTTGTTTTAATTGGTTGACTCGATTTAATTGTTTTCCGTGTCAATGAGCTGCCTAACACTCGCTCATTATTCGGCCATCTCCCTGCAACGCGGGCGGGGTATTAACTAGTTGAATACAACAAGTAAGATGTGGGTTATTGATAGAAGACCGATTTGAGATTATCAATCTCCCAAGTGACCCGTTAAGTGGATTAAACTCTAAAATATAGATAAAGAACAAGATTGCAATAAACTGTGTTTGCTTTCATTTAAACTACTACTAGTTTTTTTGACGTCTCGCGTTGCGGTAAAACCGAGCAAACGATAATGTAAAACAAACCTGATTTGAAAATAAAGCATATTGTTTAGAAAGTCAAACCATTACATAGGTTTGGTTTATCATCATACCATTTTATGATACCAAATAAATACTTTATTTTGAGTACAACTTCATTTTTAACAAAACTTATAACAGAATGTCGAGGGAAAAAAATCAAGCACAACTACGTATTTAAGTTTTTAGAAAAAAAAAAGTTATAAACGTAAATTATTAAAGAGGTATCAAATTAATTGATAAATTAATATGTGTTCAAAAAAAAGAAAAAAGAATTATTAAATGCATGCATGGTAAACGTGAATGTTGAATGGTCCGCGTATCACATGTGCACCTATGAGTTGTTTAAGAAAAAAATTCTACGTCATTGTCCAACGTGGAACTTGAAGTATCGACATCTTGAGAAGGGACATCATTTTACACACCTGGATGTTCGCTAAAGGACTTTTAAACAATATGGTGTCTACCTAAAGGGTGTTGTATCATGTATGAGGTATTTGAGTCAAATCAAATGACCAAGCACAACAAGAACAGGTGTGAGCATTGAATGCTCAAACCACGTATATATATGCACCTCCGTATTTGCCCAAAAAAAAAGTGCACACTTAAGTGTTCAATAACATTTTCAATTTTCAACTGTTTTCAAACCAACCTCCCCCTGTTTATATGCTACTACTATTGTAGCACTATAAAGCGTTCAAATGGGGCCAACATTGGCTCACACATAGGTGAAAGAAGAAAAAAAATGCATTTGATGAAAGGGATGGTTGCCTATAAGACTTTTGCATATATGATGGCTACTTGGCTGTGATGGCCAACAAGTTTGGATGGCTCGGAGATAAAGTTTTACCTAAAGATTCGGCCATCTCCCTGCAACGCGGGCGGGGTATTAACTAGTTGAATACAACAAGTAAGATGTGGGTTATTGATAGAAGACCGATTTGAGATTATCAATCTCCCAAGTGACCCGTTAAGTGGATTAAACTCTAAAATATAGATAAAGAACAAGATTGCAATAAACTGTGTTTGCTTTCATTTAAACTACTACTAGTTTTTTTGACGTCTCGCGTTGCGGTAAAACCGAGCAAACGATAATGTAAAACAAACCTGATTTGAAAATAAAGCATATTGTTTAGAAAGTCAAACCATTACATAGGTTTGGTTTATCATCATACCATTTTATGATACCAAATAAATACTTTATTTTGAGTACAACTTCATTTTTAACAAAACTTATAACAGAATGTCGAGGGAAAAAAATCAAGCACAACTACGTATTTAAGTTTTTAGAAAAAAAAAAGTTATAAACGTAAATTATTAAAGAGGTATCAAATTAATTGATAAATTAATATGTGTTCAAAAAAAAGAAAAAAGAATTATTAAATGCATGCATGGTAAACGTGAATGTTGAATGGTCCGCGTATCACATGTGCACCTATGAGTTGTTTAAGAAAAAAATTCTACGTCATTGTCCAACGTGGAACTTGAAGTATCGACATCTTGAGAAGGGACATCATTTTACACACCTGGATGTTCGCTAAAGGACTTTTAAACAATATGGTGTCTACCTAAAGGGTGTTGTATCATGTATGAGGTATTTGAGTCAAATCAAATGACCAAGCACAACAAGAACAGGTGTGAGCATTGAATGCTCAAACCACGTATATATATGCACCTCCGTATTTGCCCAAAAAAAAAGTGCACACTTAAGTGTTCAATAACATTTTCAATTTTCAACTGTTTTCAAACCAACCTCCCCCTGTTTATATGCTACTACTATTGTAGCACTATAAAGCGTTCAAATGGGGCCAACATTGGCTCACACATAGGTGAAAGAAGAAAAAAAATGCATTTGATGAAAGGGATGGTTGCCTATAAGACTTTTGCATATATGATGGCTACTTGGCTGTGATGGCCAACAAGTTTGGATGGCTCGGAGATAAAGTTTTACCTAAAGATTCGGCCATCTCCCTGCAACGCGGGCGGGGTATTAACTAGTTGAATACAACAAGTAAGATGTGGGTTATTGATAGAAGACCGATTTGAGATTATCAATCTCCCAAGTGACCCGTTAAGTGGATTAAACTCTAAAATATAGATAAAGAACAAGATTGCAATAAACTGTGTTTGCTTTCATTTAAACTACTACTAGTTTTTTTGACGTCTCGCGTTGCGGTAAAACCGAGCAAACGATAATGTAAAACAAACCTGATTTGAAAATAAAGCATATTGTTTAGAAAGTCAAACCATTACATAGGTTTGGTTTATCATCATACCATTTTATGATACCAAATAAATACTTTATTTTGAGTACAACTTCATTTTTAACAAAACTTATAACAGAATGTCGAGGGAAAAAAATCAAGCACAACTACGTATTTAAGTTTTTAGAAAAAAAAAAGTTATAAACGTAAATTATTAAAGAGGTATCAAATTAATTGATAAATTAATATGTGTTCAAAAAAAAGAAAAAAGAATTATTAAATGCATGCATGGTAAACGTGAATGTTGAATGGTCCGCGTATCACATGTGCACCTATGAGTTGTTTAAGAAAAAAATTCTACGTCATTGTCCAACGTGGAACTTGAAGTATCGACATCTTGAGAAGGGACATCATTTTACACACCTGGATGTTCGCTAAAGGACTTTTAAACAATATGGTGTCTACCTAAAGGGTGTTGTATCATGTATGAGGTATTTGAGTCAAATCAAATGACCAAGCACAACAAGAACAGGTGTGAGCATTGAATGCTCAAACCACGTATATATATGCACCTCCGTATTTGCCCAAAAAAAAAGTGCACACTTAAGTGTTCAATAACATTTTCAATTTTCAACTGTTTTCAAACCAACCTCCCCCTGTTTATATGCTACTACTATTGTAGCACTATAAAGCGTTCAAATGGGGCCAACATTGGCTCACACATAGGTGAAAGAAGAAAAAAAATGCATTTGATGAAAGGGATGGTTGCCTATAAGACTTTTGCATATATGATGGCTACTTGGCTGTGATGGCCAACAAGTTTGGATGGCTCGGAGATAAAGTTTTACCTAAAGATTCGGCCATCTCCCTGCAACGCGGGCGGGGTATTAACTAGTTGAATACAACAAGTAAGATGTGGGTTATTGATAGAAGACCGATTTGAGATTATCAATCTCCCAAGTGACCCGTTAAGTGGATTAAACTCTAAAATATAGATAAAGAACAAGATTGCAATAAACTGTGTTTGCTTTCATTTAAACTACTACTAGTTTTTTTGACGTCTCGCGTTGCGGTAAAACCGAGCAAACGATAATGTAAAACAAACCTGATTTGAAAATAAAGCATATTGTTTAGAAAGTCAAACCATTACATAGGTTTGGTTTATCATCATACCATTTTATGATACCAAATAAATACTTTATTTTGAGTACAACTTCATTTTTAACAAAACTTATAACAGAATGTCGAGGGAAAAAAATCAAGCACAACTACGTATTTAAGTTTTTAGAAAAAAAAAAGTTATAAACGTAAATTATTAAAGAGGTATCAAATTAATTGATAAATTAATATGTGTTCAAAAAAAAGAAAAAAGAATTATTAAATGCATGCATGGTAAACGTGAATGTTGAATGGTCCGCGTATCACATGTGCACCTATGAGTTGTTTAAGAAAAAAATTCTACGTCATTGTCCAACGTGGAACTTGAAGTATCGACATCTTGAGAAGGGACATCATTTTACACACCTGGATGTTCGCTAAAGGACTTTTAAACAATATGGTGTCTACCTAAAGGGTGTTGTATCATGTATGAGGTATTTGAGTCAAATCAAATGACCAAGCACAACAAGAACAGGTGTGAGCATTGAATGCTCAAACCACGTATATATATGCACCTCCGTATTTGCCCAAAAAAAAAGTGCACACTTAAGTGTTCAATAACATTTTCAATTTTCAACTGTTTTCAAACCAACCTCCCCCTGTTTATATGCTACTACTATTGTAGCACTATAAAGCGTTCAAATGGGGCCAACATTGGCTCACACATAGGTGAAAGAAGAAAAAAAATGCATTTGATGAAAGGGATGGTTGCCTATAAGACTTTTGCATATATGATGGCTACTTGGCTGTGATGGCCAACAAGTTTGGATGGCTCGGAGATAAAGTTTTACCTAAAGGATACACTTTTACTTTTCAAAGTCTATTCATCTAAGTGTATTCATTTGGTGAGGGTGGGGGAGGTTAATAAGCATTCTCAAAACACCTTAGGGTCAAAATAAACATATCTAGAAATGCACCTAAAAAGTTCTTAAGGATATTGATTAGTGATAAACGTGTAATTATATGTCCCTAACTTTAAGCATCTAGTGATTTTTTTTGAACGGCAAGGAACGGCGTGCCAACCACCGTGACACCAGGCGATGTGGCCAAGGTCGACTACTCGACCGCCTCTAGCCCTTGGCTATCCTAGATGCGCGGAAACCCGACCTCCACCCGGCCGAATGCACGACAGTGGAATAATCGGTAAAACCTCGCCTCTCATCTAAGACGAATCGGCGCCACCCGTATTCGCCATTCACCTGGATGCCGCAGAAAATGATGGGGAGAGTGTGAGTCGAACCTGGGTCACGAACATCAAGTTGAGTAAACTGCCATTTTGGTCCCTGAGGTTTGGCCAGTTTTGCCACTTTAGTCCAAATCTCAAACTTTTTGCATCTAGGGCCCTGTGGTTTCGTTTTTGTTGCCATTTTGGTCCAAATTTCAAATTTGGCCAGATTCCCCAACTTAAACCCCCCTATTTTGTCTTTATCCTCAGGGGTATTTTGGTCATTTAGATTTATTATAACTCAAATTTAATAAATAATAATGCCACTGCCAGAACAATAATGCCACTGCCAGAACAACAAGCACCACCACCACCACCACCCCCACCACCACCACCACCCACCCCCACCACCGCATCATCCACACCACCACCATCCCACTGCCGCCAACCCTCCCAAACCCAAAACCCTCACATAACTCAAAGCAGCCACAAAATTCCACCGCCAAAGCAAATTGTCCTAACCCTATGGCTTCAAAATCTCCGACAATCAAATCGGTGACCAAACCTGTTAAATCAGCAGTGAAGAAACCGCGGAGATGAAGGGGTTCCGTCAGATCGACGGCGGAGATGAAGGCGGCGGCGTAGCTGAGGTGGTTTTGGAGATGAAGGCGGCGGCGTAGCTGAGGTGGATCTTCAGTGGTGGTGGTGGTGATTGATGGAGGTGATTCATAAGAACAATAAATCCGATTGGAGGAGGTGAACGTGGAGGAGGTGAGGGTGTCGGGGGTGGCGGCGGTGAGGGTGACGGTGGTGGTGGTGGATCTTCAGTGGTGGTGGTGATTGACGGAGGTGATTCACAAGAACAGTAAATCCGATTCAGAGGAGGTGAAGGTGGAGGAGGTGAGGGTGTCGGGGGTGGCGGTGGTGATGGTGGAGGCGGTGAGGGCAACAGTGGTGGTGGTGGATCTTCAGTGGTGGTGGTGATTGTTTGAGAAGATGGAGGTTTAATTTGGTGGTGATTGTTTGAGAAGATGGATCTTCAGTGATGGTAGGGTTTATATATTAATGGTGTTAATCAATATTAGGTTATAAACCTAAAATGACCAAAATGCCCTTGAGGATAAAGACAAAAAACCAGGTTTTAAGTTGAAAAATTTGATCAAATTTGAAATTTGGACCAAAATGGCAACAAAACGAAACCACAGGGACGAAAATGGCAACATGTTTGAAATTTGGACTAAAGTGGCAAAACTCGCCAAACCTCAGGGACCAAAATGGCAGTTTACACCATCAAGTTTTTCCCCAACCACTCCACCACTACCATCTAGTGATCTCAATATGACTATTCAAGTTGCAATAACCATTCTCAATGCATACATCCAAACACACCCACTATAAAAATAATAATAAAATTGCACATACGTACCACCCATGTAGAAGACAGACATATGAGTAGAGTTAGAGAGACTTAGGTTTTAATCAATTTTGGAACAGCCAACTGGTAATAAAACACAAATTAAACAGTTTTCATGTATATACATCTATTAGAACACACAACATTGGAATGAGTGCATATACCCAAAACCAGATGGAAACCACACTTAAAGTTGGATCTGGTTCCATGGTTCGGTCCCAACCATGAATCAGGCTTTAACCATTGACCTTAAAAGAGTCATGGTCCAGTCAAGATGTTTCAATTCGATTAGTTGGTTTTAACGATTCAGACTGAGTTTCATTTGCCCTTTGGTCATTATCCAACTTCTTATCGTCACACATTATGATTTAAGCAAAGTTGTTGAATCTCAGAACATAGTTTCAAAAGACACAATTACACACATGTTATAGCAATTTAAAACTCACATCCAGTTTTAAATCTTCCAATACACAGTTCAAATCCACAGAAACTCTGACCCGAATGAGCTTAGTAGCGGTACTTGGTGGAGTAATCTTTGGGGGCAATGACCAAACCCCGTCCCTTCCGGGCCCCACGGTAGACAGTTTCAACAATGTCTATGAACTCTTGTTTGTCCTTCATGGCCCAATTGATCTTGTTGTTGTTACCAGTACCGAGATCAATCATGATATGTTTGTTCCTGAAAAAGAACATTACAGTTGACGGGTCATAAAGTTCATACATTGTATTGAAGTCTGGTACTTCTGTGATGTCCACCAAGTATATAACAGCAAAGTTTTTTATGGTCTCTGCAACTGAAGCAAGTACTTCATCCATCTACATATACATAAAAACCAAGCAAGTTAGATTGATACAAGGGATCATCATCATAAGAAACCGCACATTGGTAAAGGTGGCAACCGGGCGGGTCGGAATTCAGGCTGGAAAAGGCGAGGTTGGACCAAAACCTTTTTAGTTGGTATTTTTTTAAGTTTTATATGATAAAACAATTAGTGCGTCAAATGTGAATACTGAATAGAAACATTATATAAAATCAAAACATTCAATGATTCATTCTACACGAAAAAGGGCAATTACAAAGCAATGGCAGGTAGTCGGGCAACAAGTTGCGCAGCCACCCAAAAATGATTTAGGTCTTATCTCTTATGTACCATCAATACCTTTTTAAATACTGGATGGTTATGGCATGCTTGACTGAGCACAGTTGGGTTTGTGGTTGAGTTATACATGAACGGATTGCATATATAAATCACTTCCAAAAACTTGATAAATTGTGTAAAAGACAAGGGGTTGAACACATCAATTTTGTGAATTGAAACTTATTAATTCAACAAAATAAAAAGTTGTGCTTCGCAGCCTAAACTGTATAAAGATGATTTCCCTTTGTTCGAAATTGCTTGAAACAGAACCATATAAATTATGTTTACAAACGTAAAAGTACGTTTGCAAACCACAAAAACCGGAATTTTGACAGGATTTCCATTGCTAATGTGTGTATGGTCTATAGTCTATACTTTAAGTAAAACACAAACACCCAAACAAGTTAAGAAGGAAGATTACAGCCTCAAGATGTACAGACAAGCATGTTTAAGCTCCTATTATGATTATAATAGTACCATCCCAATCTTGAAGCATAACTTCATTAATTTCAGGTATTATGTACCATCATATGTATGCTTCATTCACCAACTTAAACAATAGAAAATGTAATCGTATGATTATGCGAACTAACTTGGTAGTTGGTACCACACAAACTGTACAGTGTACTCCAAACATTTAATCTTTAGTCTACATGTTTTATGAACTCGAATACCAATCCTGATCCCTAGGTTACACACACTAGAAAGCAACAATTTTCGATTGTATGACTATGTATCAATTAACTCATCGCATTCAATTTAAATGTATACAATGAAACACCAAAGACAATTCTGAAGTTTATGAAATAGTTAGTTATAACTTTTAATCCTTATTCACCAGTGCAGATTCGCTGTTTATATCATCGTCTAAGGTCAATTACTTAAACCTAAGGCCACTGGGGGTGGAGCATTGAACTTCCGTGATGGCCTTTTTCCACGAGTGATACACCACCGCCACCATAGTGTATAACGCGTGCAATATTCCACGCGTGGATTTTATCACGCCGTGGAAAATGGAAATTGTGAGGGAACATGGGGTTTATTTTTGGGTGTTGTGAGTGATAGGCAATGCCACTAAAAAAGGTTGTGAGTGATGGAAAAATGGTTGATGACATGGCGGAACTTGATTGGGTGCTTGTGAGTGTTGGAATTCTATCACTAGTGTGCAGTTAATATCGATGATATATCGGTCCCCTAGTAAAATATCGGTGTCAAATATTGGTCAGAAAATCAGTACCGATATTATCGGCGATATTTGATCGATAAATCGATATATCACTGAATTATTAGTGTTAAATTGCTA
Organism: Helianthus tuberosus; assembly: GCA_030545235.1. Taxonomy (NCBI): domain Eukaryota; kingdom Viridiplantae; phylum Streptophyta; class Magnoliopsida; order Asterales; family Asteraceae; genus Helianthus; species Helianthus tuberosus. Next base: position 88,285,854 of record CM060404.1, read on the forward strand.
TATATATAAATTCTGCATTGTATAAAATTACCGACATCTCACCAAGATAACCTATATCTCAAATATCGCTCCGTGACCGATATCCGATATTTTACAGCATTAACTGCATAGGATACGTTTACTAGAAGATGCAAGCACAACAAACAAACAGATAACAATTAGAAGTGTATACTAGAATCAATTTCTATGTGAATCAAAATCTATCCTTAAACACCACAACAAACAAACAGAACCCTGGTAAACCTGATAAGGATTAGAAGCAAGCAGAAGGGTATGGATGTAAAAGAATTGAGATTAAGAAATTAGGGTTAGGGTTTTAATACCTGCATACAAGTTTCGTCCCAATCATGACCGAATCGGATGACGACGAGACGCTCCTCCTCGGCGAGGATTGCTTGATCGACGGCCCAGCCGGAGTGCAAGTGCGGTAGCAAGTACGACATCGCTCTCTCTCTCTCTCTCTCCTCTGTGTGATGATTGTTGCCAATCACGCGTTGCGTCAACTTTTACTGGATAAAGAATGTCGGTTTCGGTTTGGAGGCCCATTATATAGCCGGTGACATCTTTCACCAACCCAACCCATTAACAACTCAACTTACACCATTTTTTTTTATAAAAATCTAATGAACCAATAAACATGGACACATGACAAATATATTCTTTTCAATTTTAAAACAAAGAAACGCTATTTATTTAAAAAAAAAGTAAAAGTTAAAATGTCATGAGTTCGAATCCTACAAAGGGGGTTTTTCCCAGATTTATTTGGTTTCCTCCTGAATTGGTGTATAGGTATTATTGCCTAATAGAGATGGATATGATCGGGTGGTTGCGCTGGTGGCACGATGATACTCCAGTGGTCCGTCAGTGATCCAAATTTGCCGTTAAAAAAAATGTCAATATTTATTTTATACTAAAAATATATATTTTTTGAACGAACTTTGTTATTAAAAATATTTATAATGGATGTCCACAAGAAAAAAAACTAATAAATAAAGTGTAATTTGTTTTTCTTTTTAAGTTTAAGTAGTATAAGTTATTTGAGTAATTAAATTAGTATGGAATTAGTGATTAAAAAAAAAAAGGAAAAAAGAAAACTAAAATACTACATCAATCAAATGTAGACAAGTGGACCGGTTGCAACCTTGGGTTGCTATGGAGACGAGGTTGTGAGCCAAAGATAACAAAGTTAATTATTAATTTTTTTGTTGCCACCTGCAACCAACCCAAATGGAAGGTTACAATAATGGATGGTCTTAGACCATCTGTGTGAAATACCTAAATAATTGTCATGTCGTTGTTGTATCACTACTACGTAAGAATTTAAACAATAATTAAACATCAATAATTAGGTGTAGTAGAATAACTAAACATCCAATAACTAAAATAGAAAAAAAAATGTGATTGTTTGGATAAGTAGTGGCATCACATGCAAGAGCCCATTTCCCTGTTACTGCCCATTTCCCCGAATGGGGATAGCAATGGTAAGAGTGTGAATAGCCATCCATTAACAAGTGGGGTGGGTTAACAATGGAAATGGTGAGGTGGTATGGGCGTCATTGCACAACACTTAGTCTTAGACCAACCAGGCATCCACAATAACCTCTAAAAACCTAAAACATGTCTAGTTGATTGTCACATCATAAAAAAAATATTCTTCAAAAACAACAAAATCCACCCAATAAGGAAACCTAAAAAACACTTTAAAGTATTACCACATTTTTTAAATTTTAACCACTCATTTACATCACTCGTCTCTTTAGGGGAAGGTATAGTTGTGCATTAGCTTTGGATTAAAGACTTAGATATTCTTACACTTTAGGCGGACATTACACGGGATTGTCACTGTGCATGTCTATATGCTTGTGGAATGTTATATTTGTTCATGTTTTTATCATGTTACTCTTTCATTTTCCCTTTTGTTTTGCATGTCTATTTGTTTAGTTTAGTTTTGTTCTCTACTATCTTGTTTAGACTCGGGGGGGGGGGGGGGGGGGTCGTCTCTGGAAGCAGTCTCTTAATCCCAAGGTATGGAGGTAAGGTTTGCCTATAGGGTTGTAAACGAACACGAACAGTTAAGGAATGAAGATGTTCATGAACGGTTCACGAATGCTTATTGAATGAAATTTCTTGTTCGTGTTTGTTCATTAAGAAAATGACCATGTTCATGACACTTAACGAACGTAAACGAACACAAACGGACCCAAACAAATATTTATGAACACAAAAGAATGTTGTATATTAATTTAAAAATACAATTTGCAATTTCATCAAAAAGATTACCAAAAATCCACCAAAATCAATTAACACTTAACATAATTAACACAAAAATTAAGAAGCTTGTTAAGCTTTAACTGTAACACCCTAACACGTTTAACCTTAAAAAGACGCAGCGGAATTTCGAGCTTTAAAATTTCTTTCATGATATACATCTTAACATTCTAAAAATTCATTTTAGAATATAAGAACATAACTTATCAGCACTAATTTACATATTTAAACATTTCCGTACAATCTGTCTTGTGACTCGGTCCTCGATCTCTATACCTTGATGCACCTCACGGCTTGTACTACCTGCACTCACCACATAAAATTTATAACATTAGTACGTATCAAAAACATATGAGATTTATTCACATTTATCCTTCATTCCATTAACTCTTTATATCCCGGCTTTCCTCTGATCATACAACCCGTAGTGAGACTTCATTGGTATTCCTGCGTCACACTTCATTCACCAGGTACGATATTATTATCGTTAGTTCTCAATTTCATTGATAACATGTGTACATACTTTCATACAAACTGATATATATACGCTTACGACCACAAATAGCAAATTACCTACATACGTACCTACATACAGGCGTAGGTACCTACATACGTGCATACCTAACTACATCCATTCCTACCTACATACTTACATTACATACATACATACATACAAACATACCTACATACATACATACATACATACTTATTACGTGCCCTCACACGAACCTACATACGTGCATACCTTCGTACATACTCACTTGCGTACATAAACGTACTACCTACATGCCCACCTGCATACATACACTTAGACTTAAAAGACATACATACGCATATACCCACACACATACCTACATTTATATTTACAATCACCTATTGCAATACACCCGACTCATACTTGTCTACTCATATACGTGTTTATATGTTCTCATATACTTGCTCACGCACTTATAATCTTACATACGATCGCACATTCCTGCTTACATACACTTCACATACGTGTATAGATACATACAAACATACATACATACCTATCTACATGTACGCTTGCCCTACTGGTCATTAATCATAAGTTAAATTAGTCATACGCAACTTGAAACGCGTTTAAACGAGTTCCCGAGCCAAAACGGAGCAAACGAACAACTTTCGCCCACCAGGGGGGGGGGGGCTAGTGTGACGCCAAGGGCCCTAGCGTCACGCTAGGCCCCTGTTTTCACAGAAACCCTGCAGCAGAATGCTGCATATTCCCAGCACGTCCGCGTTTCACGGAAACGGTCATAACTTCTTCGTTATTGGTCCGTTTTACCCGATTCTTTTTCCTACGCGTCCGTAATTTAATTCTCCATCTTATGGAGTTAAGATCCAACATTTGGATTACCGAAATTTATAACTTTTAAGCCTTTGGCTTATTACCCTTTTCCATGATTTCCGCCCGTTCATGCATTTACCCACATAACTTGTTTGTTTGACCTTAACTTCATATAACTAGATAATTTCAAGGTCATTTATCATAAAAATTCATTCCCGGATACCTTACATCTCATTCCACCCGTTTTACGCTCAAAAGCTTATTTTTGACCCGTTAAGGGTAATTGCGCATTAAATGGTTTATGACTAACAAACCATACTCCCCACTTTCATACTCGACCATAACATTACGCTAATCAAATAACTTGTTTCTAAAACTACTTTTAAGATCATTTGCCCAAAACACCAATCAAGGGCGTTTTGGTCAACTTTAATTCCATCATTTACGATGAAAGACTTCAGCATATACTTAACTTCAAACATCATGTTTAATTTAATTAAAACACTACATTACTTAAACAAACTAAGAAGTGATTACGGAAATCACTTACCTTATGCGTCCGTGCTCGTATCCGATTCCTCACCTTTTCTTGACCCGTTAGCCTTTTATACTTGAGTCCGTCTTGACATGATTCCTATACCCTCTTTTCATCAAATTCACACTCTTATTAGCATATGCATTCGTACATGATAACAATCGTATCAATCACATATTTCACACTTAACTTTCATTAATCATTTCTAACAAACATAACTCATATAATCATGTCCGTATACGTTTTAAACTCATGTAACTCATCATGTCATTACATTTAACACGGATTGCTACTACATGTACCATACGACTTCCCATCAACCTATATTTACGACAACGAGTCAAATCATGTTTCTTATACTTAGTTGACTTTCAAAAGTCAACTATTAACCATATGTAACTATCGACTTATCAACATATACCCGTAACATCATAATCGACTATACGGACGACACTATATACATTTTATCATTCACTTGATGTATGTACTACCTTTTAAGCATAACGTACAACTTGTTCATGCATAAATCTTCTAAACTCTTACATAACCCATCAAAACCTACTACTAATCATCATAAATCATTCCCAAATAAACATCAATCATATCATCATCATTTTTCTCCTAATTCATCTAACAAGAATTCATCATACCCACATAATACATCAATCTTTTAACAAGAATTGGACATAGGTGATGAGTCTAGTCATCTTCATCACCATAACTAATGGGTTTATCATCTAAACATCAAATTAACCTAAACCATTCATAATCTATGTTCTATATCATGATACTAACACATACTCATACTCAATTTCATTCCAATTCACGGATTAAAACATAACCCACTTCATACAAGATCACCAATCTTAGTTTTGAGACATACCTTATGATCCCCTTGTGAAGGTTATCATTAATCCATGTTCATTCATGAATTTGAGCTTCGATTTATCCTTCAATTTGATCATATAAGGTTGAGCTAGGGTTTGGCTCAAATGGGAGCTCCTGATCGATCTAGAACACACACGAATGTGTGTTTGTGTGTGTGGTTATTTTCTTTTAATAACCCAACTTCCATCTTGTTCCACTTTAACCCCTCGGGTTTGCCTTTAAAACATAACCGACACTACCTTCATCATTTAATACTTTTGACCATACCCTTGACTAGGTTAAATTGCCTAGTTATTAATTTCATGACGTGTCACATAAGAACATACTATAATTATTAACATTCAGATTTTGGGGCGTTACAAGTCTACCACCCTTAAACAAGGTTTCGTCCCCGAAACCTTTCTCACTTTCCTTGAACACACATTATCTTTCTTCTGGTCCATTCATACGACCCCTAGCCCATCCTAATGAGAATCTTCTGGCTCCAAGAACCCGTTCCGGAGTTCTTATTAGTGTCGCTTTCACTAATAACTCAAGTTCCTAACAGTCTTTATAGCTAATGATTCATTCATCATTCTAATACTCATATATCATATGCATTATATATCTTTTATTTACTTGAAACCATTTCAACATCCCACTACTAACATTCCATTTTTTTATTATTCGCATATTCATAACGTTTTCATCGACTAAACGACCTTACTTTGAATTTGAAATCTATACATATTCATATATGCTTAACTTTAACATTAACCTTATTCTACATTTTCCACAGTTACGTATACCTTGCATACCTTTATTTTATCTTTACATCATTCCGTTCATTTCACATTACTATTGTTTCCACTTCATGCATTACTTAATTCACGTGTATAAATAGTTCATATCTCTCCAATCATGAGTTAAACATTTTACTAACCTCTTTTTCATCTCCCAAACCACGATCTGCAACCCAGATCGATCATCTTTTTCTCAAATACTAACCGTACAGGCCAGGTTTCATTCATCCGTGTAAGGAGCTTCCGCTCCTGCACATTCTTTCATCAATACAATTGGTTTCATCACATCAATAATTTTACATTATCCTCAACATCATCGGCGGTTAGCATATATCATTTAAACATTCATTAAACTAGGTGATTACCCACCTATACTCTTCTACAATTTCCTACGTACCTACTATAACGTACCACACATTCTATTTCTTACATGCACCCCTTTCATTCTATTAATCAATTCGCCAACTGACGTACCCGCTCGTACTTCCTTCCATTCATGCTTACTTGCGAAAACCTTATTACATTGTCTCAATATTCCTTACCAAACTTACCATTCCCGCCCCTACTTAAATTATTGTTCGGGTCACAGCCCGTCATCATTCCGACTTCTAAGAGTCAATTACTCACATATCTTACACGTAACTTATACAAAACTTCGTCTATTATACTATCACTTTTTACTTTATACTTATTCTCTATGACCCGTTCGACTTAATCATGGTCACACTATCGACGTCTTCTTAGGCGGATTAATTTCATCTTTTTATATTTTTGAATCCGTCTCACGGATTCGGACTCATCATTCATGCTTTTTCATTCATTGAATCCGCCATTACATTCATGCCTTTTATCCTTGAACCCACCTCGCGGATTCAAACATTACATTCATACCTTCCCTCCTTGAATCCATCTCACGGATTCAATCATTACATTCATACATTTCCTCCTTGAATCCGTCTCGCGGATTCAAACATTCATTCTTACCTTTCATCCTCGAATCCGTCTCACGGATTCAAACATTTCATTCATACCTTTCATCCTTGAATCCGTCCCGCGGATTCAAACATTCGTTCTTATCTTGTCAATCCGTACTTAATCACGGATTCAACATTCTTCATTCTTATCAGGCATGTTTTTTTTTTTTTCATTCTTACATAGTACTCTCAATTTCCCGAGAGTCTTACTTCCCATTTCACCCACACGCCCACCTGCTACCCAACTCTACCGGACATACCTGTAACAATTTTCATGATCTCACGGACGTCATACGTTTCTCGTGTACTGGCCAAGTACACAATCCACATAGTAGTTTCGTGCCTTCATGTAATTGTCACCTTATGTCCGTAGACTTAGGTTTCGGCGCGTGTATCGCTTTCAATTCTTCCTTACTATACTATCATTATCCTTCATTTAAAATTTTCCTTTCCTTAATGAACTTTACCATTACCTACATCCACATATTAAATTCACGTACCTGGGCTCCTTTGCCTATTTTTCTTATTACCTCTTTGCCTGCCTTAGTATTCATCCTAGACTGCATTCACGGATCATCCTCTTCCAACACTTATGCTTACCTTGCACATACAAAACCGTCAGTTTCTTTATACGTATACATAAATACACACTTTCATCAACCTTTACCTTTGGATCTTGATCGAGTCTTAGATTGTACGGATTTCTTATATCAAGAGCACACAAGTTTGAGTTCAAGTACTTACCTTCTCGTACTTGATTCCCTCAAACCAGGGCTCTGATACCAACTTGTAACACCCTAACACGTTTAACCTTAAAAAGACGCAGCGGAATTTCGAGCTTTAAAATTTCTTTCATGATATACATCTTAACATTCTAAAAATTCATTTTAGAATATAAGAACATAACTTATCAGCACTAATTTACATATTTAAACATTTCCGTACAATCTGTCTTGTGACTCGGTCCTCGATCTCTATACCTTGATGCACCTCACGGCTTGTACTACCTGCACTCACCACATAAAATTCATAACATTAGTACATATCAAAAACATATGAGATTTATTCACATTTATCCTTCATTCCATTAACTCTTTATATCCCGGCTTTCCTCTGATCATACAACCCGTAGTGAGACTTCATTGGTATTCCTGCGTCACACTTCATTCACCAGGTACGATATTATTATCGTTAGTTCTCAATTTCATTGATAACATGTGTACATACTTTCATACAAACTGATATATATACGCTTACGACCACAAATAGCAAATTACCTACATACGTACCTACATACAGGCGTAGGTACCTACATACGTGCATACCTAACTACATCCATTCCTACCTACATACTTACATTACATACATACATACATACAAACATACCTACATACATACATACATACATACTTATTACGTGCCCTCACACGAACCTACATACATGCATACCTTCGTACATACTCACTTGCGTACATAAACGTACTACCTACATGCCCACCTGCATACATACACTTAGACTTAAAAGACATACATACGCATATACCCACACACATACCTACATTTATATTTACAATCACCTATTGCAATACACCCGACTCATACTTGTCTACTCATATACGTGTTTATATGTTCTCATATACTTGCTCACGCACTTATAATCTTACATACGATCGCACATTCCTGCTTACATACACTTCACATACGTGTATAGATACATACAAACATACATACATACCTATCTACATGTACGCTTGCCCTACTGGTCATTAATCATAAGTTAAATTAGTCATACACAACTTGAAACGCGTTTAAACGAGTTCCCGAGCCAAAACGGAGCAAACGAACAACTTTCGCCCACCAGGGGGGGCTAGCGTGACGCCAAGGGCCCTAGCGTCACGCTAGGCCCCTGTTTTCACAGAAACCCTGCAGCAGAATGCTGCATATTCCCAGCATGTCCGCGTTTCACGGAAACGGTCATAACTTCTTCGTTATTGGTCCGTTTTACCCGATTCTTTTTCCTACGCGTCCGTAATTTAATTCTCCATCTTATGGAGTTAAGATCCAACATTTGGATTACCGAAATTTATAACTTTTAAGCCTTCGGCTTATTACCCTTTTCCATGATTTCCGCCCGTTCATGCATTTACCCACATAACTTGTTTGTTTGACCTTAACTTCATATAACTAGATAATTTCAAGGTCATTTATCATAAAAATTCATTCCCGGATACCTTACATCTCATTCCACCCGTTTTACGCTCAAAAGCTTATTTTTGACCCGTTAAGGGTAATTGCGCATTAAATGGTTTATGACTAACAAACCATACTCCCCACTTTCATACTCGACCATAACATTACGCTAATCAAATAACTTGTTTCTAAAACTACTTTTAAGATCATTTGCCCAAAACACCAATCAAGGGCGTTTTGGTCAACTTTAATTCCATCATTTACGACGAAAGACTTCAGCATATACTTAACTTCAAACATCATGTTTAATTTAATTAAAACACTACATTACTTAAACAAACTAAGAAGTGATTACGGAAATCACTTACCTTATGCGTCCGTGCTCGTATCCGATTCCTCACCTTTTCTTGACCCGTTAGCCTTTTATGCTTGAGTCCGTCTTGACATGATTCCTATACCCTCTTTTCATCAAATTCACACTCTTATTAGCATATGCATTCGTACATGATAACAATCGTATCAATCACATATTTCACACTTAACTTTCATTAATCATTTCTAACAAACATAACTCATATAATCATGTCCGTATACGTTTTAAACTCATGTAACTCATCATGTCATTACATTTAACACAGATTGCTACTACATGTACCATACGACTTCCCATCAACCTATATTTACGACAACGAGTCAAATCATGTTTCTTATACTTAGTTGACTTTCAAAAGTCAACTATTAACCATATGTAACTATCGACTTATCAACATATACCCGTAACATCATAATCGACTATACGGACGACACTATATACATTTTATCATTCACTTGATGTATGTACTACCTTTTAAGCATAACGTACAACTTGTTCATGCATAAATCTTCTAAACTCTTACATAACCCATCAAAACCTACTACTAATCATCATAAATCATTCCCAAATAAACATCAATCATATCATCATCATTTTTCTCCTAATTCATCTAACAAGAATTCATCATACCCACATAATACATCAATCTTTTAACAAGAATTGGACATAGGTGATGAGTCTAGTCATCTTCATCACCATAACTAATGGGTTTATCATCTAAACATCAAATTAACCTAAACCATTCATAATATATGTTCTATATCATGATACTAACACATACTCATACTCAATTTCATTCCAATTCACGGATTAAAACATAACCCACTTCATACAAGATCACCAATCTTAGTTTTGAGACATACCTTATGATCCCCTTGTGAAGGTGATCATTAATCCATGTTCATTCATGAATTTGAGCTTCGATTTATCCTTCAATTTGATCATATAAGGTTGAGCTAGGGTTTGGCTCAAATGGGAGCTCCTGATCGATCTAGAACACACACGAATGTGTGTTTGTGTGTGTGGTTATTTTCTTTTAATAACCCAACTTCCATCTTGTTCCACTTTAACCCCTCGGGTTTGCCTTTAAAACATAACCGACACTACCTTCATCATTTAATACTTTTGACCATACCCTTGACTAGGTTAAATTGCCTAGTTATTAATTTCATGACGTGTCACATAAGAACATACTATAATTATTAACATTCAGATTTTGGGGCGTTACATTAACACAAATTGAAATTGTAATCATCAAATGAGGGATGTTGGCGTAGACGTATAGTATAACTGTGGTATCAAATTTTAAAAACTAAAGCCAATTAAATAAAGTACAACATCAAAAAACCTTATAATGAACGAATACAAAATAAAATATTAATGAACACATTACCAAACGTTCACAAACATAAACGAACAAACTCAACCTCTGTTCATGTTTGTTTGTTAAACTCATCGAACGAAATTTCTTGTTCGTGTCTGTTCATTTATTAAACGGACAAACATAAATGAACTTCCTATCGATTGGTTCACGAACTGTACATTGAACATTTGGTTCGTTTACAGCCCTATAATTGCCTACATCCTACCCTCCCCGTACCCTAGAAATAGTTTTGATATTCGTGAGATTTACTGGGCATGGTTATTGTTATTGTTTTATTCTCTCTCTATATGTTATATATATTAAAACTACATGAAAGTCCACCACTAACTTGTTTTTTTTATGTTTTTTGTGTAAATGGGCATGGTTATTGTTGTTGTTTTATTCTCTCTATATATATTATATATATTAAAACTACATGAAGGTCCACCACTAACTTGTTTTTTATGCTTTTTGTGTAAAAATAACCCTCCCAAAAAAAAAAAAAAAAAACAGATTATTAAGAAAAACTCAAGAATCATTAGTGTAATCAAGCTTTTGATGATTAACATAATTTTTTCAAGTTTGGTAAAAACTAGTTTCATGACCATTCTTGGCTAGATTCTTGAGGGTTTGGGGGGAAACTTACCCCCCTTGATAAGGAATTAACTAAGGAAGATCATGGGTGAACAAGGTGTGTGTTAATGACTTTAGTTAATTAATAGTTTACTGAAAGTGAGTGAAATATTATTGTCGCCATGGCATAGGTCGTTAGTAATTCAGCTTGACCTTTAAAATCTACCAATAATCTTGTGGCGCCATTCAATAGGATTAAAGTGATGAGAATTATGATGTTGTGAGGTGAAAAGATGCCCAAAATATGTTCTTGTGTCCCCAAAATTCGCGTGTTCTAGGAATGAATGAGTTTAGGGTTTTGAAACCCCTTTAAACCCCATCAAAAAGTCAAGCGTCTCATTTAGTCCCGCCGTAGCCTACGTTCCCTTGACCGTAGGTTACGGTTTACTATTGTTGTTGAAAATCACATGAAGCCACAGTAGGGTACAGATCCACACCGTAACTTACGGATTCAACCTGTTGTTGATTCTTTCAATCTTCCACCAAGTCGTAAGCTACGGTTATAAAACCGTAACTTACATCGCATTTCACACAACTCCTTTTCTTCAAAATAACAACTTTCACATAATGACTCTCAGGCCCCTGGACTTTATTCTTTCACAATTCTTACACTTCCAAGTTGCTTTATGACCCGAAACAAGTCCCAAACACTATCTTTTGCCTTGTTTATCATCCTCGGGCATTCTACTCCATCTCTAAACACTTTCATCTCACTGATTTAAACAATTAACCTGCAAAACCACATTCTCCCGTAGTTATCACATTCGACACATGTAATCACTTAAAACGCAATAAAACACATAAAATAACACACATTAAGGCTCGGGTTTCACCCTCTCCGTCATGGGTGCACTTGCCCAACGTGAAGTGTAATGTGATAGTATTGTATCGTGTTTTTATAAATATTAAAACTTGAACTAGTGCATAAAACAACTAAAAATATATCATTTTTTATAAGCCCACCGCATCACGTCAGTACATCAGGAGGGATAACTAGAGTGATAAAGGTTACACAATTACTTAACATCAACATAGAAATCGTCCACCCCCCCTCTCACGAAATCATGTTTTTCATAAGACATAAACCCATCAGAAACTATACACCCTAAACGAGAACTCGACCAAGCTAACGAGATGTCATCTACTTCCCTCTCTGCATGCGGTTGTTGGACTCGCTGGTGTAATGTATTAATCTTTTATCATCTTTTCCATTATATTCATACAAAAACAAAACTATATACATGTGGTATTAAAGCGATGTTTCTCAATCAGTTATGTTGGTTTCCCTTGTTCTGGAATAATATCGAAAAACAAGTCCTTGATTAAACTTGATGAAAAATATTTTTAACTTTCATGGTTTTCGATTATAAATGGATGTATCATGTTTTCACAACATATCAATTTGTTTAAATTAATAACAAACATTATAAAATTCGTTTTTTAGTTTACAAAATCGGATTAACTTTAAGTTTTATTGTATGTAACTGTTTTTTATTTCATTATATTCGAGACATTATAATTTTTCAAAATCTACAAAATACTTGTTTGAAGTTTTGGTTTTGAAAAACCATTCTTCATAATTTTCGAAGATGTTCTTCAAAACTTTCGAAAAACATCCCCTTATTTTGGGATAGTAATAGGATGTGATTATGTTTCCTAAATTTGTGTATCTTTATCTCTAAGTTTTCAAATTATAAAATTGAATAGATACATATAAAATGTTTCGGAAACATAATCAAAATCCGCTAAAATTAGATAAAGCAGTCTTATTGAATTAACTCGTATTTAGTTTACGGGATTTAATAGTTTATATGTTTAAAATTTTATAGGAAAGTGTCTCGAGAACCCTAAAAATACCACGAATCTCTTTGATTTCCAGAAAACTTAAAGTTTCTCAAGAACTATATTTTTTCCTGAAAACTCAACTTTTTCCCCGAAAACCCCACTTTACCGCAAACCCCTTGTTAGTTCGATTCACGCTAACAGGTGGTTTGTTATTAACAAATTAATTAGTTTTGTAAAACCTTTTATATATATGTATAGGATGAGGTTCATGAGTGAACAACATACTTGTTTGTGAACCGTGTGAACCAATCTGAGCTATTGATCTTTTTTTTAGATGTAAAGGATATGGTGGTAATTAATCAGTTTAAATTAGGAAGTTATATATTTTTTGTTAACATTAAACTAACTACCCCTTATGATCTTTAAATAGTTATAAATTTTTCATACGTTAATATTTTTTTATTTAAATACACCATAAAAACGAGTTTTTCATTCTCTTTAATTTGAGTATCATATTGCTATAGTTTTTTTAATAAAAACGAACAACATATGCATTTTTCGTTTTCCAGCGTTTTATTGTTTATATACACAGGTGTACATGAGTACAATATACAGATGTACAACAATGTACAATGTACGAACAACAGCCTGTACACTTGTGTACATGAGTACAATACACATATGCACAACAATGTACATTGTAGGAACAACGGACTGTACACTTTTGTACTCGTATCTTTAATTAGTAACTGACATCCCTGGTTTAAAGGAATTTGATTTTGTTATATTTAAAAAAACAATATTCAGTTATGACAGGATACCAAAATTACCAATGGTACACATTTACGTGAATTCCCCTATCAGCCCCATTTCTTTCTTATATTTAATTTAATATTTACAAGTTTCCTATTAGCATTAATTTTGATCATCTAACAAATGAAGGGCCAAGATCTGTTCATTTTGTTCACAAGTTAACCATTGTTCACTCTAAAACCCTACCTACATATATATATATATATATTCTACAAATCTTAAATAACTTAACTTGCTTAACCTTGTAATGATTCAATTTTGCCCAAAGGTGATGTGTTACAACTATTTTATAGTTTAGGTTTAAATAAGCATGATTTTGCCTAATATACATAAATGTTTCACTTCTGTCCAAAGGTGATATGTCTTTGTTTAAGTAGATTTTTTTTTAACTTAGTCTGTTAGTTTTGATGTTAATAATAGACATATCACATCTTCATTAAAATAAAAATGATCCCCACATCACTGATCCTTCACTAATCTAATGATCATAATTTAGTATGCCTTATTTTAATACCCTATAACATAACTCACTCTAAATTTTCTTCTACAAGTTCTTATATCGTTTAAACCATCTAATAATAATGATCCTCATATTAATGATCCTTCATTAATCTAATGATCATAATTTAGTATGCCTTATCTGAATATCATATAACATAACTCACTCTAAATTTTCTTCTATAAGTTCTTATCTCATTTAAACCATCCAATCTAATTTAGAAACCCAATATGAGTTCTACTTCATAAAGAGTTTTCATAAAATTTTGCTCTTCTCGGGTCTTTGATTATTCCTCAAGACATGACAATCCTGATGCTCTTTCTAATATAAGTAATAGAGATTAAAACTAGAGCATGGCAAGCAGGATAAGAACATTATGTCTCTTATGATAATCAAGAACACCTTTAATATTTGCCATCATAGGAGTTATTCCAAATTCTTCGTATCTTAACACTAAATTGTTTTTTCTTCGGAAGAATCAAGACAACTCCTAAAAAGCAGGGATTCACTCTAAATTCTAAATAAAAGGTTAAGTGGCATCTGCGAAAAATCATAATGTACAATACTATGACCCATAGACTAAGGGATTATACATGGACATCAATACATTTTTCCAGTGTGTTACATACTGACTTTTCCATCACTACAGTTTAATACCTTAAAAATCAACTATAACAATAAAAAATACCAAAAGGAAAATAAGTGTGTTAACCAGCAATATCCATACAAGAAAATGGATAGTTGAAAGTAGAAAACAAGATGTCATTCACCTCACTATCACTAAACCTACAAAGTTGATAGTTCTGAGGTCCATAAACAAAATACAAGTGTTGATCAGTTCTGTTTTAAACATAATGGAAAACATGAAAACATACCTGTTACAGCAGACAATGCAGAGGAGAATCCAGTGAGAGATGATGCCATCGAGTTTGACATGTTCGTCAGTGTGATCTGGTTCCTCCTTAGGGTGCAAACTGATGATGGTGATGATGAAACCGAAAAGGGTATCGGTTTAGGAGAAGAGGGTCGATTATGATGTTATGAGAATTAGGATATGTGTCTAACCTTAGAACCTCTACACAAGTCTCCTTATATAAGCACTCAAGAGGAAACCTAATTAGTTAATGAGGGTAATATGGTCCATCAACAATTACCAACTAATTATTTAATAGGTTGTTATATATTTTGATCTATATTATGTAAATGATTATAATGGCTACAAGATTAAATATTAAAACATAATATATTTAATCTTACATTCTCCCACTTAGTCGAGTAATCATTTACTATGAGTATTAGATAAGCCTGATCAGGAGTTAACACTCATTTTAGCCTTAAACAAGAACTATATCAGAGAAATACAGCCGTTGAATCATCATGCGACTCAGGACCCCCACTAGTCATACTATAGCCTTAATTTAAAACCTAATCGTCATGATCAAAATACGCATAAGCCCTTTGTTTGATTTGTAACTTTATTTGTCTATATGCCATTATACCGGTTGAACATATTCTAAAAGACATACAAAATCAAACTGAGGAAATTTCATTAATCATAAAACATAAGCTAGTACAATATGCTAAACAAGGTCTTTACTAAATCCCATATTTCGAACATGTTCTTCGTAAACCTTAGGAGGGAGACCTTTAGTCATCGGATCCGCAAGCATATCTTTAGTACTAATATACTAAATACAAAGATTATTTTCCTCAACTCGTTCATGTACGAACATATATTTTGTATCGAGATATAAACCAGCTCCAGTCGAACTGTTACTGTTCGAGAAACCAACGGCAGCTGAGTTATCACAGTAAAGCTTCAATGGTCTAGAAATGGAATTAACAATTTTGAGTCCAGTGATCAGATTTCTAAGCAACATTCCATGACATGTTGCGTTATAAACAGCAATGTACTCTGTCATCATTGTGGAAGTTGTGGTCAACTGTTGTTTATGACTCTTCCATGAGATAGGTCTGCCTGCTAACATAAAGATATATCCCGAAGTGGATTTCTTGTCATCTTTGCATTTGGCAAAGTCAGAATCAGAATAGCCTACCACTTCTAAATGATCACTTCTTCTATAAGTCAGTTTATAGTCTTTCGTCCCTTGTAGATATTGAAGTACCTTCTTAGCTGCTTTCCAGTGATCTAGGCCAGGATTAGTCTGATAACGGCCTAGCATTCCAGCAATATAAGCGATATCTGGGCGAGTACAGACTTGAGCATACATCAGGCTCTCGACTACTGACGCGTAAGGTATCTGGCTCATTTTCTCCTTCTCAACCTCTGTTGTCGGACACTGGAATGAACCGAAAACATCTCCCTTAACTACTGGAGCGACGGAGGGTTTGCACTGTTGCATGTTGTAACGTGTAAGGACACGATCTATGTAAGCCTTTTGAGACAATCCTAAGATCCCTTTGTGTCTATCTCGGTGAATTTCGATGCCAATGACATAAGAAGCATCTCCGAGATCCTTCATGTCGAAGTTATGCAAGAGTAATCGCTTCGACTCATGCAACATGTCTAAACTATTACTTGCCAACAGAATATCATCTACGTAAAGGACAAGAATAGTAAAGTTACTCCCACTCATCTTGAGGTAGGTGCATTGATCCACTTGATTCTTCATAAAACCTTGTTTCTTAATGAATTCATCAAACTTGAGGTACCATTGACGTGATGCTTGTTTTAACCCAATGGATTTCTTCAACTTACAAACTAGATGCTCTTGACCTTCAGGTTTAAAGCCTTTAGGTTGTTTCATGTAAACATCTTCATCTAAGTCTCCGTTAAGGAAAGCGGTTTTAACGTCCATCTGATGCAACTCTAAATCAAAATGAGCTACTAGGGCCATGATGATCCTTAATGAATCTTTATGAGAGACAGGTGAAAACGTCTCTTGATAATCAATTCCCTCTTTCTGAGTGTAGCCCTTTGCAACCAATCTCGCTTTGTAGCGTTCAACGTTCCCATTCGGATCCAGTTTTGTTTTGAACACCCATTTACATCCTACGGGTTTGATACCGTTGGGTAGTTCTACCAAATCCCAAATGTCATTTTTCTTCATGGATTCAAGCTCATCAATCATTGCTTTATTCCATTTAGAAGACTGATCACTGCTAATGGCTTCATTGTAACAGATAGGATCATTGAGCTTTCAGGGATCCATTCAGTCAGGTAGGTAACATAATCATCCCAATTAGTAGGCCTTTTCTACCTAAATGACCTCCTGAGTGGATTATCGGGTTCAGCGTTGTCTTGGTTTTGAGCGTTTGATGTGCCTTCGTCATGAGGTATAATGGGTTCTGATTGTAGAGGTAAATTTGGAGTTGGTGCATTAGCTTCGGGTACAGTAGTTGCATTGGGTACAAGAGGAGTCATCGAAGTAATGGTAAGCGACGAGTCTCTCTCCCCCCTCGCGTCTTGTACTTCTTGCAATTCTTCGTAAGGGTTGTTACTGCTCCTACTGACCTTGAAAACCTCCAGGAACGCAACACGCTTGGTTTCAACAATACGGGTGACATGGGAAGGACAATAGAAACGATGACCCTTTGAATTATCAGGATACCCGATAAAGAAACAGGTAACTGTTTTAGGGTCAAGTTTCCTTAGGAAAGGATTGTAAAGTTTTTGCTTCAGCAATGCAGCCCAATACTTTCATATATTTAAGACTCGGTTTCCTTCCTGTCCAAAGTTCATAAGGAGTTTTAGGGACAGACTTAGAAGGAACTCTATTGAGTATATGAACAACTGCTTTTAACGCTTCAGTCCAGAGGAATAATGGTAAATTAGTGTTGGCTGACATACTGCGCACCATGTTCATAAGGGTACGATTTCTTCTTTCAGCGACACCATTCTGCTGAGGTGTACCAAGCATGGTGTATTGGTTCACAATCCCCTGGCCCTTACAAAACTCATTAAGTTGAACAAGAGCTTGACCCACATCAGTATGTCTTCCATAATATTCACCGCCTTTATCTAATCTCACAACTTTAATCTGATGATCTAATTGCTTTTCAACTTCAGCCTTATAATCTTTAAAAGTTGTAAGAGATTCAGACTTCTCCATAATAAGATACAAGTACATGTAACGAGAATAATCATCAATGAAAGTGATAAATGAAGTATGTCCTGTTATGCCAGCGATTTGGTAGGGCCACTAATGTCAGTATGAACGAGTTCTAATAAATTAGAGCTCCTAGTGGCACCTTTCTTATTCGCTAATGTCATTTTACCTTTAAGACATTTGACACATGTTCCAAAATCAGAGAAATCAAGAGGAGCCTATGTTTCTAAATGTTTAACTTGTTCACAAGTTAAAGCTGAACACCAGAAACCCTCAGGGCTATTTCAACAGCTAGAAATGCCAGTGTGGAAATGGGAATTAATAACAATGGATTTTGTTACTAAATTACCCAAAACAAAGAAAGGTAATAATACAATCTGGGTGATTGTAGATAGGCTAACCAAGTCAGCTCATTTCCTACCAATGAAGGAAACTTTCAGTATGGAACAGCTAGCCAAATTATATGTAAATGAAATTGTTTCTTTACATGGAATACCTTTATCAATCGTTTCTGATAGGGATAGCCGATTTACCTCTCATTTTTTGTCAAGTTTCCAAAAGGCAATGGGAACCAAGTTAAATCTGAGCACAACTTATCATCCTCAAATAGACGGACAAAGCGAAAGGACAATTCAGACAATGGAGGACATGCTTAGAGCCTGTGTAATTGATTACGGAGGTAATTGGGATGATCACTTACCTTTAATAGAATTTTCTTATAATAATAGTTATCACACTAGTATCAATGCTGCACCATTCGAAGCACTTTATGGACGAAAGTGCCGAACCCCAGTCTGTTGGGCAGAAATTGGGGAAAAGCAACTATCTGGACCTGAGATAGTGCAAGAGACAACTGACAAGATTATTCAAGTCAAGGAACGACTGAAAGCAGCACGTGATCGACAAAAGAGCTATGCTGATAACCGACGCAAACCATTGGAATTTCAAGTAGGAGATAAAGTATTGTTAAAAGTCTCTCCTTGGAAAGGAGTGGTAAGATTCATCAAACGGGGAAAGCTAAGTCCCAGGTATGTTGGACCTTTTGAGATTATTAGAAGAATAGCACCTGTAGACTATCAGCTACAACTGCCAAAGGAAATGGCAGGAATACATGATGTATTTCATGTATTAAATCTCAAGAAATGCTTAGCAGATGAATCGTTAATAGCACCTCTTAAAGATATAGAGGTAAATGAACAACTCAAGTTTGTAGAAAGGCCTCTACAGATTGAAGACAGGAAGGCCAAGAACCTCAGGCATAAGAGATTAGTTCTGGTCAAAGTGAAGTGGGACTCCAAAAGAGGACCTGAGTATACATGGGAGCTTGAATCTGAAATGCAAAGGAAATATCCACACTTGTTCCAGTAGATCTCGATGACGAGCTCTAAAACAAGGTGGGGAGGATGTAACAATCCTCAATAAACCGACACCCTCGAATATTTTTCTGACACCCTAATATATTTTAAAATATCCCAATATGTCCCAAAATACACCCATACGCGAAAATGGGCCCCAAATACATTAAATAGTATTAAAAATAATTAAAAACTGAAATTTTAAGTGAGGCGGGCCGCGTAAAGGACCCTTAACCCTTACGCGGGCCACGAGAAGTTAAAAACCTGGCAAATCCCGGTGCGGCCACGTGGCCCAACACCTGGCAGGTCTAGTTGCTGACCCAGCCCATCTACGCTTTAACCTGGGGTCAACGAGGGCCGCGTAGGCCCTGTGCTTGTGTTACGCGGGCCGCGAGAAGACCAGATTCAACAACTATATAAAGGACACCTCGGATCTTCAGTCTGTTCGTCCATCTTTCTTTTCTCAATCTCAATTTCTGAATAGTAGGCTTTATAGTCGGGTATTATACCCCCTAATTAGCGAAGTTCTGCTCCGTTGTAAGTATTATAACCCCTGGATACGTATTAGATACGCTGCCCGATTGATCTAGGGTTCCGTAACGGCTGTCGTGGTTCTGCCCGACGTAGTCGTTGGAATGTCGTCTCGGGGAGGGTATTACTAATGTTAAAATGGGTTATTATACTAACGCGTGTGCATTTGTGTAAATTTTAGATTATCACCAGGAAATCCTTACGGAAAATCTAAGACAGCAATGTGAGTTGATCCACTTTTTGTTAACTGTTTTTACAAAACCTTAAATACTTTTCCATGCGAATAACAGTTATTGAGTATTTGTAAGAATACAATTATCATGAGTATGTTGGGGTTTTGTATACAAAATTTGTTACCACCTGGTCAAGGAGTAACATTTCCACAAGTCAGGTTTGACAGTACCATGGATGTTAATTGTGATGTCTTGGAAACAAATGTAATTGCGAGATCGCCCTCAATACTGTACACTGGGATTTTTATTTAAACTTGATTAAACTGGGATTCATTCACCAGTATTTCCCACTGACAAATGTTTTTAAAACGCGTTTCAGGTAACAAACTGTGAAAGCCAAATAGAAGCCAGCTGGACAGCACTGAAGGCTTGGAAAAGTGGCAATAAAGTTACCTAAAATAAAATAGATGTTTTTATTAAATAAAATAGGATTTATTCCTATGAAAAAGTGTGTACTATGAACTTGGGTTTATTCCATATGTTTAATATTATGGAAATGTGGTATTTTACTCTGATCAAATATTTCCTAACTACGGTCCTGATGAAAATTTCCGCTGCCAAATTAGACAATACAAGATACCACCGAAACTGGCTCGCGGCCGCCCGCTCCCGGGAATCAGGGATCGGGGGTTGCGAAAAAAACTGTCCATGTCTAACTTTGGTCCTGATACAAGGTTCCGAGTTACCTCATGAACATATAAGGTATCATAAAGTTTAATACATAAACAAGTTTTCATAAATAATTGTAATGTTCCAATGGCCTTCACTTCTAATTCTCGATCATCCCCAACCTTAAGCGTTCTTTGGTTTCTTTCCAGCTTCCGGATTGTAAGGAATCACTGAGTTGAATTGGTAACATGAACCATAGAACCAGAATCAAACCACAAGAATTAGCAGGAACATTTAAATTATAGGACTCAAGTATCATAAAATAATCGTGACCTTTCTTAGCCAGCCACTCCTTAAAGTCAGGGCATTCCTTCTGCATATGTCTTGCCTTTTTACAGAACTTGCAGTGGATTTTGCCTAAGGAGTTCTTAGAGCTAGAAGGTGCACTTGTATTAGGATTGGGCCTTTGGACTTTGGAAGCATCCTTCCTCTGATGATTGTTATTCCTCTTCTTAGAGTTGGAGGTGGTGAAGTTAGCAACATCAGTAGTGTGATCCATCCTCATACGCTCTTCCTCCTATACGCACATAGCGACCAGCTCACTCATCGTCCATTTGTCATTCTGAGTGTTGTAATTGATCTTGAATGCTTCAAAGGACGAAGGAAGCGAAGTAATGATGAAATGAATTAGGAAACCATCACTGATTTCCATTTCCAGCCCTTTCAGCTTATTGGCCATGTCAATCATCATCATGATGTGCTCGCAAATGCCGCTCCTCCCATCATACTTAGTGGTCACCAGCTTGAGAATAAGGGTACTAGCGTGTACTTTAGACGTCCCCTTGAATTGTGCCTCCACAGAAGCCAAGTAGGTTTTAGCATCTTCAGAATTAGGAATGGCTCCTCTAATTGCATTGCTTATTGACTGCTTCATGAATATGAGAGACATGCGGTTACACCTAGTCCAATTTTCATGAGTCAACTGCTCAGCAACCAGAATCAAACCACAAGAATTAGCAGGAACATTTAAATTATAGGACTCAAGCATCATAAAATAATCGTGACCTTTCTTAGCCAGCCACTCCTTAAAGTCAGGGCATTCCTTCTGCATATGTCCTGCCTTTTTACAGAACTTGCAGTGGATTTTGCCTAAGGAGTTCTTAGAGCTGGAAGGTGCACTTGTATTAGGATTGGGCCTTTGACTTTGGAAGCATCCTTCCTCTGATGATTGTTCTTCCTCTTCTTAGAATTGGAGGTGGTGAAGTTAGCAACATCAGTAGTGTGATCCATCCTCTTACGCTCTTCCTCCTGTATGCACATAGCGACCAGCTCACTCATCGTCCATTTATCCTTCTGAGTGTTGTAATTGATCTTGAATGCTTCAAAGGACGAAGGAAACAAAGTAATGATGAAATGAACGAGGAAACCATCACTGATTTCCATGTCCAGCCCCTTCAGCTTATTGGCCATGTCATTCATCATCATGATGTGCTCGCAAATGTCGCTCCTCCCATCATACTTAGTGGTCACTAGCTTGAGAATAAGGGTACTAGCGTGTACTTTAGATGTCCCGTTGAATTGTGCCTCCACAGAAGCCAAGTAGGTTTTAGTATCTTCAGAATCAGGAATGGCTCCTCTGATTGCATTGCTTATTGACTGCTTCATGAACATGAGAGACATGCGGTTACACCTAGTCCACTTTTCATGAGTCAACTGCTCAGCAGCAGTGCTTTGGGGAGTAAGGTCCGCTGGCTTATTCTCTCTTAGAGCATAATCAAAGTCCAGCAATCCAAGCGTAAGCATGAGAGCATCCTTCCATGCAGCAAAGTTGTCACAGTCAAAGGTGGAATCCCGCAATTGGGTGCTGATAGTGGAAATAAGATGAGCAAGTTATAATACTAAGGAAGAAATCCTAATGTGATCTAAGGGCATGTTATACTAAGGCAGGCATAAATAATGACCATTTTAATTATGAAGCTGTGATATTGTCTATTACTAACATCAAAATAATATACTTAGTTAAAATTCTACTTAAACGAAGACAAATCAGCTGCGAGAAATGAGACAATCATTTTAGTTATGCACTTGTTAAGTATGCTATACATGAAAGAATTAAATCAGTTTTGGCCAGATACTAAAACACTCATGTTTGTAAAGCACTCCTAACATAGCTTTCGTAATACTTGAACGATAAGTAGATGTATCAAATCAGCTTTGGCCAGAAATGATACATCAGAAGCTCATTCAAGTTAAGCTATTTTGGTTTTGTAAAACATTATCTGATTCTGATTAATTAACTAAGTATTTACAAAACCAATTATTTAATTTTAGTTCACATTAAACAGCCTAAAGTAATGAGGTTGAGACATCGAGTTAGTCTTAGGTTTCGAGTTAGATCGCGACTCAGTTATGAGGTCTCGAGTGAGATCTCGAGTCGCAACCTTAGTCTCGAGTCGGAATCATGGTCTCGAGTTGTAAAGATTTGAGAACCCTTACGATTTCGAGTTGAAACCTTGTGGTCTCGAGTCGAAATCTTGGTCTCGAGTTGCAACCGTGATCTCGAGTCATGAAGGACAGAAAACCCTTAGGATTTCGAGTCGAGACCTTGTGGTCTCGAGTCGAAATCTTGGTCTCGATTCGCAACCATGGTCTCGAGTTGTGAAGATTGAAGAAACCCTTATGATTTCGAGTCGAGACCTTGTGGTCTCGAGTCGAAATCTTGGTCTCGACTCGTTAATGATGATCTCGAACCTCTGTAGACAGCTGTTGTTGTGAAAACATAACTGAAAATTCGAATTCTTAGGGATTTGGAGATATGGTTTCTTGTTTTAGTGATGATCTAATTTTACCAAAATATTTCGAAAAATTTTATCTGATTATCAATTAACAGTTTTCGAATAAACTTAGAAGATAAAATTGGAGCAAACAGGAAAAAACACTCATTAATCCTAATTACATTCCAAAACATAAAGGAATTTTTGAATTTTCCTAAGAACATGTGATGAACCCTAAAAATAAAACATAATTCTGGAACCCGAAACCGGAAAATTTTACTGTTTCTAAACAGATTTCGGACATAAAATTAACCCATTATGATTTCGAGCCAAATATTAAGATTCTTTTTCCGAAAACAGAGATCCGACACAAAAGGACTCGAAAACAGCCATGATTTTATAAGACTTTTCTAAACTTCTGTTTTCCAGATTTCTATCCCAGAATTAAGGATACGAAAACATAACTGATTAATCAACATATGCTCTAATACCACATGTTAATCAGTTCTGTTTTAAACATAATAGAAAACATGAAAACATACTTGTTACAGCAGACAATGCAGAGGAGAATCCAGTGAGAGATGATGCCATCGAGTTCGACATGTTCGTCAGTGTGATCTGGTTCCTCCTTCGGGTGCAAACTGATGATGGTGATGATGAAACCAAAAAGGGTATCGGTTTAGGAGAAGAGGGTCGATTATGATGTTATGAGAATTAGGTTATGTGTCTGACCTTAGAACCTCTACATAAGTCTCTTTATATAAGCACCCAAGAGGAAACCTAATTAGTTAATAAGGGTAATATGGTCTATCAACAATTACCAACTAATTATTTAATAGGTTGTTATATATTTTGATCTATATTATGTAAATGATTATAATGGCTACTAGATTAAATATTAAAACAAAATATATTTAATCTTACAACAAGTACTACTTCAAACTTTAAGTTCTCGAAGGAGAAGTCTCACTGCACAACTATACCAATAGATTGGGAAACGAAACTATCCATAAACAAACGGAGAATCTGGCTTAGTCTGGTAGTCACCAATTACTGATATTTAAGTTTGCTAATATTAATATACCAGTTAACACATGATAGATTGAGTATAATTCTATACGCTTCTTTACCATAAATCAACAAATAACTAACATGAGAGTTAGTGACAAATTTAATGTTAAGGTTATAAGAACTATAATAAAATGTTTTATAATTGGGTTTTATCAACAAATAATTAACATGAAAGTTGTTTTATAATCATTAGGGCTATTATAAATTATATTAAAACAACTTTCCCTAAACAAAGACTTGCATGTTCATAAAACAATATGAAAGTTCAAAACTAAAGGTCAATTTCACTTACTTTGTAAGTCAATGAAATCCATATGTGTGTTGAAGCAAACTTCAAAATATGATGAAATCTTAATGCAATTCTTTTCATCAAGAATCAAGTGGATTAATGTACACACCTTAAGATGAGTGGAAACAACTAATGTAAATTTGTTCTTATATAAATGATATTCTTTTGATAAATATATGCTACATGGGTGGGGTTCGGCTTACAATGTCCAAATTTCCTAAAAAGTGTAAAAAGTCATAAAACACTATAATTTCAGTCATAAAACACACTAAAACCCACAAATAACAGAGTGAAAACTAGTAAAACACCATACGCAAACCATAATTGTCCATAAAAACTTCAAACACACAATCGTAGAACCATGAATACAAAACACAACATGCTAATCAACAAAAACACAATAATGTTTGCCATTCGATAATCAAAGTCTTATCATCCAAAACACAAAACACAACCCACATATATGATGTTTTAGTACTCTTTATTTTGTTATTTGTGGGTTTTTGGTGTGTTTTATGATTGACATTTTGGCGTTTAATGACTTTTTACACTTTTTATGAAATTTGGACTTTGTAGCCAACTCCTAGCCTACTACATAAGTCAAAGTATTGTTTAGACATACTTTGACATAATGAATCT
This sequence comes from Helianthus tuberosus, assembly GCA_030545235.1. Classification (NCBI taxonomy): domain Eukaryota; kingdom Viridiplantae; phylum Streptophyta; class Magnoliopsida; order Asterales; family Asteraceae; genus Helianthus; species Helianthus tuberosus. The sequence goes on from CM060404.1 coordinate 88,311,837, forward strand.
CGAAGATACCACTTATATGATAGATACCAAAATATATCGAGATAGACCCAACGGTATATTAGTTTCGTCCCATAAGTATGAGTTCAGGATCCGGCGAGTTTGACGGAGCTTTGGTCTCGAGATGCTCGGTTCGGTGACAAGAAATGAGTAGAAGATAGAAATGACACCGAGCAATCACTTATAATTTGGTCTTTATTCATATCTGAAAGTTACAGCACCACGAGACCAGTCGGACAACATGTCCCCTCAGGGATCCAAATGCTTATCCAAATGGGAACCCCAACTCCCTATTTATACGCAAAGCCTGTGTCCGAATGAACCTATGTCCACCCGTCCGGATGGACTTTACAATATACATACCCTATTCGAATGGGGCTTAGACTTACATGATGTCCATCCGTCCAGATGGACCTTAACAGTATCAAAATTGTGTCCAACTGATCCTATTATATACAATATTCAACACACACTCTATCTAGCTATTCGCACAGTGGCAGACATATGAAATATGCACCAACAGATTCCCCCTCGGCTATCACTGTCGAATCATTACAAAACCTTGAGCTGTGTTTGAATATTTTGCAGTCTTCAACTATCCTGCAACTTCAATCAGGCATCTTGAAATCTTCAATAGATTCCCCCTTGATTGATGATCCGGGTTTGCTTTTGACAATGTTGAGCACGTTCCTCCTGAAATGAATCTTCAGGTCTTTTGTACAGTTCATAACTCTCCTCTGATTTGCTAAACTGCAATCTTCATGAACGATCACCAACTTGAAACTAGTCAATGCAATATCCTCTGTTTCAGCTTTAACCACATCTGCATTCAATTTTTAGATAAAACCTTTCAGCACCACGATCTCGCATTCCGCTTGCTCGATCTAAGAATGTATCAAAAACTCAACCGGCAATTGATAGAAACTTCAAACACCCCACTGATTAACTTCAAATCAGTAATTCCCCCTAAAGATCTGATATCCCGTTTTCCTTGATCACTTTAACGCACCGTAAGAATGATTGATCCGTGTAAACGATATTATACACAATCAGCAAATCTTCATCGGACAACGAATCATCTGGCAACGTATACTGATCTCCGAAGAATTCGTCCACAATCAGATTCACCATTTCGGATAATCTCGATCTCTGAAGCATTCATCCACAATCAGCTTCACATCCCATGACAATTCTAAAGTCGGAACCACCCGAATACTGTTTCAATGTCACGAATTTCAAAACTGCCAGAATTTCAACATATGACATTGAAATTTTTATTCCCCCTCATTTTTGCAAATTCTGACATCTCTATCACTGAATTCCCCCTCAAATTGGGCAATCCAGTTCTTTCTGTTCTCTGAAAAACCTGACTATGCTGAAAATGTGACAATTTTTTCCAAAATGTCAGTTTTTCATCATTGCGGATTTTATGTTTTGGCCCATAAAGAGTCAGATACCCCAGAAGATAAATAATCTACACTAGTATCATGACTACCCCACTAACTACCACAATTATGACCGCATCATCAAATTTGTTCGAAGCCCCAGACGGTGTTCCCGAACAACCCAGCTTGGTCGTAAAAAACCCGAAAAAAATTTCAATCACCAAATTTTTTCTGGAGACTCACCTCGTCGTTGCGATAAAAAAATGCCTTTTTAAGGCATTTGTCCATCCGCCCGAATGGAGTAGGTCCATCCGTCCGGATGGACTGATTTTGGAACGAGTTGAAAGTTAATCCCGAATGTCCATTCGTCCGGATCGCCGCATGTCCATCCGTCCGGATGGGTGCATCCTTTAAGGACTTGCACCAAAAATGTCCTAAAACACCCCGTAAGTAATCACCCAAACCCCTAGAACCCTAATTCCTATGAAAAAGTAAGAAAATCAAATTTTATCACTTGGTCGCGGGCCGCGACAGCTTATCAAATCTCCGGATACGCTTTAGGGCCACGTGTCATACATGTGGCAGGTCTAGGGTATGACACGGCAGCCCTAGCCGTAGCTAGGGTGGCCCTCGCGGGCCGCGAAGGAGCCCCTTCAGGCTTACGTGGGCCGTGAGAAACTCATTTTTCAGCTATAAATGGTGCGTTGCATGGCCAGTCCTCTGTGTTCGAAATTTTCTTTCAAAAACATCAAATTCTGCTTAAAATAGTGTGTTTAAGGGTCGAGACGCTGCTACGATAACGGGGTAATTACTCGATCACTGCTACGATACAATGTCCGGTCGATTGGAACCGATCCGATGGATGTTTAAGTGTTGCCTGAATTCGGGCTATACTTTGTCATTCGTCGTGAGGGTTTTGATTTCGTGAGATTATCATAAATGTTGTATTAAGTTACTAACCTAGTTTCGTTTGCTTTATTTAACTAGGTTACCAGGCTTAAGCAGTAGGCATACTCTGTTCATCTAAACTTGCAATGTGAGTCATTCTGTTTTTATCAAAGTTGCTTTGTAAAACCCTAAATGTTTTCCAGTTATAAGTACAGTGATTAAGTCTTTGCAAATCTTTAATTACTGGCAGTAAGTGGGGGTATGTGCACATTACTACTAATGATTTATCACTCTTAGGTGGGCGAGCCTAATTAGTAATATGTCCACAGTCATAGATCCGGTCGAGTGACAACTGGACCATATAATTAATAGATAAAAGCAAATGTAAAAACTCTTAATACTGTAATTAATAACAATGTGTCATTTTGTACCAATTGAATGACTCGCCAGTATTTCCCCGCTGATAAAATCTTTTTAAACATGTTTCAGGTGATTTACTGTGAACAAGGAAAAGTGCCGTGTAGCACTACCAGCTTGGATAAAGTGGCTCAGTAAATAAATAAACATGTTTTTTGTAAACAGGGGATTTCCCAGTGAAATTCCTTTATTGTAAATTCCGGGGTTTGTCCCGAAACTTGAAATAAAATAAATGGGTGTTTTCAGTTTAAACGATCCTGCTAAAATTTCCGCTGCCAAATTACACACCAATACCACGGGTTTTCTGTCCCGCGGCTTCCGAACCGGGAAACTGGGTCGGGGGACGTGACAGAAAAAGGTGGTATCAGAGCCACTGATTTAAGCCAATTAAGTATTTAGAAATACTTAATTTTTCAGATTGCCATTTTTGTGATTCTGTGAAAAATTAAATTTACAATAAATACAAATTTAATTTGGATTTCGTGTGTTTCTTCATGTGTGCTAACAACATGAATGAACTGTCGGAAGCACTCCGAAACTTTACAATCCATACAACTTATATGGATACAACAGGAACCTAGTCTGGCTATCAGGCAGATACCGAGGAGCCGCTAGTGTTTCAGGCCCAACCTCAGGAGAAACCCAAACCTAAGAAGAGGAGAAGACTTCTGGACTGGAAACGAGGACGAAGGAAGAAGCCCGCTGCCCAAAAGGTGAAAAAGACGGAGGAACCAAAGGAAAAAGGAAAGGAAGTAGGGGAGAGCTCTGGTCAAGCCCAAGAGTTGCCACCTTGGGAAGAACTGGATATAAAACTTGCCAATTGTGACCTCATCGGACCTGCTGACGAAACCCTTTTCAATTTTCCCGCCCAATCACAACTTCCAATTAATTTGGAACGTGCTATTCCGAACCCTATTGTCAACCCTCAACCTTTTACAGGGTAGTTGGAAGAATGGTGGACGAGCGACTGGCATTTTCAAAATTTTATGAATAACCCAAATGTTTACTTTCCCCAGTTTGATCCTGAACCTGCACCTTTTCCACCCATGAACTCGGAGAACGTTGCTGAATTGCGTCGCTATGGCGAGGAACTGATGGATGCGGGAAACCGGATTCGAGAAGTGGGGGAAAACATCACGTGGAAATACGACAAGAGGGAGCGTCGTTTTTGAAAAGCCAGTTAACCATAGTTAAATGTTTTGTATAATATTAATATATGAAAAAAATCATAATATAAATATAATAATAATAATGATAATAAAATATTGTATAATAATAATAATAATGATAATAAAATATTGTATAATAATAATAATAAAAAACCAATCGAAACCCAATAATGAAGACCATTTTCTTAATAGACAAGATATAGAAAATATCGTTGCTCAGGGAATAGCCAATGCTATCCCAGCAATCGTCGTTGCTGCTAGAAATCCCGTTGAACCTTCCCAAGCTAATCATAGCAAGCGCACCCGCGACGATAACTTCAGTAACAGTGTGAATGGGGGCGGCAATGATAAAAATGTGATACAAGCCCCACTACTTAAGAAAATGAAAGTGGCAACGTCTGGTTGCACTTACAAAGAATTTCTTGCCTGTAAACCAGTCGAATTTGCAGGCAATGAAGGGGCGACTGCAGCACTACGTTGGTTGGAAAAGACTGAAGCCGTAATTAAAATAAGTAAGTGCGCAGAGGAGGATAAGGTGATGTATGCATCCCACCTTTTCAAGGAAGAGGCCTTAGAATGGTGGAACACGGTGCTGCAAGCCAAGGGAAGTGACGTGGCTTATGCCATAAGTTGGAAGGAATTTAAGAAATTGGTGGAAAAAAAGTTTTGTCCTACCTATGAGAAGGAACAGATGACAAATAAGTTCCTGAACCACCGGATGGTGGACGTTGATTGTCGAGGGTATACTTCAAAATTCTTCGAGTATGCTAGAATTGTACCGACTCTGGCCTTGCCGAAACCGGTGCTTATTTCTCGCTATATCTGGGGACTAATTAGCGAAATTCATGACATAGTCAAAGCTGCAAGACCCCGCATGATTGACGATGCGGTTGAACTGGCCAACACCTTGACCGACGGGCTGGTACGCACAAGAGAAGAGAACCGGAAAAAGGAATTGGCCCAGAAAATTACCCAAGGGTTCCGCGGAGGTAATCTTAATACTAACTTCAAGAAAAAGGGAACTGGGCAATCCTCCACCGCTCAGTTTTGCAATAACTGTAAAAAGAAGCATCTTGGAAAATGCAAGGAATATTGCAATTTCTGCAATAGATTAGGACACCGAGAAGAAGAATGTAGGAGAAAGACGATGATCTGCTACAACTGCGGAGAAGCGGGGCATATTAAGCCAAATTGCCCAAAATTGGTTAAGCCAGCTGACAACAAGGCCAAACCTGCCGAAGGAACTAATAAAAAGAATGCAAGAGCCTTCCAGCTGACGACACAAGAAGCAGATCTGATTCCGGATGTGATAGCTGGTACGTTTCTTGTACATGACTTTTACGCAAAAGTATTATTTGACTCTGGTGCAACCAAAGTTTTATAAATACTTCATTTTGTCAAGCTCTTAAGCAACCTTTAACCAAACTTAGGGAGATTTATACGGTAGAAACGACCGATGCAAATTCTGTTATTATAGATAAGGTTCTTCAAGAAGGAAAGATAGAACTTTCAGGCCATAAATTTCTGCAAATCTGCTACCTATGAATTTAGCCGGATTCAATGTCGTATTAGGAATGGATTGGTTAGTAGCCAACCATGCTCTAATCCTCTGTGATAAGAATTCCATAGAAATCCATACGCCCACAGGAGAAGTAATTTTGATTTCAGGAGATAAGCCGCGTAAACCACAGAAGTTCATTTCAGTAATAAAAGTTGCTAGTTATGAACGAAAACAAGGAATAGTGTATATGATTTCGGTAATCATTAACACTACAAACAAGGAACTTAAGGAAATCCTAGTAGTGTCAGAATACCCGGATGTATTCCCAGAAGAGCTACCTGGATTACCGCCCAATAGGGAAGTAGAGTTTAGAATTCATCTCATTCCTGGAACTACACCAATAGCTAAGGCACCTTATCGATTAGCACCCACATAAATGTTAGAACTAAAGAAGCAGTTGGATGAATTGCTAGGCAAAGGATTTATACAACCTAGTTCGTCCCCTTGGGGAGCACCAGTGTTGTTCGTGAAAAAGAAGGATGGTTCAATGCGGATGTGTATCGATTACAGGGAATTAAATAAGGTTACAATTAAGAATCGATACCCATTACCTAGGATTGATGATCTTTTTTATCAACTTCAGGGAGCTAAGTACTTCTCTAAGATAGATTTACGCTCCGGATATCATCAGTTGAAGGTACAGGAAGAAGACATACCTAAAACTGCTTTTAGGACTAGGTATGGTCACTACGAGTTTACAGTCATGCCATTTGGACTAACAAATGCTCCTGCAGCCTTTATGGACATGATGAATAGAATTTGTAAGCCTTATTTGGATAAATTCGTAATTGTCTTCATCGACGATATACTTATTTATTCCAAAAGCCAGGACGAGCATTGTGAGCACCTGCATGCACTTTTAACTTTGTTAAGAAAAGAAAAGCTTTACGCCAAATTTTCAAAGTGTGAATTTTGGCTACAAGAGGTGCAATTTTTAGGACACACGGTGAATCACAAAGGCATTCACGTGGATCCCTGCAAGATAGAGGCGATCACAAATTGGAAGGTCCCACAATCAACAACCAAAGTTAGAAGTTTTCTGGGATTAGCTGGATATTATAGGCGCTTCATAAGAGACTTTTCTAAAAAAGCTGTTCCATTAACTAAGTTAACCTGTAAAACAGTTAAGTTTGAATGGGGACCTAAGCAAGAAGAGGCCTTTAGAATCTTGAAACAAAGGTTAACAAATGCCCTGTAACACCTCGTAAAATCACGACCAATATAATAAAGACACGTGTCATGGACTTTAAACGTGTAAGGAATTATTTCCGAGGGACTAAAATTGTCAAACAATGTAAATATGTTAATAAAGGGATCCAAAGTGTCAACATGCCATTCTTGTGCCTCTGATTGACCTCACACGACGTTCGTATTCTATAACGAATAAATTGTCGAACAATGGAAGTCGTTTGTGCTTAAAAATAAGGATCTTATGAAACATAGGGGTTAAAAGTGTTAGCATGTTGAAAGTAACCTCTGGGTGACCTTTAACCGATCCCAAAAACATTGTGATAATCTATTTTGATCCCAAGAATAACGGATATTAAATTCGTGGAGTTTCGACGCATATAAATAATCAAAGTGTTAATTACAAGTAATAAGGGTTAAATGCGTTAATATTGCATTTCAAGACCATTCGGGTGACCTCGTAACCAACCGAAAGCTTTTTGATAAATGTTTAAAGATTTAAGACCCTTAAAAGTCAAGTTTGGGGGTTAAAAGTGCAATAAACGAAAGTTAAAACAAGTTTAGAAGGACCAGGGACTGAAATTGCAATATTTGAAAGTTGGAATCCGGTCAACAAGGAGTGACACGGCCCACGTAAGACTCTTAAAGAGTCTACGCGGCCCGCGTAGAACGCCCAGATACAGAAATATGTTGACAGCTGCGGGTTTGGCCTGTTCCACCGCCTTAGAAAGCTGGTTTTCGAATTCAAGGACTGAACCAATGGTATTTCATGCATAGGGGACACCTGGGATGATCAGGAATCATTTTTAGGCTTGTGTGGATTGTTCTTGTGAGTTTTGAAGTTCTATATAAGAGTTCTTGTTTGCTAGTTCACATGCACATTCACAAAAATCATTCTCAACACACTCTCTGGAGCTCTTTGGACTTCAAGCAAGTTTCCCTCAGCTACTAATTCATGCTAAGAGCCTTTGTAAGCATTATTAGCCTTCCTAGTTCATGTTTTATTAGTCTAATGACCAAAAGTCAAAGTCGTCATAATTAAGCTTTGACTTAGTGATTAATCACTAATGGTCCAGTCATTTTTCGAATTGAAAGTGGCTATGAGTTGGTAATTATGTGGGTAATAAACCCTCAAAAGGGCACCCTCTGATTTCCACTCTAACTTGGTCAATTGTTGGGTCAAACTTAATATTAAAAAGTCAACAGAAAGCTATTTTGCAAATAAACTCATAATTAACAATGCAGAGGTTATGGAACCTGTTTTAACACTAATATAACTTGGTAATTAATGTAAGAACATGTCTAGGCATGTTCAACCCGACAATTCTGAGTATAGGCTCGGTTCGGAACCGAAAGTCACAAAAGAAGACTTTTTCTTTGACTTTCAGTTCTGACCCGATTTAGCTTAGTTTAGATATGCCTTAGGGTTCCATTAGGACCATATTACATGTAAGTATAACCCTCCGAGTTTATACAATGTGGTTCCTTTGTAATCCTAGTTCATTGCATGTTTCCGTTAATTGCTTAAAAGTTGACCACTATGCCCTTTTGACCTTAAAACGAGTTTTTTGAAAATGTGAGTGGACAAAAACCTTTATTACTGATTTATAAACATGTCCTAAAAATTTGACATCAGTTTGTGGTCAAAATTAGGAGTTATGCTCAATATCGTAATTTGAAAGCTTTTTATAAATTAAACAACATTATTAGCATAAAGCCTATTTAAACCCAAATTTCGACACCAAACTTTTTATCCAGGGATGTAATATAATATTTTGGGATTTTTGAAGATTTTTATTTATTTTTAAACTGATCATAATGTAGGGTTCTTGCTTTAATTCGGTAATTGACGGTTATACCCTTTTGGCTAATAAAATGAGTTTTACATAACATTTTGATACCAAATCTTTTGCTACTGATTTTATATGATAAATAAAATATTTTGAACTTTATAAGCTGATCAAAAACTCAGATTTCCTTATATAACCTGAAAATCGCCTAAAACTGACTTTTTACGCGTTTTAAACGCATAGTATGGGTTAAAACTATTTTTGACACATAAGACTTAATACCTACTGATTTTTTAAGTAAATTTTTTATACTTTAATAGTAAGTAAAAGTTTTGAACTCAGATTTCCAAATTTGACCTTTAAAGCTTATGTGAAATGACCAAAATGCCCCTACGGTGCATAGTTTGGTTATAAATGATACATTTCACATATGTTTAATATCTTATTGATATAACCTACTAAAATAAATATTTTTACTGATCATTTTAGACCAGAACCTCATATTAATATTTAACCTCTTTTATAACCTTTAAAATGACCAAAATACCCATACGGGGCTTAATTTGATTTTAAATTCGTTTTGGGCATAATGGAAGGTATCCTACTGATATCACAAAATATTTAAGGCATATTAACTTGTGAAACCTGTATATGACTCTATTGGTTACCCGTTATGCACTTTTCGCGTTCGGTACGGTTTATGTGACTAGTTTGCATAAATTGACCGAAACGGGTCAAACCTTATCATTTTTTTACCTCAAAATCCAGAATGTGTTTAGTTTACCCATATTATACAAGTCTTCATACTTGTCGGGTCTAGATCACATTCTAATCCGGTCTTCGCTTAATCTTGCGTTTTGAACCGTAAACTTTTCTTTAAAACTAACCGGTCTAAATTTAAACTTAAGTAAGACCCGTTAGGAATCTAATAGGTTATTAAAACCTTCGTTCCAGATTTAGGAGCCCAGTAAAAGATATTTGCACTTGCTGATTGTATACGGCTGGGATAAATTTGTATAATTTGCTCAGGTAAATACTTTTAACTTATTTTCCCTTATACGGGCTTCGGGTACGGTGTATATAAAATACCGCTTGGTCGGGTATTGAATTTTTAATCATATGAAGGTTAAATCATTGAGATAACCCGTTTAATATATTTTGTTTGTTTTAAGCCTTTGGGGGGGTTAATGACCATTTCCTGGATATCCTCGGCTCATTCATTGAAATGGCCACGACTTAAGCACGGGGTGTAGGCATACACCTGCCGGTGCGTATGTAAAATGATATACCTGCTTGTTCGAGAATAACTCGCCGTAGGTTATATTATGTGGTGTGTCTATTAATCTTTAACCCGGTATTCAACCCGGGCTACTGAATGTATAACAGACATATAATTCTTTTACAAGTTTATTTTAAATAATTATCCCAAGTTATAAAAGAATATTTGTGCCTTGTGCATTTAAATCAATTTTGTAAACACTTTTCCAAAAAGAGTCGGTTAATTGTATTTACCAGTGTAAACTGACGTATTTTCCAAAAGGTTAAGTGCAGGTACTATGCGAAATAGGCTGGCTACTCCTGAGTGAATAAATAAAGAAGTCTTGCAAGCTTTGTCACTTAAAAATCTGTTGAACAATATTTCCTATGTTTTGATCCGCCTGTGGATCCTTTTACATTCCGTTTATAATACTCATGATACTTTCATTCGGTTTGTAATATTATTACTTTTAGACTTCCGCTGTGCATTGAACTGTGATTATTGACTATGATGATATCAACTACGTCACGATACTCCCCACCGGGCCCACCGGTAATACGTGGAAACATCGGGGTGTGACAGGTTGGTATCAGAGCCAACATTGAGTGAATTAAACACTAGCCTTTTTGTGTTTAATCTCAATGACACAGTTGCACATTCCTCGACTTCCGAGTCTAGGCAAAGGACTTAGGACTAAATCCTAATCTTTTATTTTGTCCTTTATTGTTTTCCTTTGTTGTTTCCGTTGGTTGTTTTGACAGGATCAAGAAAGATGCCACCGAGATTCAGGAGAGGAGGACAAGGCAAGGCTCCATTCACCGCTCCTAACGACCATGAGGCCGGGCTCCATCAGGGCAACGAGTTCGACCATTCACGCCATTCCTACTTACCGTTGCAGCGGTCGGGTTCTCACCGCGCCTTCCAGGTCCCGACCCCGTATTTCCAGAGTCGGTTCAACCCGGCAAATCAGATTGAAGAACCAATGGGCCATAACCCATTGGGCCCTGAAGACCATTTCCCTAAAGCTCAGGGTATAGATATGGATGATGATCCCGATCCTGCTGAGCCGCCATCTGGGACGCCCACACACCCCATCGAGATTTCAGATGGGTCATCTTTTCATGGATCACCTTATCGGGGTCCAGACAGCTATGAGGCAAGGTTTGCCTCATACCCTTGTGAGTTTACTCCATCTTTCAACCCGTCTCAGCAGCAGCAACAACATGATCCCTCTGAAGATTCACGTTTTGTAGCGGTCACGCCACCACCGCCACCAGTGCAGCAACTTCCTCCGGAGCCACCGAGGCGAAGAAGAACATGTGCATGGATGTCCGTGAGAGGAGGGGATTTCCACTTTAGCACCCCTCAACACTCCAGTAGCAGCCACTACCCGCCACTATACGAAGACCCGCAGATGGGTGGGCCTTCAAACCCCATTTCTAACATTCTTTCAAGAGTAGGCCTTCTTGATGCCAAACCGGGTGCTACCCCACTCACCACTACCGATACTTTTACCTCAACTGGCACTCCATTTCATGATCTAATGTTTTACCGTTCCTTAGTGGGCGCTCTTTAGTATCTCACCATCACAAGACCAAATTAGATAGTATGCCGTAAATCAAGCAAGTCAATATCTCCAAAACCCAACCACTGCCCACTTTCAACTTGTTAAAAGAATACTTCGGTATGTCAAAGGCACTTTATCCTTTGGTTTAACTTTTGATCGCTCAATCAAAACGACTTTGGTCAGTTACTCATGTCACAACCCAACCGATGGCGGAAACATCGGGGCGCGACACTGAGCGAAACAGATTGTCCAAGAGAATCCATAACAACTATCAAATTACCAAATATTTAGCGTTCATGTCCCATACCATAAACATATAAGATAAAAACAGTTATTACAGATGTTGTTCTAAAAAACAACCATTGTTCCGACAACTCATAAAACTATTTAGTTTGTTTCTAGACTCCCCTAGCTTGATTCCACAAAAGCAGGTCCTAGCAAGCATCCTAAACACCTGTCACATACGTTAAAATAAAAGTCAATACACATAGTGTAAATGTGAGCATACAAGTTTGATAGTATAATAGTAGCAAAAGCGATTTACGCATAACCAACATGTAACACGTATAATTGTGAAGCAGGTAAGTTATCGACAATGAAATATGCACAGACGTGACTGCGAGTTGTAGAATGCGCAACACATATCACCACTGTGACATGTGAAGAAAAGCCTTTAACAAACCCTGTCCACGACTGGTGCTGAGTCCAAACTATAGTACTATCGTTGCTAAGGTGTCAGGAAACAATCACTGTGTAAACATACCATACTAGCATTCATCGAATAACACGTATAACATGCGAGAGTGGTTAGCGTATAAAAGTGTTTGCGTTGTGTGTCGATTGTGATTTTTGATATAAGTAACGTATGTAACACCCAAAAGTGCATAAAGCAAAAAGGGATCGAGTATACTCACAGAGCGTCGATAGTGCTAAACACAATCTGTATTGGATTGAAGGGAGCGCTTAGAACTAGCCTGATCAGAGAACGATAGTATAAGTGTTGAAAGGTGTGTTAAAACGGTTTCGAGTGGGATAAGTGACAGAAGGTGATTCGATCGGATGACCGTCCAGACGGATGGTCATCCGGACAGATGACCGTCCGGACAGATGGTCATCCGGACGGATGACCATTCGACCAGAGGGTTGTCCGTTTGGGATGGATGTGTTTGTATATGATGGAACTTTGAAGTTTTCATTGTAGCATTTTGTAAAATCAGAAGTATTCCTACAATTCAGGTCATCTGGCCGGATGGTCATCCGAACGGATGACCGTTCGGTCGGATGGCGATTCGCTGGAACTAGTCCTCTTTTAAGTTTTGAAATTGTTTAAGTATTGAAACAATCACAAGTCATCCGTTCGGATCGTCCTTAGATCGGATGGTGATCCGATCGGACGACAATCCGTTCGACGATCTGTTCGTTTTTAAAAAACTTTTAAAATTTGTTAAGTTTAGAAAGTCGTGCGATTGAACTGAGACGGTATGACAACGTGTTAAATAACGGAAAACACAACAAGCCTAGCCATCCATTCGGATGGGAATCACCCCGTTCATTCGGTGACTGTTCTTGACGGGATTTCATGTTCAACCCTTGAATCGGTCCTCTCTTCATTAGGAATCCATTCTCAGTCCAGATTTTACGGTTTTGAGTACAAAGTTGAGAAAGTTGTAACACCTCATAAAAACACGTCCAATGATATATCGACACGTGTACTAAACCCTAATAAAGTCAAATATTGAATTTGAGGGACTAATTTTGCGAAAAATCAAAAAATTTGATTATAGAAGGACTAGGAATGTTAACATGCTTAATATAAGCCTCTAAATAACGTTACACAGTAATCATATTCACAAATGAGCCACTTGTTGATCAAGTATAGCCGTTTGCATAATTAATTGAAAGTTTGCGCGATGAAGGGTTAAAAGCGTCAACATGTTAATTCTTACCTCTGAGTGACATTTTAACAAACCGAGAGCTTCGTGATGGCCGATTATACTCTCGGGGATGCCAAATATTGGCCATTTAAGGCTTTTATGCCTATAAGTAACGTTGCGCGCAACTTTGCAAAGTTTAAGGGGTTCAAACCGTCAATATGTTTAATTATACCTCTGAATGACCTTTTAACGAACCCGAAGCATTGTGATGTATAATAATACTCTCGAGAATGCCTAATATGGATTAGATAAGGCTTCGATGCTATTAAACAATGATATACGTTAGTTTGCGCATTAGAGGGACCAAAAGCGTCAACTTTTGAATTTACGCCTTTTGGTGACCATTTAAGCGAACGGGAACGTAGTAAAATTTAAACACATGCTTGGGAATACCCATAATGGGCCACAGAAGGCTTGGATAGCATTAAACGACATTTCGCGCTACTTTGTGCGATTAAAGGACTAATTACGTCAAACTGCAAAAGTATACCGAATCGAATGGTAGCGAACATTCTAGAACTTGACCATAAGTTAAACATACTATAAACATCCTTTACATAGCTTAGAAATAGGCTTTGAGGGGTCCGGTGTGCAAAAATAAACTTTTAAGTCAAGCAGGGACTAAAAGCGTCAAAAAGTGTATAAGTTTGCATTTTCGCGCATATCTTACATTCTGAATATATACGGACATCCAAAAATTTATGTAATCATTAAAATATTTTATTTTAGTGTTTGGCGTGATAAAATTCCATTCGTCACGTAATTTGGATCGTTTTTCGCGTCCGTTCGTGTTTCGTCGTAATTAGCCGAACAACGCAATCGTACGACCAAACAAACCGACATCCGACACATGTTTGAGCATGTTTTATGTTCCCTGTGTTTAGGCATCATTGTAGAACCTTGAAAATGGTTTAACGGGCCTTAAATAAGTCAGAAATGGCATTTAACACATACAGGGACTGAACCTGTAATTCAGCAAACTTGTTTCTGATCTTGACAACTTTCAAAAGTTGCTTTAAACCTGTATCCACCTGATTCAGAAGTCAGAGGGACTAAAAATGTCTTTTTATAAGATATATGGGTTTAAAAAGGGCTGTTATATGCAGTTACAGGAAGACAGGGACCGGAAACCGCAATTCAGCAACTATTTTCGCTGGGCCAGACATCTAGGCGGGCCGCGTAAGCCCCTTAGGCCTTCTACGCGGGCCGCGTCCCACATGCAGCAACAACAGACTGTTTATATAGTTGCTGGTTTCGTTTTTTCTGTTGAATACACACACTAAAACCATTTTCTTTGCATTCTAGGGGCAGCCAACATATTCATAAAACTAGAATACACTTGTAATGATCTGGTTATCAATTACAACACTTGTCACAATCTCGTTCACTCCAAAATACTATAAATAGGTGAACCATTCTTCATAATTTTTCACTTGCATTCCTTGCAATCTGCTCTTGCTTGCAAACTAAGAGGATCCTGAACCTTGGGAACCCCCTTTCAGTCCTTTGGACCCATTGTAAGCATCCTTTTCGTGCCTAGTTCAGTTTATTGACTTTTAAAGCCGAAAAAGTCAAATGTTTCGATAACCGCTTTGACTTTTATTAGACCTTTTATGGTCAAGCCATGAATCTTTACGAACATGGCTACGTGATCATAATTAGGTAGGTATTAAACCCTCAAAAGGGCACTTCCTAATTACCACGATTGCTTGGTCAATTGTCGGGTCAAACTTTTTATTAAAAAGTCAACAGGAAGCTATTTTACAAATAAATCCATATATGATAATGTAGAAGTTATGGAACCTGTTTTAACATTAAAATAAGTTGGTAAATTATGTAAGAACATGTCTAAGCATGTTCAACCCGACAATTCAGAGTTTAGGATCGGTTCGGAACCGAAAGTCGCAAAAGTAGACTTTTGCTTTGACTTTCAGTTTTTTGCGACTTTCAGTTCTGACCCGATTTAGCTTAGTTTAGACATGCCTTAGAGTTCCGTTAGGACCAGGTTATAGGTTAGTATAACCCTCTGAGGTTATACAACTTGGTTCCTTATTTATCCAATTCATTTGCATGTTTCCATTATATGCTTAAAGGTTGACCATTATGCCCTTTTGACCTTAAAACGAGATTTTTGAAAATGTGAGAGGACAAAAACCTTTGTTACTGATTTACAAACATGTCCTAAAAATTTGACATCAGTTTGAGGTCTAAATTAGGAGTTATGCTCAATATCGTAATTAGAAAGCTTTTTATTAACTAAACGACATTATTAGCATAAAGCCTATCTAAACCCAAATTTTGACACCAAACTTTTTACCCACTGATGTAATATAATATTTTGTGATTTTTTGAAGTTTTTTATTTATTTTTAAACTGAGCATAACATAGGGTTCTTGCTTTAATTCGGTAATTGTCAATTATACCCTTTTGGCTAATAAAATGAGTTTTACATAACATTTTGATACCAAACTTTTTGATACTGATTTCACATGATAAATAAAATATTTTGAACTTTATAAACTGATCAAAAACTCAGATTTCCTATTATAACCCGAAAATCGCTTAAAACCGACTTTTACGCGTTTTAAACGCATAGTATGGGTTAAAACTATTTTTGGCATATAAGACTTAATACCTACTGATGTTTTAAGTAAATTTTTATACTTTAACAGTAAGAAAAAGTTTTGAACTCAGAATTCCAATTTTGACCTTTAAAGCTTATGTGAAATGACCAAAATGGCCCTATAGCGCATATTTTGGTTATAATTGATAAATTTCACATATATGCAATACCTTACTGATATAACTTATTAAATTAAATATTTTTACTGATCATTTCAGACTTGAACCTCAGTTTAATATTTAATCTCTTTTATAAGCTTTAAAATGACCAAAATACCCCTACGGGGCTTAATTTGAGTTTAAATTCGTTTTGGGCATAATGGAAGGTATCCTACTGATATCACAACTTATTTAAGACATATTAACTTAGGAAACCTGCTCTTGACCCATTTGGTTACCCGTGATGCATTTATCGCATTCGGTCCGGTTTATGTAACTAGTTTGCATAAATTAACCAAAGCGGGTCAAACCTTATCATTTTTCACTTCAAAATCCAGAATGTGTTTAGTTTACCCATATTATACAAGTCTTCATACTTGTCGGGTCTAAACCACATTCTAATCCGGTCTTTGCTTAATCTTGCGTTTTTGAACCGTATATCTTTCTTTAAAACTAACCGGTCTAAGTTTAAACTTAAGTAAGACCCGTTAGGAATCTAATAGGTTAATTAAAACCTTCATTCCAGATTTAGGAGACCAGTAAAAAATACTTGCACTTGCTGATTTGTACGGCTGGGATAAATTTGTGTAATTTGCTCAGGTAAATACTTTTAACTTATTTTCCGTTATACGGGCTTGGGATACGGTATTATAATAATACCGCTTGGTCGGGTGTGTAGTTATTAAATCGGATTGTGATTAATATAATTACATAAGCCGTTTTAATAAGTTTTGTTTGGTATATGGCTTTTGGGGGGTTAATGACCATGTCCTGGATATCCTTGGCTCATTCATTGAAATGGCCACGACTTAAGCACGGGGTGTAGACATACACTTGACAGTTGCGTATGTATAAAAGGTACTCCACAATAAGGAAAATTCCTTGTGGGTATTATACCTGTGGTGTGTTAGTTAACCTTGTCCGGCTCTTCTAACCGGCCCTGACAGACGGCAAACATATAAATCTGTATACAAGATTATTTTAAAATAATTGTCACAAGTTATAAAAGATATTTTGTGCCTTGTGCATTCAAATCAAATTTCTTAAACATTTTCAAAATGAGTCGGTTAATTGTATTTACCAGTGAAAACTGATGTATTTTCCAAAAAGGTTAAGTGCAGGTACTAGACGGAATAGGCTGGCTACTCCTGAGTGAATAAATAAAAGTCTTGCAAGCTTTGTCACTTAAAAGTCTGTTGAACAATTATCGTCTTTTATTTTATCCGCCTGTGGATCCTTTACATCCCGTGTAATACACTTGATTACTTCTATTCGGTTTGTAATGGTTTTATCTTTCGACTTCCGCTGTGTGTTAAACTGTGATAAATTGTCTATGATGATATCAACTACGTCACGATACTCCCCACCGAGCCCACCGGTAATACGTGGAAATATCGGGGTGTGACATGTTGGTATCAGAGCCAACGTTTGAGTGAATTAAACACTAGCCTTTAGTGTTTAATCTCAAATGACACAGTAGCACATTCCTTGACTTCCGAGTCTAGACTTAACATAGGAATGCTCTCATCCCTATTAAGTAAATATTGTTTTCGATTGTATGCGTTTTGATTACTGTCGCCAAGCAGAGAAACCGTTAATGGAAATTCTCCTACGTCACGATACTCCCCACCGGGCCCACCGGTAATACGTGGAAATATCAGGGTGTGACAAAAGTTGAAGACAAGTTTGAAACATTAGAAAAATGTTTATATTTAGGTAAAGTCAGTGTTTAAACATTGTAGAAATCCTTTAGATTTGAGTTGTTCTTGGTGGAATGAGGTCACACTTTGGTGCTTCGTGAACACTCATGATGACGTCATCCTAGAACACCCGAATCAGACGGATTTCATGGTGAAATGATGAGATTTGTTGGTGGAAAAGATGAAGTAGTGTGTATAGATCAAAGAAGTACAAGATTTGGTGTGAGAACTTACAAGAATCGCGAGGAATCGAGAGAAAATAGCTTAAGAACGAGCTGGGTCGGAGGAGAGCTGTCACATCAGGTGAACAGTGATGTGACAGACGGTATTTATAGGCAAGAGGAGAGAAAGGCGGTGTAAGTGATTCGGTCGGAGGGCATTCCGATCGGATGGCCATCCGATTGGATGGTCATCCGTACAGATGACCTTTCGATCGAATGGTCCTTCAATCGGATGGCTGGTGCGAGTTGGTTTCTGACTTTTTGTTTCGTGCGTTGAGCGTTGCGAGTAATCGGTGCGATAGTATTACACAAATAATATAAGGGTCATGCTAGTCTCACACGGTGAAAATTATTTTCACACCCCAAAGCGCCGCGCTATGGCCATAGCGGGGAGCTTTGGTTGACAAAAGTTGATTTGACTGACGTTGGAAACATAAGTTGCAGAGACATAAAGGTGATACGATGTTGCAGTGTCCCGTGAATCCTAAGCGCCGCGCTATGGCCAAAGCGCGGCGCTTCGACCCCAAATTTTCATTATTTAAACCTGCATAGACAGAACATTTAGCATTCGAGGGTATTCGGTGATTTTGTTGTTTGTCGATTTTCTTTGCTCTATTAGTTACATGTCTTGAAAAAACGATGTCGTGGTTAAGCAACTATCTTTTCGGTCCATATTCTGACGAGTCAGTTGTTCCTGATTCTTACGAGGGGACCGCTATTTCTGACTCGTATGAGAAACCGGTCTCGTCCAACTTGAGGGAGGCAGAGGTTGTATCTGGCATTCGTTATCGTGGTAACACGGTGAAGCTGGATTTGAATACCCCTGTGGAGGACCCTTACGCACAACAAGGTTATTCGAATTTCGGTTACGGTGGCGAGCAAAGCTTTGTACAGCAGGAGTGTTATCCAAACCACAGTTACGGTTGTGAACAGAGCTTTGAACATCAAGTCTATTCGAACCTCGGTGACGATGGTGAGCCGGAGGATGTGTCTGTTGACGAGGAAGGCTGTTACCCGGTTACATTTTCGTTTGATACAACGCAGACCTTTTCGTCACGTAAAGAGTTGGTGCGTTGGGTACAAGACACGGCAAAAGACAATGGTTACCTCATTGTGATTAAGAAGTCGAATAAAAGAGGAGAGAATTACAAGATTTGGTTTCAATGTACTTTTGGTGGGGAGCATAAGAGTATAGCTACACAGAGGAAAACGGGTAGCAAGAAAATAGGCTGCCCATTCGAGATGATCGGGTTTTCGGAATCATCCGGAAGTGTTTGGAGGATCGAGGTGACGAAGGCGAAGCATAACCACACTCCTATTGAAAACTTAGAGGGTCACGCGTATGCGAGAAGGCTTTCTTCGGAGGATAAAAAACTGGTTAAGGAGCTGGCAGAGCAAGATATTCCCAACCAAAGTATCTGGCGAACGCTGACAAAAAACAATCCGGCTTGAAAGCTTATTCCGAAAGATATACACAACGCTGTTCAGAAGATCAACGCCGAAAAAAATGTCGGTAAGTCTCTGATGCAAAAACTTGAAAACATTCTTCTCGAAAAAGATTACACTTATTACATGCGCACGAATGAGATATCGAACGAAGTTGAAGATGTCTTCTTTGTTCATGAAAAATCATTCACTATGTGGTGTGCCTTCCCGCATGTGCTAATGATTGACGCCACCTACAAAACGAACATGTACAACCTGCCATTTGTTCAGGTCGTAGGCATGACGTCGACAAACAAATCGTTTACGGCTGCTTGTGCGGTAATTTCCGCTGGGAAGTCAGAGAACTACCTATGGGTGTTGCAGATGATCAAGTCTATGCTGGTAGGATGTATGGAACCGCACGTGATTTTAACAGACAGGGATTTTGCGCTAATGAACGCGTGTGAACAAGTTTTTCCAAAAGCGCATAAGTATCTTTGTCGGTTCCATATTCAACAAAATATTAATAAGAACAGCAAGAAGAAATTCTCTGACAAGGAGTGGAAAGAATTCGTACGTACATTTTGGACATTGTGCGAGTCTACGACCGAGGAAATATACAGGTATAACTTGGAAAACCTTGAAGCACAGCTGAAAGAAGATGACCGTGAACGTGGGTATTTCTTACATAATTATGTTCAAATTTTATATAATAACAAAAACTGACTATTTACGTTTTTTAATTTTAGAGGTTTTTGATTATTTGAAGAAATCCTTGTTAGATCCGTACCGTGAAAAGTTTGTATCTTGCTGGATTAACAAAACTATCAACTTTCACCAAACTACGACCAACAGGGTTGAGGGCATGCATGCAACACTAAAAAGTCACTTTCCAAGTCATCGCAACACACTGGATAAACTTGTACTGTATGTTGATCATGTTGTTGATAGACAATACGCCGAGATTAGAAGTAGCTTTGAAGCAAGCCTCCGAAAAGTGATGACGCACCACAAGAATCAGCCCATGCTTGCATATATTCTCAGAAAGGTTTCAATATGTGCGATTGAGCTTTTGAGTATGGAACTAAAACGTAAGGAAGACGGGTTGAGAGCCTACGGTGCAAGCTGTGGTTGCCAACTTTTTACCAGCTGTGGTTTGCCATGTGCCTGTCGTTTGGAAAAGTTGGAAAATAACGGTAATTAATATCTTTGACCTTTCTCGTTATGATTTTGCCACCTAATTTGTTTTCATCCACAAGTCAGCAACTCCGGATCACACACATAGACGTGTTCTGGAAGAAGCTTGACTTCAAGCCTGCAAAGAATAAAATAGAGGATATCGATGTAGACGCGGAATTTGAAAAATTGAAACAACAGATCGATCCAACACCCCCTCAAGTGAAAAGGAGCTTCTTTGAAAAGTTTCAGCAAATCCTCAATCCAGGGAACAATAACAAAAAACCTCCTGCTGTTTTGAAGAAAACTCGTGGTCGCCCAACATTGAAAACGCAGGAAGAAAGAAAGGTTGAAGCCGCTAGAAAAAGCTCGTACATTCCGTCAGAAGAAACTTGGGTCGAGGCCTCAGACGATCTTCCCCGTCACAGCTCGTACATATCACCCGAAGATTCTAGAAGACAAAAGAATACCAAACCGCTCAACCTACACCCTGATTTCCCGATGATCAAGCTCGGTCCTAAGATGGATATAGCGATCCGCAACTACGCATCTC
The DNA here is from genome assembly GCA_030545235.1 of Helianthus tuberosus. Classification (NCBI taxonomy): domain Eukaryota; kingdom Viridiplantae; phylum Streptophyta; class Magnoliopsida; order Asterales; family Asteraceae; genus Helianthus; species Helianthus tuberosus. The sequence goes on from CM060404.1 coordinate 88,332,847, forward strand.
AGATTCCCAAAGTGATCCATCCATACATCGTTAGAATAAAGGACGTGAAACCAGATGGTCATTGTGGGTTTCGATCAGTGGCTGTTGGGTTAGGAGTGAAACAAAATTCATATTTGATGATCCGGAAACAACTTATAAAGGAGTTACGTATGAACGAATCGCTTTGGAGGCAGGTTTTCGATCCGGAAAACATAGGACATTATGATGCGCTGGTTAGACGGATCGATTTCAAGGGGGTGGGACGAGCAGGTATCGAAAATTACATGTCGATGCCTGAGACGGGGTTTCTTATTGCCCAACGATACGGTGTGATTGTTCACACCTTCGACATTCGTGGGAGCGATACAATTTTCCCTCTGCTGGGCGGGCCAAACGAAGCTGAGGAACCTCACCTGGTGGTTGCGGTTGTGTTCGTCGACGATGGGCATTTCATACATGTAGAGCTTGGAGGTTGTTATCCAATGCCTCCCCCAAACCTACTCTGGACAGCGAATAGAACAGAGCGCACAGCAGCCTGGCATACATTATACAGGGATCAGATCAACGCGTACGAAATGCTTACGTATCGTGCCACTGACCTTAATGTAACCCCATATGTTCACGATGTATGTTAAATGTGTTTAATAATAATCACGTTTGTGTTTGTTCAATATATGCGTTACATCACGTTAAAAACCGAATGTCACCGACACGACCCAATCAGATTCAATACGCACTTGTACGACCCAAAATGACAATATACATCATAATACTACAATTAATGAAAAAATACGTCATGTTCATGTACGGTAGGCGGCTGATACACATAACACTTCTCAAAGGAGTACTTGTGCTTTCAAACCAAAATGATACGATATAACGGAATAAGACATCACACGTAACCGATTTGATCCGGAACTTGCAGTATAGTCCATATATATTAAAAAATGATGTATAATGGAAAAAACCTAAAATTTAGACTATTATCGACGCGTTTGTGAATTAAAAACAATTTTAAAAAATTTAAAAAAGGCCCAAAGCGCCCCGCTTAGGCCATAACGCAGCGCTTTGGCCCCGAAGCGCCCCGCTTAGGCCATAGCGCAGCGCTTTGGCCCCTCGTTATACCTGAAGCGGGGCAGCCTTCTCCCCCATTTCATCAACAAACAAAACACACACACAAATGTGCGATTACACACACTAGGGCGAAGATCTTCTTTTTCCAGATTTCAAACGCTATTAGGTACGATCGAACTTCATTTATTGTTTTGGTTCAAGTTATATGTTTGATTTTGATTTGATTTGGGCGGATTTGATCGAGTTGCTGGGCCTGTTCTTCATAACGAAGAACCAAAGCGCCGCGCCGAGGCCATAGCGGGGCGCTTTGGTTCATGTTTATTTATTTTTTTATATTATTTGTTTATTTAATATTATTTGTTTATTGTTTTATATTTAATATTATTTGTTTATTATCTTTTATTTAAATTGTTTAATAATATTATTTGTTTATTATTTTATATTTAATATTATTTGTTTATTATTTAAATTGTTTAATAATATTATTTGTTTATTTTTTTATATTTAATATTATTTGTTTATTATTTAAATTGTTTAAATAATATTATTTATTTATTATCTTTTCAACGTGCAGGGATGGATTCCTCCGATGACGAGATTGAGCATATGGAGGCTGAGGGAGAGGTGGGAGATGAGGGAGAGGAGGGAGAGCTGGCATGTCCGTACCTGCAGTTTCCACAGGGGTCACGGGCGAGGGGGAGATGCGCTAGGTTGCGCACCACAGAGATTGGGGGCATGTAGGGATAGACTGGGACCTGCTGGAGACCGTGGGAGAGGCCGCGCGGGCGCGTGATATAGTTGGACTAGATACTCCTTGGTCGCGCCTATTTCAGATAGCGATGGAGGACTCGTACCCTGAGCTTACGGTCGAGTTTCTTTCTACGTTTACATACGCGCCGCATCCGACGGATTACGTGGAGGACCCGGATTTTCCAGTCCACGAGGTTACATTCCGTCTCGCCGGTCAGCAGTTTCAGATGAGTGTGCGGGAGTTTGCTGTCCATACAGGTTTGTACATTGAGCCCGAGCTTGATACTGATTTATATACGCAGGCGGTTACGGTGATGGACAGGCAGACGCTTATCAGTTTCTGGAGGGCCATTTCCAGGGTTCCCTTTGGGAAATCCTGGCAAAAGGCCACCACCATTAGAGACCCCTTGTACCGATACCTGCACCATGTTATCGCGTCATCTATCGTGCCGCGGGGTACCAGCAGGGAGAAGGTTAACCTCAGTGACCTTTTCTTTCTATACTGCCTACTTCGCCGCCAGCCCTGCGATCTAGCAGCCTGCCTGGCAGATTACTTTGCCACAACATACCACCGGCAGCTCCGCGGGCAGCTGCACACTGGCTCATACATCACCGCCATTGCACGCTCGCTAGGGCTCGTGCCCGAGCATGATCCGGAGCTGTCCGATCCGATCCCGTCAACCAGGTTGGGCCGCGCGTGAGTATCTAGCATGCAGATCACCCGTACCTTTGATGTTGGTCTGAGGTTTAAGGGCCGTAACGGGCTGATTTGGCATCCGGAGGTGGTGCCGGAGGTCATCCCGGTTGTTATTGAGTTGAGGCCTAGAGTGTTAGCCCCTCCTCCTGTTCAGGAGGCCGCTCGGCAGGCTCAGCTACAGGCTCTGGGCCTCGATCAGTACCCGGGCCAGCCTCAGGATCAGGCTCAGCCTCAGCCTCAGGCTCAGCCTGTATTCGAGGATCCGGCTCAGGAGGAGCATATCGAGGAGATCCCGGTACCACCAGTTCAGCCAGCTCCTGAGCCGCCACAGTACCCGCAACACGTTTACGCTGACCTGCCTCCGGCAGCGCGTGAGGTGGCTCGGGACTTCGACCGGCGCCTCAGACGCCAGGGCGCACGCATTGACTGGATCGTCAAGACGCTCGTTGCTCTACGAGAGCTCGCTGGGTTGCCTCCACTTCCCCTCCCACCGTCCCCACCGCACGAGGATTAGTACCTTAGTTTGTTTGTTTAGTGTTTTGTTATGTATTATGTACTCAGTTGTACCTTTTTGTTTTGTATGTACAAATTGATATATATATATATATATATATATATTGCAGTTAATCTTCTATTTACATCACGTTGGTTTTGGATTGTTTACGTTTAATTCTTATGGCTTTCTGTACATTTTATTTAACGTGTTCGTTTAATTTAACAAAATAAACTACGTTAAGAAATTATATTATATACGTTCTATAAAAATAATGACGTAATTATAAAACAACTATGAATTATATATAATAAAACTCAAATAAAAATTTTTCCTCCAAAAATCCCTACCAAACTAATCCAACCAAAAATCCCTACCAAACTAACCCACATCCCACCTGTTTCAAAAAAAAAAAACATCCAAAGCGCCGCGCTATGGCCAAAGCGCCCCGCTTTGGCCATAGCGCGGCGCTTTGGATGTGCAAAAAGACAAATGGCGTGTGCGAATAGACCAGGCCATAATATAACTACTAATAAACATAAAAATAAACCTTAGATTTCGAGTTAGCGATGAGATTGCGTTGCGATAGAGTTGCGATTGCATTTTCGAATAATCACCTCAAAACAAACATAACATGCACAAGTAACACATAATAGCACACACACGTAAAACAATATCCATAACCTGTAATTCGACTTGCGATGCGATAGCGATGGGATAACGTTAAGTAGATTAGCGTTTAGTTACGTTTATCGCATTGTTACTTCACATATTAAGTTATCATAAAAACAAATAACATCAAGCGAGTTTCGATTACCGAGTCAAAGTGTACAGTAATAATTAAGCAAGGAATGACAAATGCAATTAGCAATCTTTTCTTCCTTTGACTTTGACTATGACTTGTGCTTTGACTTTAACTTCGAAAGTCGGGTTGTTACAACTCAGATGTTGATTAGGCACGATGTATCGAGACAAGACAGTCAACTTATGGATACTCTATCTACCTAGGAGGCAATCTAGCATCTTGGAGTGCAAAGAAACAACCAACAGTTTCCCGCTCAAGCTGCGAGTCAGAGTATCGTGCCATGGCTAACACCGCTGCAGAAATTGTTTGGCTAACCCAACTATTACGAGAACTATATGCTCTCCCACCAGACCGACCCACCGTATTATGCGACAAAAAAAGTGCATTATTTCTCAGTCAAAATCCGGTGTCACATAAACGAGCCAAACACATTGATATTGACTACCACTTTATTAGGGAATTGGTCTCTGTAGGAAAGTTACACACCAAGTTTGTTCCTACCACGCTCCAAGTAACTGATATCTTCACAAAGAGCCTACCAAGACCACTTTTTGAACGATTTTGTACAAATCTTTGTGTAGGACCGCTACCTGTTCGCTTGAAGGGGGTAATAGCCGCTAAAATCAAGGAAATCAATATTGAATTTAAATATTTGTAGAATAGTCAAAGTTTGCCTTTTTGTATATTTTAGTAAGGAGTCATTATCTCCTTAATTCATGTCATGCTCCTGTATATATTTGTGTTGTATTCGACAATTGAATAGGCACACAAAAGATATTTTTCTTTACATACGTCCTTTAAGTTTTAGCAAAATTTCAAGCGTTGTTTTCTAACTAGCGAAATTACAACGTATGTCCTTTATGTTCTAATTTCTTTACAGGCAGTGTTCTTTCTCCCTAAAAAGATTACAAAAATAAAAGACATCCCTTGGAAAAAATACTATAACATAAGGATGTTTGCTATAAAGAAATTAAAAAATAAAGAACATCTTTTGTAATTTCTTTATTTAAAGGAAGAAAGCGTCGGAAATTTTGCTGAAACTTAAAAAATGTAAAATGTAATTTACCTTTAAAATAATGCGTCTTAAAGAAAAACCAATTTTTGTTTAATTATGTCAGTATATCGGTTAGATTTTTCAATTGCAAAATTTCCACGTAACATCAAATTTTAAAGCCAGTGAACTTGTGGTGGGGTGGTAAGGGAGAGACTTGGGGTTTCAAGAGACTCAAGTTCAATTCCTGCTTCTCTCCATTAGTTTTCAGCGGCACCTGGTGATGATGGGAGATTAGGCGAGTAGGCGGCGATCGATAGTTCGATCCTTGAACTAAATGGGTTTTATCTCACCGCACTGTCGTTCCTTTGGGCGAGTGTTCACGGCCTTCTGCCCTAGGTAAGGGTTTTCCCCAGTTCGAAGACGAGTGTATCCCGATGTGGTGAATTTCGCCAGTAACCTATTAAGCTTAAACGTAAAATAGCTGATTTAGAACAAGATAATAACAAGTTACATAGTTATCACGCTTCATCGTATGTTTTTGAACGTATTTTCAATTTAAAACCGGATGATAAAGATTTTGAGAAAAACAAGAAAGAAATTGGCTCAGAATATGATCAAGTTCCACCACCGTTTGAGGAAAAAAATCACATTCTATGATGACGAGAAGGTGGAAAAGACTTTCAACATGGTTGATCAATTGCTAGACAATATTGACATAACATATTCCAAATTTGATGTTAGTGTTCACGGCCTTCTGCCCTAGGTGAGGGTTTTCCCCAGCTCGGAGACGAGTGTATTCCGATGTGGTGAATTTCGCCAGTAACCCATTTGAAGGATTTGTTGGCCGTTCAAAAACACATCAAAATTTTAAATAGGAAAACTGCACTTGTATGTATTTCAGACAGGAAATTTTGGTGTTGGTTTGTATGTCCCATGGCTGGATCCTTTGATTGAATAAAATTACTTATTCTTGTTTCAAATTCTGGCTGGATCTTTTGATTGAATAAAATCATTTATTCTTGTTTCAAAAGGAAAGAAAGAAATGACTCGAGTACACGTACAGTTATACCAATAAACCTTAAGAGCTCATTCCATTCTTAAAATTTAATAATAAAACTATTAAAAGCTTCACTTTATCTCATTTCTTAAAATTGGTGTATAGGCATTATGCCTAGTAGAGATGGATATGATCGGGTGATTCCGCTGGTGGCACGATAATAATCCAATGGTCCGTAAGTGATCCAAATTTTCCATTAAAAAAAAAAAAGCTTCACTTAGTTTATCTCATTTCTTATCGATCCATATTCTTTAAGCAAAATGAATTCTTATATTTAAGAAAAATTAAAGTAAATTCTTATATTTTTTATAGATAAGGAAAAAATGTAAGAGGGTTTTTAAAAATAAAAGATAAAATTTGTGGAATAATACTTTTTAATTAAATTATACGGATAAAGATATAGAATGAGATCTGACTCATGTAAGAAATATTTTGGATCTCAGTTTTCTCATTTTTATGTTGCTTAGTGTAAATTTCAGTATTTCAAAACAATTGGTAATAAAATCACATTTTTAATATCTTTCACAGTTTCACATGATAACTTTTAATTTCTAAAATCTTCATCTAAGCACAATATATAAGGCTATACGGTATGAGGATCGGCTTTGGACCGTCCCCTACCGTCGCTGTTCCTCCCTCCATCTCGCCCCCCTCCGTCTCGTCCTCTCCGTCTTCTTCTCGCCGTCCAGGACGGTCCAAATAAGGACAAAACTTCCTCACAGACCATATATACATACAATATATAATATATATTTTAGGATCATTCCTCATTTCCGTACCTTCTTCCTCTTTGCCCCATCCTCATGCCCATCCTACGTGACGGACCATCCTCCAAGGGAGGACCATCACTATACCCTCTAGCCTAACCAAATTTCGAAATTTGACACGCATGTCCTAGTTATATACTTTCATCATGATCGTTTTAATTCTGTCGTACTGCTAGCCAAGGTAACTAAAAATATTTTTTTTTGTAGTACAGAATCTTTGTTACTAAAATAATGATAAAAGGTTTGTGCGGTCGACTAACTGTTACCATAATTTTAAATAATGGACAGGCCCACGGCCAAAATGACATTACTCACAAAGTCACAATATAAAATTACATATATAAAAGTTTGAAACATATATAAAAGAGTAAATTACGATTTTGGCACCTGTGGTTTTGTGTTTATTGTTATATTTTACAAAATAAAAAAGACTTGCAATTTACATATGTAAATTATTATATATATTTTCATATAATGAAATAAAGTAAACTGGAAAAATTATTTTTGTATTATATATTTGAGCTTTATTACGAAACTAGTTTTAACATATCTTCATGTTTATGTGAGACTTGTGTCAGTGGCGGAACCAGAACGATTTAGTTAGGGGGTAATCATAAGCTTATATTCTATACTGGTTCAAATTAGGGGGTCCATCTCTAAGTTTGTTCTTCAAAAATTCAAAATTTATAAATAAAAATTCAAAAAGTTCCGGAGACCGGAGGGTCAACGGACCCTCCTGACCCCCCTCTGGTTCCGCCCCTGCTTGTGTTTCATGTTGTTCATTTGTTACTGGTGGATGCCTTTCAAAAAAAAAAAAAAATTGTTACTGGTGGATGTTATGAGTTACGACAAGCTTATAGGCATGCTTACTAATAAAAGATGTTGTATACGTAATAATGAAACAAACAAAAAAGGGATCATGTAAATATACAGGTCAATTATTAATTATTAATTAATTTGTATTTCACTCCTAATCTCAAACAAATCATCAAACAAGGCTAGACTTTTTTAAAATTAACTAGGATATAGCCCCGTCCCGTTGTGGCAGGGTTCGCCAGTGATACGACAGAAAATTTACATTTTATTACATTGACTGTTAATATAAAAAATTACAAATTTTACAATCAATGACTAAACATGGTAAAATATATGTGTACTAGTAGTAAGACCCGTGTGAACAATGTTAAAGACAGTATGTGTTAGGACATAAAAATTTCAAATACTAAAAAACAGATTATAATATATCATTTAAATTGTTTGCGTTTAGTTACATATCTTTATAAAACAATGTTAAAGACTGTATGTGTTAGGACATAAAAATTTCATTACTATGTTACGAAAAAATTATTAGTTCAGGTTTGATATAGAAATAAGCTAAGTAATTGATAATATGTTGTCTAAAATGAAAGCATGACCTAATTTTATGTTGTCTAATAATTAAAACATGACCTTAATTTTTTTTTACACATTGTTAGTGTACAATTCAGTAAAATATAATGTGAAATTAGTATTTAGTATAAGGAAATAAAACTGTAATCTCAAACCGCGGAATAGAATAGATGTCGACTCCTTCACATTTATCATTTGTACACACCAAAGATTTTGCATGATCAACATCAAATGAACCATCCACATTTTCTTTCGTTACAAATCTTTCCTCCACACTCGACTTACAGTGGTTACAACCATTGTAATACCAAAGTTTATCAGTACATATAGCTGTGATTAAGCCAAGAACCAAAACCTTCTTTGTCTATCAATATCAAACAACAATAATAATACTTAGAAAAGACTATAAATAAACTCAGCATGTAAAGTACTTATAAGAAAATACACACCGTTGATATGGTTCCAAGGAAACCAATAAGCATGAAATCAGGGTTATTAAGAAACTCATCTTCAACACTTGAGATAACGTTTGAACCAACATGCTCATTTGATGAAGATGAAGCAGAAATTTTCTTTACATACCTAAACAGATTCATATGATCAAATTAAAACGTAAAAAGTAAATGTAGGTACAAAATAATACTGTTTAATGTTTATATGCATATTACTAACTATACCTCTTCCTAAAAGAGGATATCTCTTCAATGTCAGTATCGATAAAAAGTCTGCTAAGCTCAAACCCGTTTGCAACTCCACACTTGCCTGAATTTAAAAATAAAACCAAATGTAGATCAATATAAACAGTGTCAAATTTAAAACATATAAATAAATATAAATATAAATATAAATTACTAAATAAAAAAATTAAATTAATTAAGTTTAAATTGTACCTTTGTAAAGGTTGACCATACCAAAATGACAAAGGATAACAACATATTTCTCTCGTTTCTTATCATTCATGTAAGCAAACATGTCAATAGAAAAAGCATCCCACAAAGTAACCGTACACTTTTGGCCTCTAAAATATTAACATAAAACATAATAACATCAACCAACCTTGTAATGCTTTAAACGTCAAAATGCAACAACTTAATAAAAAGAACTCACTCAAGGTCTTCAACTCTAAGATTAAGTCTCTTGCCCTTGCTCCCATCCTTCTTTGATGTATCCTCTAGATTGAAACAAACTTCCACATAACCAATCCAATCTATAAATAAAAATATATTGTTAAAAGAAAACAGCATTAAGAAGCGATAACATGAAAAAAAACAATAAGACAAAACAGTACATATATATCATATAGTGATTTACATACCAATAACTGTATTAACTTCAATTTTATTTTGAACAACATCCTTGAGGCTAACGAAATTAAAATGGTATTTCGGTCCACACCAGTCAAGGCATTTCTCAACAGAAGTATAGAAATACAGTGATATTTTGTCATTTCTCTTGGTATACTTAGCAGAGGACTTATTAGCAGCAAGAGACGGTTTGGTGATAAGAAGACATTCATCCAACTGAAGGAAGTCTTTGAATTTTCCTAACATCTTATGCAGAGAGCTGGCTTGTATCATAGTTCCCTAAGAATATGAAACATCCGATTAAATAAAAAACGTGTTATATAACATTTGGGTATTCATATGTCCAAAATAATTATAAGACAAATATATACGGTACCATCTCATCCATGAAGATCATATCAAGACGATATATTTCATTTTTTGTTTTCATTCATCATCTTCTTGGACATGCTAACAATCTTCACTCTAATCGAATAGTTTTTTGAGAATGTATTAAGATCGTTAAGCATGCTAACCTTTGCAACCTCCATTTGAAGACTGTACATAAAAAAAGAATAAGCAAAATATATCTATTGCTAAAGGTAATATGATAATACAAAAAGCATGGATGTTCTAAAAAAAATAACAAGGTTGGAATTCAAGCTTACCGATTCTCCATTCAAAATTTTAATTGAATGCAGTAGCAAATGTAATTTGAAAGGTAAGTAGTGTATATCCTTATATCCTGCTTTATTAAAGTAATTAAATATTAGAAATGATATGCAAAGTAGGAAAAAAGTGAGAGAACGTCAATTTTAAATTACCATTTTGCATATTTTGAATTACAAAATTACTGATATTATCAGTAATTACTGATTTGATTTGAAAGCAATTGACATGATGACTTTTCTAATTTTTATTTTAACTTTAATTAAGAGATAATAACCATCAATTTGAAATTCACATTTTGCAAATTTTCAATGTCAAAAGCTCAAGAAATTAGCATTAATTACTGATTTGATTTGCAACAAATTGCCATCAACAGTATTTTATTTATTTTTTATTTTAACTTTAATTTTTTATCATGAATACAATGTTGGAGAAACTCTTATCTCATTGGAATGTAACGATTAGGTAAAATGGTAATTTCATTGTAATTCTAGTATTCTTTTGATAATTTCATTCTATCACTAATTAACCCCATCAATAATAAAAATGTGAGCAGTGGTTGTTCTTTAGGGAAACAACTTATGGTTAATACCAGTGGATGTCAACAATAAAAATGTGAGCAGTGGTTGTTTTTTTACTATCAGTGGATAGCCAACAGTGACTGAAACACTGATGTTTAGTCAATCAATGGTCAACATGAAGAATGAAGAAACAGAGGTTTTCTTTCAGCAGTGGATAACTTTTAACAATCAGATGTTTGAACCAACACAGTGGTTGTAACATACTTTTAATGATTAATTAAAACTATCATTTTTAAGTATTTTAAAGAGTGTTAAAAGATGAGAAGACAGTGGATCTGGTTAAACATCTGTTTAGACTTAAACAGATGTTGGGGCTTAAAAAGATGTTTGGCCTTATATATCAGTTGTTTGGACTTAAACAGAACTTTGACTTTAAACAGATGTTTGGCCATAAACATCATTGCAAAAAAAGACCAATTTCAAGAATACTATACCCAAGAATACATCAGTTTCCAAGTGTACATCAATTTTTTTATTAGTATAAAGATCAAACAACTGTTCAATTTATAGTACAGATGAAACAAATGAGGTAATGTGATAAATACTGTTACATATAAGCATTGTTGTGATAAACACTGTTACATATAAACACTAATGTCATATATACTGTTACATATAAACACTTAGGTGATGACATCTAACAACCTAACAGATTATAAAACACTGATGTGATAAATACTGTTACATATAAACACTGTTAACATAAACAAATGTAGAATAACTGCTGTTGATGCCGAACCACTGGTGTTGTTGGGCAGTGGTTCACCTATGGTTGATTAAAGTAATTAGAATTGATATGCAAATTAGGGGAAAAAAAAAGAGAGAGAACGTCAATTTTAAATTACCATTTTGCATATTTTGAATTTCAAAATTACTGATATTATCAGTAATTACTGATTTGATTTGAAAGCAATTGTCATGATGACTTTTCTAATTTTTATTTTACCTTTAATTAAGAGATAATAACCGTCTATTTGAAATTCACATTTTGCAAATTTTCAATGTCCAAAGCTCAAGAAATTAGCATTAATTACTGATTTGATTTGCAACAAATTGCCATCAACAGTATTTTATTTATTTTTTATTTTAACTTTAATTTTTATCATGAAAACAATGTTGGAGAAACTCTTATCTCATTGGAATGTAAAGATTAGGTAAAATAGTAATTTCATTGTAACTCTAGTATTCTTTTGATAATTTCATTCTATCGCTAATTAACCCCATCAATAATAAAAATGTGAGCAGTGGCTGTTCTTTAGGGAAACCACTGATGGTCAATATCAGTGGATGTCAATAATAAAAATGAGAGCAGTGGCTGTTTTTTGACTATCAGTGGATAGCCAACAGTGACTGAAACACTGATGTTTAGTCAATCAATGGTCAACATGAAGAATGAAGAAACAGAGGTTGTCTTTCAATAGTGGATAACTTTTAACAATCAGATGTTTGAACCAACACAGTGGTTGTAACATACTAATAATGATTAATTAAAACTATTATTTTTAAGTATTTTGAAGAGTGTTAAAAAATGAGAAGACAGTGGATCTGGTTAAACATCTGTTTAGACTTAAACAGATGTTGGGGCTTAAAAAGATATTTGGCCTTATATATCAGTTGTCTGGACTTAAACAGAAGTTTGACCTTAAACAGATGTTTGTCCATAAACATCAGTTTACAAAAAAAAGACTAATTTCAAGAATACTATACCCAAGAATACATCAGTTTCCAAGTGTACATCATTTTTTTTATTCGTATAAAGATCAAACAACTGTTCAATTTATAGTACACATCAAACAACTGAGGTAATGTGATAAATATTGTTTACATATAAACATTGTTGTGATAAACACTGTTACATATAAACACTGATGTCATATATACTGTTACATATAAACACTGAGGTGATAGCATCTAATAACCTAACAGATTATAAAACACTGATGTGATTAATACTGTTACATATAAACATTGTTAACATAATCAAAGGTAGAATAACTACTGTTGATGCTGAACTACTGTTGTTGTTGGGCAGTGGTTCACCTTTGGTTGATCAGGCCTTTGGTTCATCAGTGCTTGTCTTCAACAGAGCTTTGGTTTTCATGAGTGCTTTGGTCTTCAACAGTGGATAATCCTCATCAGCGCTTGTGTACAACAGTCTTTATATCCAACATTTGTTACGCAGATCAGTGTTTTGCCTTATTAACATGTTATAACCGCTGTCATTGTAGGAAACTTAGATGGGCAGTGCTTATTGTGGATCAACGTGCAGCTTCAACAGCTAGATCAACATCATCTTAATCTCCTTCAGCAATATCCGATATCTTTTCTTCGGTTCTTGGATCAAACGTCTCAAACGTTTTCCCTTTTCATCAAAACAAAACCAATATACATATATAGCAACAATTAATCTGAAAAAATACATGGAACTAACAGCAAAAAGTGTACCTGAAACAGAATCAACGATTAAGAATAAAAAAAACATGAGGAATTAATAAATGCATGGATTACTGAACGAAACTTGAGGTGTTATTTAAGAAAAGTCCGTTTAATTGCTCAAATTAAGATGACGGGTGATCTGCAAGTGATTACAAATGAATCAATGCATCAATAAACAGTAAATCAAAATGTTACAAATACCAAAAAATAAATCAGAACAATTGAGGTTACCGTGGTTTTGTGCAATGAAGAATGAAGAAGATGATGCAACAATTATATGGCAAAAGAACAGATTTAAGTATATTATTACTCAAAAAAGTCACATATTAGTTTTTATGCAATTGCTATACACCAAAAATACAACTTGGAGGCATGTGAGATCACCTCGATGTCCATGACAATAGCACCTTCTTAAAAAAACAAAGTAAAACTGATTGTAAGATTAAGTACCATACCGAATAACAAAAAGCGATGAAGCCTAAACTTTTGGGCTGGTATGACCTATAAACAAAGCTGAAAACAAAATCAGTTTCTAAACAATGACTTCATGAAAATCATTAAAGTAAACACAAATTAAGTAACAACCAACCTTAATTCACAAGCCTGCAAATATAAAGTTGCCACATGAATAATCAAGTAGAACTTGCTGCAAAAATAATAAAGTGTGAAAACAATCTCAAAAACTTCTCTGTAATTGAGTAGTAAAGCGACTCAATTTAGTTAACTACATAAACAATACAACAATGAATTTACCATCCTTCTCCTTCTCTTTCACATTTCCAACTCCTCAACAACCATCCGGCAGAGATTACTTCTAATCAACAAACAGATTGTGAAAAATAGAGGATCAAGAAACATAGGTGCATCCAACATTACTAACATGGGTGAATAAATCAACAAAACATATATTTCTCGAACTCGAAAAATCCTTCCGACATATGGGCATTCTTTTTTGTACCTTAGTACACTGCCCCGGAAAAAAGAAAACTACAAGTTGAAGGAGCGGCCAAGGACGAAAGCTTATGCACACTCCTCCATGTGAAATATTCATCTTCATTGGAGCTTTTTTGTAGTAGTCGTGACCAACAGCCATCAGCTGTCGGCTCGTTGGTACAGACAGAGGAATCTTGGATGTGATATCGAAGGTAATAGAACAACGGAATGGAAGGGATCGGTCACAGACTCAAAACCGTACGTGGAGCTTCCGCCTCATACGGCTCGGCTCCTCTAGGGATGGAGGTAGGCCCAGCCCAGGCTTGTGCGGTTAAGGTTGTTGTAAACGAAAGGGACATCTGATCATTTTATCCTAGCTCGCGGAGCGGCGGGCGATCGCGAGGTCACTGAATGAAGTCCTCCGTTTCTTTCGGAGGTGCTAACCCGCAATCTGTTTTAGACTCATCACTCTAATGTCTCGTCCAGGTCGAGCGTAAGCGTTTGCCCCCGATCCAATCGGGTGCACTCGTTAAAGCAAACTCATGGCCTAGTTCGTGAATGGGCCTACAAGTGGAGAGTCTCTTTCATCATAATATTGAAAGCTTCCCCGCCCGATGCTTTTTGTATTTTTTTTTCTAGATTCAAGGCCTAATTCAAAGCCTAACTACGAAATATCTATAATTGATTTCTTCTGTGTAATACTAATATGTAAACCTAGAGCAATAGCATGATGAACCAAAAAGTCTCCAGGACCTATTGTTGTGTATGAAGAGAAACCCGTCGGGGAAAGGCATTTAATATTATTAAGAATATTAATAGGATTTCCTATGTGCCAACCCGGTCAGAAAGATAGCACCTTGTGATCTTCTCAAAGATCATTACGAGCCCTCTCCTATCATTTTTCTTATGCTAGTTTAGAAACTAAGGAGAAGGACAGGAAAAACAAAAACTACAAACATATCAAAATGAATCTACTCGTAATCACATGATACAACAAAGTAAGCATCTGAATAAACAATAAAAAATAAAAGACAAAAATCAAAAGCTACAAAAAGTTATTCATATAAACAATAATAAAAACATTATTACAACATACCAGGGTCACCGATTAACAGGAGCTTGTACAAAAGGGTTCATTGTGTACGATAAGAAACCCTAGGAGAGCTTCTTCTTCTTCTGAAGGTACAAAAAGGTTCATCGTGTTCAGTATAAGAAAATAGATAAAACCAAATAAAATTTCTGAATGAGAAAATAGATCTTACATGATTATTCTGTTCTTCAACTACTCGACGGTATATGATTTAGGGTTTCAAATGCAGATGTATCGAATAGATGTAACCTCTGCCGGACGTTGTTGATGAGATGAAAATGTGAAGGAGAAGGATGAACAACAGAGAGAAAGGGGATCTTGTATGGAAAGGTGAAGGAGAAGAATAAAATAGGGTTTGTGAAAACGTGAGAATAAAGGGCAGTGGTTACTGTTGGGCGGGAAAAGGGGAAAAACGATGCCCTCATTTACTGACACGTGGCCTAAATCACTTTCATTTATTATATATAATATATTAGTAACATTGGTAGAATTTGGTTGGTTTGTACATTGCGTTTTTGTGATGTAGTGTGTAATATGTGCTTTTCATTTTATACCCTTAGTGGGTATATAACCACTTTTTTATTGGTGTGTACTTCATGTTCTTTAGCTTTTGCACTAATTGGGTACATGATGTTGCTATTGATTGTTCTTAGCTTCATTTGGAAGCTAACGTTATGTTGGATTGCTAGAGTTTATATGTTGAAACCATGTTTTTGCTATGGGCGTTAATTGAATTAAAAATTGGCGAGCGAGTTGCTACTAATTAGTGTGTGTATAAATATATATATATATAGGAGAAGGATCCGTTTGGAACCATCCTTTATTGCGAGAACCGCGAGAATCAATGTGAACGAAAAATACCTAAAAAACACAACAAAAAAATTTAATATTTTTTATAAAAAAATCGCTATATTTCATTACCAAAAAAAAAATTGGCTACTAAAAGTAGCGATCTTAATGTAACAAATAAAAAATTTGTGTGTTTTTTTATATTTTTTTAGGTTCTTTAGGGGTTTAGTTTTTAGGGGGGGGGGGGTTAGGTATTTTTTTGTGTGTTCACATTGGTTCTCGCGGTTCTCGCAATAAAGGTGGTTCTCGCATGAAACTTATCCTATATATATATATATATATATATATAGGGTAGGGATCCTAAGAGAAGTCCACCCTATTTGAGAAACTTGAGAAGCAATCTGGACCACACATTTTCCTTAAGCAAAAAATGTGAAAAAAATGGAATTTTTTTTTTTTTTGTTTTGAAAAATCGCAGCTTTTTCTTTAAGGATTAAAAAAAAATATTTTTTTTTGGATTTATACACATGTGTATATTGTTAATCTTTTAACTATACATATATGTATATTGTCCATTATACATATATGTATATACATGTTTAAAATTGAAAAAATGTGTATATTGTTAATCTTAAACCATAAACACTAAAGCTAAACCTTAATGCTAAACCCTAAACTCTAAACCCTAAAGCTAAACCCTAATGCTAAACCCTAAAGCTAAACCCTAATTCTAAACCCTAAAGCTAAACCCTAATTCTAAACCTTAAAGTTAAACCCTAATGCTAAACCCAAAAGCTAAAACTAAACACTAAAGCTAAACCCTTAATGCTAAACCCTAATACAAACCCTAAAGATAAAGCTACACCCAAAAGTTAAAGCTAAACCCAAAAGCTAAACCCTAATGCTAAACCCAAAAGCTAAACCCTAATGCTAAACCCTAAATACTATTGCTAAACCCTAATGCAAAACCCTAATGTTAAACCCTAAAGCTAAACCCTAACCATAAAGCTAAACCCTAAACCCTAATGCTAAACCCTAAATACTAATGCTAACCCCTAAATAACACTTATTTTTCAATTTTAAACATGTATATACATATATGTATAATGGACAATATACATATATGTATAGTTAAAAGATTAACAATATACACATGTGTATAAATCCAAAAAAAAAAAAATTAAAAAAAAAATTTAATTCTTAAAGAAAAAGCTGTGATTTTTCCAAAAAAAATAAAAAAAAAATTGCATTTTTTAACCTTTTTTTTGCATTTTTTTGCTTAGGGAAAATGTGTGGTCCAGAATGCTTCTCAAGTTTCTCATTTAGCCTACTACTTCTCACATGATCCTTATCCTATATATATATAGGTAAACAATAAAATACAAATGCGCTTATCGTACGATACGTACGCGATCATCCCAGCCGTTCGATCAGGTGCAGATCTGGTGCGAATTCAATACATATCGCATATGAAAAAATGGTTAGCATGGGGTAGTGTGAAAAATGGCATGGGGTGTGTAGATGGACAAAATCGCATGTGGAAGATTTGAATATCGCATGTGAAAAAATGGCATGGGGTAATATGAAAAATGGAATGGGGTGTGTAGAATCGCATGTGGAAGATTGAATATCGCATGTGAAAAAATGGCTAGCATGGGGTAATGTGAAAAATATCATGGGGTGTGTAGAATCACATGTGGAAAATTGAATATCGCATGTGAAAAAATGGCATGGGGTAATGTGAAAATGGCATGGGGTGTGTAGAATCGCATGTGGAAAATTGAATATCGCATGTGAAAAAATGGCATGGGGTAATGTGAAAAATGACATGGGGTGTGTAGAATCGCATGTGGAAAATTAAATATCGCATGTGAAAAAATGGCTAGCATGGGGTAATGTGAAAAATGGCATGGGGTGTGTAGAATCGCATGTGGAAAATTGAATATCGCATGTGAAAAATCTGTGTGTGTGTTACTGTTCATCTTCTTCCATTGTTGGTCGATCATTGTCAGTCTTCTTCCGTTTGACCCTTACAACTCCCAAATTAGTAGTTCTTATTATCGATATCGCACTAAAAGGAACGAATGGAGGTTGGGGAAGAAGATTTTCAGGTTTTTGAATTTGATTTAGGGTTTGATTTTGAACTATCATAGGTCAATTACAGAGATTTATGACCTCGCAATGACGTTTTTAACCTTCCTGGTATGATTTAGATATATTAAAATGATTAATTTAATCATTTAAATTAGTTTCGCCCGCGTTTGATCGATTGAAGATCGTACGGCTGAGGGCATCGCGTACATAATGTATGATAAGAGGTATTGTACATTAACCGGCCTCTCTCTCTCTCTCTCTCTATATATATATATATATATATATCCTAGTTGTTGATCATAGATTGTTGCAAGCCGTGTAAATTGGCAATGAAGCTATTGTCTGGGTTTGTTATACTAAGGTAGCTTGAAATAAGCAACCAGTTAAACCTAGGCTTCTGAGCCACAGAAATCATATTTACAAGTTGGTTATGTCTATAAGCGTTATGATCAAATAATTTTAAATGTTTTGTTTTTATATATTTTTTGTTGTGGCGTTTTTTAATTCAGGTTTTTTGCTTTTTTTTGTGGGCGATGATGGATCGAACATCTATATACGAGCCTCTTTGTGACTTAGTTAAATGAATTTTCGATTGATTTCATTTGATATTTTTTGTTGTCGTTAAAAGTAGAATAAATTTTTTGGTTAACTTAAAGGTTTTCTATGTCAAATTCCAACGAAGAAATGGATGTTTTCGAACAACTTAGGCGTGTGTTAGACGAGGTGGTGGAGACTGATCGTAGATTGGCCAAAAACTCGATGAGCTAACGAAGCGTGTCGCCAAGATACGCGAGAAACAAGCCAAGCTTCAGACCGAAATAAGAATCGGTTTATGCGCGTTACGTGCAATCTAATGACATAGCGAAAAACTAATAATATCTAATATCTAATATCTAAATTCTAATAAAAGACTACAATTAATGCCACATGGCAACACCTCCTACAATCTAATTTTTTTTGTTAAATTTATTTTTTTATTTGTTTTGGTTTGGTTTTTATATATATTTAGAACTAGGTTATAACCACGTGTATTACACGGGTCGAATAAATGAATTTTATATACTAAATAATAAAACAATATATCTTTAAAAACCTCTTTGATTGCACGGGTTGAATAAATATAATTTTATATATTAAATAATAAAAAGTTATGTCTACATGAACCATATTGTACCGGTTCAATAAATATAATTTTATATACAAAACAAAAAAGTTATATCTTTAAAACCATGTGTATTACACGGGTTGAATAAATGTAATATTGTTTACCAAATAATAAAATAATACATCTTTAAAAAACCTCATTTATTACACGTGTTGAATAAATGTAATTTTATATACCAAATAATAAAAAAGTTACATCTTTAAAAATATGTGTATTACACGGGTTGAATAAATGTAAATTTCTATACTAAATAATAAAAATATATATCCTTAAAAACCCCCGTGTATTGTACAAATTGAATAAATTTAATTTTATATATCAAATAATAAAATGTTATATCTTAAAAAACCTCATGTATTACACGGGTCGAATAAATGTAATTTTGTATAGTAAATAATAAAAAAAGGTATAACTTTAAAAAACTACGTGTATTACACGGGTTTAATAAATCTAATTTTATATATCAATAATAAAAAAGTCATAGCTTTCAATATACTAATGGATAATACTCGATACGCGATGGATATGGTGATTGTAAAGATGGTTCTTGAAAAGAAGATATGTTATTCAAGAAGCAAATCAGTATCTATTTGAGTGATAACATGTTGGTACTAATTCCGAAAATTGATTTATAAATTATGTAATAAAATTGATATAATAATTTTTTTAGTAATGAAAATAAAAATATTTCATATATTAATACAAAGTTTGGTTTTCGTGATAAATAATTTGTTTTATTTAAAAATATCTTAAATTAACAATTTAAATTTTAGAATAATATTTTATTAGCAAAAATAGAATAATGGTATTCAAAATTTAAAGTAGGATGAAATTTAATATTAGCTCATTATTCATTTATTTATTTAATTAATATAAGATAAGTTTGGAAGTGAACCGAGAAAATCATAAAATAAATGATTACAATGAATGATAGGTGTCACACATTAATATTTTATTATATAGTATAGTATAGATATATATTTAGATTGAGATAAATATAATATTATATTGTAGTAAAATTTGTTAACGAATTCTCAATAAATTTAACCCTTTATTTAAAACTTGTAAATATGATGAAGTCTCAATAAATTTAACAATTTATTTAAAACTTATAAATGTAGAGATGATAAATAATATTAGTTAATTTATTTTAAGTTTTGTAAAATCTATTTGATACCAAACTAAACAAAAAATTCAAATATATAGTTAATATCAAGAGTAAATTATAATTTTGGCCTCTGTGGTTATATCACTTTTACCATTTTAGTCAAAAAATGAATCTTTTAACATCTGAGCCTCCAACGTCTTTTTTTTTTTCTAATCTTTTTTGCCCCAAACACTAACCCCATCCATTTACTTTTAGGGGCCAAAATGGTTAGAAAAAATGATGTTAGGGTCCAAAAGGGTTAGAAAAAATACGTTGAGAGCTCAGATGTTAAAAAAATACTTTTGGGGCTAAAAGGGTAAAAGTGATATAACCACAGGGGCCAAAATCGTAATTTAATCTAATATCAAATTAGGTAACTAAGTTTGAATTTGAAGTAAATAGATAAATATAAAAGTAATAATTAAACTAAATAATCCATTTACTTTTAGGGCCCATAAGGGTTAAAAAAATGATGTTGGGGGTCCAAAAGGGTTAGAAAAAAAAGACGTTGAGGTGTGATGTTAAAAAATTCCTTTTTGGGCTAAAAGGGTAAAAGTGATATAACCCCATGGGCCAAAATCGTAATTTACTCTAATATCAAATTAGATAACTAAGTTTGAATTTGATGTAAATAGATAAATATAAAAGTAATAATTAAACTAAATAATATTTAATAGGAGGATTGTCTATAATTAATTAGAAGAGATTAAACTAAAATAATAATTATCCATAAGACATGACCTAATATGATGACAAGTGTACTAAAAATAGTTTGTTTTATTATATAGTACTAGGTGGACACCCGCCCAACGGGCGCGAGTAGATCGTAAACATTGAATGTAAGCCTACGTTTATATGTAAAATTTGATGTGAAATTATTTAATGAATTCACGTTCGCATTATACTTAAGAATACATTAATAACGTTTATATGTAAACCTAACCGAAGTACGAAAAAGCCCCTACGGATTCTGTCATTCCCAACTTGTCGACTAATTAAGTTTAGACACAAGAGAAACATAACGAACCCACAAAACATGTTTACTAACACAAATATTCTTTGTTTATAAATTTAGTCCAAGCCCAAACCTTGTTTACTAAATGTGGTCCAAGTCCAAAACCTGTTTATTAAATCTGGTCCAAGCCCAAGCCCATATGTTGAAAAAACAACTTTTTTTTTAAAAAAATCTTGTCAAAACAGAAGGTTTGTTTGTGAAGTTTTTGTGAAAATATTGTTTGTTCTTCGAAGGTTTCTATTACCTACTTTGTTTAATGTTTGTTTGTTTTGTTTTTGTTCTATGCTATCGTAATAGTATCAAAACAGAAGGTTTGTTTGTGAAGTTTTTGTGAAAATATTGTTTGTTCTTGGAAAGTTTCTATTACCTATTGTGCATAACAACCATCGAAATAGATTATAATACATCATTTAATTGTTTGTATTTAGTTACATATCTTTATAAAACAATGTTAAAGCCAATATGTGTTAGAACATAAAAATTTTATTACTGTGTTACGAAAAAATTAATAGCTAAGGTTTGATATAGAAATAACCTAACTAATTGATAATATGTTGTCTAAAATGAAAGCATGACCTAATTTTATGTTGTCTAAAATGAAAGCATGACCTAATTTAAATAACTTAATGTTATTGAACAATTCAATAAAGCCCATATGTTTGATCCTATTAACATTAATAATGGGTTAGAGTTTAAAAGGCCATTATTAATATACCAACTGAATTGAAAAATGAAATATTTAGTGTACTACAACTGTAAATAACTCAGTTCCCTTATTAAAAAAAGAAAAGAGATCCATTTATAAAATTTCTTAATAAATAACAAAAAATTTATTTCCAAAAAAAAGAGTGATTATAAATCAAATATTAAAAGATTGATTAGTTAAATAACTCTTTAATTAAAATCCTGATTAAATACCTCAAATCCATCCATCGATCATCATCATCATCACACTTGTCAAAAAATCTCCAAATCTCTCTCTCAACTCTCAACACCGATCATCATCATCTTCATCCATCTTCATCTTCATCCTGTTCATCATTCTTCACCATCTTCATCCATCTTCAAATCTTGTGAACCTTACTTTTTCTGTTTTACACCGACCATCATCATCTTCATCCATCTTCATCATCTTCATCCGTCTTCATCATCTTCATCCATCTTCATCTTCAAAACAGAGGTTTGGATCATCATCTTATCTATATATGTTTTTTATATTTGTGATGTTTTTGTGAAAAAACAGAGGGTTGATTTGGGTATTTTGGTTTCAGTTTTTGATAATGATAATCTGAATGCCGCATGATGATGATGATAATCAGTTATTTGTGAATGTTTTTATGAAAAAACAGAGTGTTGATTTGGGTATTTTGGTTTCAGTTTTTGATAATGATAATCTGAATGCCGCATGATGATGATGATGATAATCAGTTTTTTTGTGAATGTTTTTGTGAAAAAACAGAGGGTTGATAATGATGATAATCATTTTTTTTGTTAAAAAACAGAGAGTTGATTTGGGTATTTTGGTTTCAGTTTTTGATAATGATATCTGAATGCCGCATGATGATGATGATGATGATTTTAAGATTTTTTGTGAATGGGTTGATTTGGAGTATTTTGGTTTCATTTTTTCAGGTTTGTTTGTGATGTTTTTGTTCTGTTTTTGTGATGTTTTTTGTGAATGTTTTTGTGAAAAAACAGAGGGTTGATGATGATGATGATAATCAATTTTTTGTTAAAAAAAAGAGGGTTGATTTGGGTATTTTGGTTTCAGTTTTTGATAATGATATCTGAATGCCGCATGATGATGGTGTTGATAATCATTTTTTTGTTAAAAAACAGAGGGTTGATTTGGGTATTTTGGTTTCAGTTTTTGATAATTTTAATCTGAATGCCGCATGATGATGATGATGATAATCAGTTTTTTGTGAATGGGTTGATTTGGAGTATTTTGGTTTCAGTTTTTCAGGTTTGTTTGTGATGTTTTTGTTCTGTTTTTGTTCTGTTTTGTTCTGTTTTGTTCTGTTTGTTTATTTTTTTTTGTTCTGCTTTGTTATGTTTATTTGTTTTGTTTTGAAAAAACAGAGGGTTGATTTGTTTTGCTTTGTTCAGGTTTGTTTGTGATGTCTTTTGTGAAAATATTGTACAGAATGGCTGCGGATGTAAAGATACGCAAAACACCAACTACGAAGGCGAGAACACTTGATAACCTCCTAGAAGATGGTGCGGTGCACATAAGGAAGTGATTGATCAAAATGATCAATTGCATATGAATGAATACAACCCTAGTGGCAGATATGTAATTAGCAAGCTCTAGAATTTCAAGGAAAATCGAAGAGCTACACTGGGTTATATTCATTCATATGAATGAATATAACCCTAGTGGCAGATATGTAATTAGCTACACTGGGGTTATATTCATTCATATCTGCTACATTCCGAAGTGCACCCGTCAGTAAAGATCCACAATTGGTTGTGGTGGTATGACGTTTTGTCTCTGTATTGTATGTTACAAGCTTTTGTTATCGAGTCTGTAAGTTCCGTCAAGTCTACGAAGTTGGTATGAAGTTTTGTCTATGTATTGTATGTATTAAAAGTTTACATTTAATATACAATTTAGGCTTTAATAATTTGTTATATATAGTATACATTTAATTATTAGATTGCATTTATTTAAAAAGAGTTAATTATTAGATTGCATTTATTTTTAGACAATTCATTTAAATTATTAAATCAATAATTTCTTAACAAAAAAGCAAGAAAAGAATTTAGGGGCTTAGGTTGATGTTTCACACAAACCACAGGGACATGGGTAAGTTTAACACACGGGTAAGTTTAATAACCATCGAATTCAAATATTAAAAAATAGATTATAATACATCATATAAATTGTTTGTGTTTAGTTACATATCTTTATAAAAGTTTTTGTCTTTTTTACCTGGATGTTGCATTATATCATCACAGGCTCCTACTTTCAAACAATTAAAAGCAGGAAAAAAAGTAAAGTAAACAGAACCTCATTCACTTGATCAAAACACAATATAAGAAAATGATCAACTCACAAATGATCAGAAGATCAAAGGGTAAAAGGGAGGTTATTATAAGAAACCCTCACACTCTCAACAGAGTTTCATTCACTTGATCAAAACACAATATACCAAACGCCTCAGATTTGTTATCGCAAGTTGTTGTCGAAAACCGCAATGCCTGCAATCAACGTTTCATGTGTCAAATACATACATACTGAATTGCCTTACATAATGAAAGGGTGTAAACTCCCTCAAAGACTTAAGAAAAGAGCCAAAAAATGATTTAAAGAACCTTACTTGCAATAACTTGAACATGAATAATAACACACCTATAGAAAATGTTAAAAAAAAGTATGTGTTAATATTATAAGCTTATTAACAAATGAGACCATATTAATTTAAAATTTAACCTTATGATAACCAAGAGGCGATCTTCGTATAGTCTGAAACGTAAAGCATCCTTGAACATGGGTCATCGGCCAAATCAAATACTAAAAAGCAGATTATATCCCTGCATGAAAAACAAAATCGATAAATTTAAGGAAAATGATTTTGAAAGATGATAACCCAACAGTAGAGGATCTAATTCTACAACTCCGATAAATGCAAGGGTGTTCTCAAATAATGGTTCATAGATGTTTGAAAACCAACAAAGAACGACAAATCTCCACAGTGCTGCTTCGTTGGACATTTGTCGGTCTTCAAACATCTAGGAAGCCTTATTTGAAAACACACCTGAATTTACCGAAGCTGTAGAATTAGATCCTCCACATTACACATAATACAATCTTTGCAAAAACTAAATCATTGGTTGAACAGTGTTGTTTGGCTTAATCGCTGAAATATTTTACAGTTGTAGTTGAGCCAATTTTTATAGACCTTTACCTTAAAAACTTTTAATTTTAACAATAAGTCTTACCGGTTGTGATTGGGCATTACTGCAACCGTCATCATCCCGTAAAATGTGAAGTACGTATAGAAAAGAAATCAACTTGACAGTTGTCCACTCGAATCCAATCATCACATATACGATGACCCAATAGACGATAGTCTGAGCAAAGATGTATGGAATTTCAATCATCATCTATTAACACAAAATTCATAAGGATCAAATGGTATTGGTTATATAAGTATTGGTTTACTGCTTTCCTTTATCAGTTCTTTATTTCTCCTGTAGTGTCACCAAAAATGTAAATTAGAATGCGCATATTGGTTATATAAGTATCAACAGATGAAGTCAGCATACTTGTACAATTCTGAGTTTTTGTAGACTTCTGCAAAGTTAACCCCGAGAGTTGCTTCCTGACCGGTTGAATTTACCTCTAACATCAAAGTTGCATCGATTCCCTTAATTTTAAAAGATTAGATTTACGTTATTTTTAAAGTTAACAAAACTCAAGGAAACATTAAAACTTTTCAATGTTAACTACACTGACCTCAAAGTACTTGAAACATGTTCACTAAACTATAACAAAACTCAAGGAAACATTAAAACTTTTCAATGTTAACTACACTGACCTGAAAGTACTTGAAACATGTTCACTAAACTATAACTAACCATCAGGTAACGCTAATGAATTAATCGTAGGATACAAAGAAAACTTACTCAATAGTACTAAAATTAATGAAACTCCAGCAAAATAAGCACCAACTCTAACCTCAAAGTACACTGACCTCAAAGTATTTGAAACATGTTCACAAAGAAAACTTGTATTTGGAAATTGTTTTGTTATTATTGAAACTTGTAAAAGTGAAATTGCAAAATTCTGATTTTTAAGTTTTTAACCACTCTTCATTCAATATTAAATAGTATTACAAAATTCTGATTTTGAAAAATATTAAAAATTAAAAATTATACATTACAATTAACACTTAATAGGATATCTCGTTCTCTCGCCTTCTTCCATGCAATTTCATTATTTGTTTTGATTTGCAGATCAGCAAGCATATCACAGGTCTTCTGATCATGTTTCAGCAGATGTGTGATAAACTCTTCTGCTTTTTCTTTAAACTCTGATGGAGGAGAACAGACAACTTCATCCAGCAGTGCAATGCTACTCCAGGTTTGCTTATAATATTTATCACTCACCATAGCCACTTTTTTGTTGAGTTCTTCATCTTTTCTCTGTTCTTCGAGTGACCATCTTGAAAATTCAATTTTAAGATCGGCTGTTTCAGACCAGTGGTAGAAGCTTTTGCTTGCCATTTAGAAAGAGTGTTAGTGTTTTTTGGACAGTTTGTTTTAGGGTGAAGTGTTTTTTTAAAAATGAAGTGTTGATGTTTTCAAGTAAACTAATCATGATCCTTTATAGTGTGTAAAACATTTGATAGGGTAAATGAACAGACATGTACTAATTATGATAACCTTTTTTGAAGGTTTAAATTTTGTTCTTTGGTTTTCTAGATATTTAATTTTACTTGTTTTCCCATTAAATCATTAAATGTACATGGTTTTTAAATATAAATTTATACACGTCTTCCCATTAAATGATTAAATGTACATGGTTTTTAAATATAAATTTTTATTTAATGGTTGCATTTAAATCTGACCTTTGGGCTGTCACAGATTCTATATAATACCATTGCCAATTCAGAAGTTGTTTCATTATACACAGATTCATTCACTGAAAGCAGAAGATCAACTATTATTGTTTGCTTTAGTTCTTATAAATACATTAAAATGGAGTCATATTCTGACGATTTCAAGAAACGATTTATTAAACAAATCGAAGAGCAAGTTTTGGCTGATAGGTCTACTCTTCAAGAGTTGAAGAGGTGTTTTAACGGACTACAACTTGGTCTGCTGACAAGAGACCAGGTTTCGAGAGACCTGAGGGCGATGCCGACTACTTCTGTTCGTGACCTATGTATTGCGAGTAATATAGAGTGTGGAGACAGAGACCTGGAGTTCATGAGAAAGATCAATGACATACACCGAGAAGTTCAGTGCTCCATGGAGTTGAAGTTAAAGTTTCTTGATTCTTGCTATTAGAGTTTAAGTGTCTGATTAGTTTTCTTTTTTATATGTAATTGTTACTTTTTTAACACTTTATATGGATGATCGTATTAATTTTTCTTATCACAGTTTATTTTTAATTCTTTTTTTGAGTTTGAAGATAAAGAGACTGTTCCATTCTCGATAATTAGAAAATGTTTCATCTGAATTTTTTTAAGGTTGTTGTTTGGTACCATTTTCTCTATAGATATTACTTTTTCATGCCCTAATTATACAAATCCATTAACATTTTCCTGTGTTTCATCCAAATCTTTGCTGGCTTAACTGCTCTAATTCAGATATACACTAATTTTACAAAATAAAAAAAATCTTAGAAATAAAAATTAATTTGCAAAAACAAAATATACAAAAAGGTAACGATCATATTTTAAAGGGTAATATTACTGCATCTTAAAGATAGTGTTTGATTATTAATATTAACATGGAACCGTTTATATCTTTTCATTCAGTGTTTGATTATAGGGATGGGGATGAGGACCATAGACTCATACTTATATGCTACATAGCAAATAGCGATAAATAGCGTGTGTTTTTTTATAAATACGATTACACTGTAAAATTTGTTTTTGAAAATTTTATATGTATGTTATATCAAAATACCCTGGTATATACACTTTTTGGGCAATTCTTTATGTTCATATAAACAATCAGTATGTCAAGTATCAAGTATGATTACAAAATTGATACTATCTAAAATGATTCTATGATTTATAGGAAAAAAAAAAGAGTTAGGGGTTTATGGATTAAGAATATGCACTTTATCCATACAAAATGCCTATTTTTAAGTAAACACTTCTTACCTAAGAAATTGTCCTTTGTGGCTTTGTCTAGATGATTATGTGACCAGATGAGTACCTGTCACGACTTTTGTATCAACAGCTCCAGCTCCACACAGTTTTTTGTCAACAACAATAGAACCATCTATGTTTCACGATGAAGAAAAAAAACTGAAAGTAAAAAACTAAAAACATCAGCAA
Source organism: Helianthus tuberosus (assembly GCA_030545235.1). Taxonomy (NCBI): domain Eukaryota; kingdom Viridiplantae; phylum Streptophyta; class Magnoliopsida; order Asterales; family Asteraceae; genus Helianthus; species Helianthus tuberosus. The sequence goes on from CM060404.1 coordinate 88,361,073, forward strand.
AAAGAGGTCTCACTTTTATTAATCCGTTTCACGAACTTGTGTGTTTGGACTTGCTAACATACCTAAAAAACTACAGTAGAAACATCTCTGCATGATCGAAGCTTGCATTACAGGTTGTTATGAACCATCAACGTTTGGTAAAGTCCTTGACACAAATATAGAGATTCGAGTCCAAAACTGATGTGTGGTCGTATAAAAGACGTCTCGCGAGTAAGCCAAAATTGCAAAGAATCTATATATTTAACACAATGTTCAGAGTTAAATAGGCAATGATGTTATTTTTATAATTAAAATGTGAAGTGATATGTACAACACCAAAACTACTTTGCAATGTAAAAGTAAAATTACCATTTGAGAATTCAAAGTCATGAGATGTCTCCTTATACCAATATAATCTATAAAGTATTGTAAATAATTAAACAATCAAGTTAAGTTATTGGGTTTGAGGTAGTTCTAGGTACTCGAGTTTCAGTCTGACCACGTTGACCAGCTTAACAGAGTTGACATAGTTGACCGGCGTTAACTTCTCTTGACCATGTTGAATCCGGCTTTGAGCTGATGTTTGACTCGTGTTTAACTCCACCCAAATACCCCAATCCCCATCAAACACTACCATAGAATCCACTACCTCTAATCATGTAACCACCACTGATATCACCAGGCACAACCACAATCAATCACGATGATTCATTCATCTTCTTCAATCTAGATTACGAATTAAGATGAGAATCTTCAAGATATTAAAATTAAATTTAATAACAGGTGTATTGTATTGGCAAATGGAAATAACACTTTACAATTTTAAGGGACTTAAACTTACATGCTTGTTACTAATTCAAATGCCAAAGTACCAAAATTGTGTATTGTGATCAGGGCCCGTAGCAAAACTGAAATCAAGAAAACATGGGTCAAACAATTGGTATGCATGACAAAAATATTGTTAATTTCACAAATCGTCAAAAGCAAATCAAATTTTTCTTTTTCAAAGCATTCGAGATACATTCAAATTTTTCTTAAGATTGTGGCAACTGGCAAGAGACACTTTGTCTGTCTTTAATGCATAGAACCAATATATTAAATGTGATAATTAGAAACCATTATTTACTATCAAAAATGAAAAAAAGAAAGAATGTGATTCTATATTTCTATGAAAAGCTTAAACTTAAAAGATTATTTATCTGTATCAAGAAGGAGATCAGCACCAGAGCCCCACCACTTGAGCCATATTCTTATCCAGCAGCTTTATTGACCCACTTGGACCCGTTTAAACTCATGCATTGTTTTTCAGTGGCACCCATCATTTCAACCCATAAACCATTATCTTATGGGCCATATTACACATGATGGATTATTGCACCATCTTATGGCCCAATAGTTAGAAAAGAAAATGTATGTATTTATTTATCTTAATCAGTAAACTCTTATTGCGTCGAGAAAACGTGTATGTGTTATATGTAAGAAAGAAAAGATACGATGACCTAAAACTTTTAGGTGATTTTGTGATCTCTTTCTTCCATTTAAGACATACACATTCTCTAGACACGTTTATAGTTAACTGATTAAGATATATAAACACTTTCTTTTTGTTTAGTTATCAAACGCCATAGCATATAGAATATAAAGTGTATGTAGGCCATGAGGGCGTGAGACTTTTGACCTGTTTGACCCATTTCCTTTTCAGCCATCTTTTATTTTACAAATTTGACCGTTAGAGAAGAAAATGTAACTTAAATCAACCCATTCATAAGTAAACGGGTCGAAAATTCAACCTCTATGACCGCCCATTAAAGTATAACTATAATAAACTATTTATAACAGTGTAATAATGAGCAAATGCCGATAATGAACATTAAGTAATGTTATCATTATTTCATAACCATTCATGTTTGACTTATTGCATCATTCATGGACTTATGGTCTGACTTGTTGAACACATTAGGTTCTTTTTGCATTTAGATTATTCCCACAATTTATTCAAAATTGGCAATGAAAAGCAAAATTGGTCAGTGTATGTGATTATGTTCTATCTGACTTGGTACTTGGTCAGAAGAAGCAACATCTGAATCACAGACGTAACTTCTGACCTTATACTTTTACGATCAATAGAACAATCCTGATGACTAACATCTGGTACAGGCTAACTAAGTATCATTCTAAGTCAGGCAGAGAGTTTGTAACACTATTTTTACATCATTCAAATAAAACTAACATGCTTTAAAATTGTATCTCCTTACCCTCTTTCAAGATTCAAATCCAGACACTGCCCTGCAGTGACTTTGTCTATCTCGTACCTGTGTCACATACAAAATCAGTATTTTTCACGTCACAAATTGGGTTTTAAAATTTCAATGTCGCGTGTTTGGAATGGCTGGGTTTTATATTCTACCATTATCAAGTGAAACGTTGAAGGCTGTAAAAAGTACTCAAATCAATAGTCAGTTATACATAGTACCTCAACTCACTGCGCATCTTCTCTATATCATTCCTCAACTTCTCCGTCTCGCGTTGCAACAAAGAGAAATGATTTTCCTGCAAAAGAACAAAACTTCATTTGCAAATATTCAAAATTGCATAATGCATACAATGACATTTATATAAAAACAACTTCAAAAAAGGAAGAACAAAAAATAACCAACAGGTGAATAAGAACCATATTAATCATTTATTTATTATATACAAACTTATAAATTAAAAAAAAATCAAATGTTACCTGAGATATACCAAAGGTATAACAACTTAAATAAATTAATCTTAATCTGGAGGTGCAGACCATTCTTGTCTTCAGCCAATAACCCTTGTATCTGATCCCCAAATATTTGCTACTGAAACACAAAATAAAACATATTAGGTTTTCATTTTGTTTTATGAAAACCTAAATCAATGAATCGTGAACATTCATATTGATGCAAGAAAACATACACAAGTATACGAATGAGACACCCATGCTTCATCCAACCAATTTAGACGATTAATCATATGAGCAACATATATTACTTAACTGTAAGTCAATGTATTGACAGGGTCAACTAAAGGCACACACCAAAACGTAAAGATTCAAACATATGAAGATGAAACACTTAACTTTTACCACAATTTATCATCTTCTCCTTGATTTTGATCATAGTTCTATACGGAAAAGATTAAAACTTTATTAATCAAGAATCTAAACCATCAATTTATACATACATTGCCAAAAAGTATAACCATAAATTATAGATTGCAAAAAATAGTTAGCTCTTGAAAACAGAGATAAACAACATTTGGGAACTAAAGCATCAATCAGAATACATGGTTTCATATTATAAAAAAGGAATCATACCGTTGAAGGAATCGAAGACTGTGACAGATTAAGCCTTTGCGTTTGAAAAACCATGACTGTTATGTTTATCACTTTATCAGTTTCTCCTTCTAAACATAAGTCGTTTATGAAGAAGACGAGAGGTCTGATTAGGGCAAATACAATCAACATGGAGAAAAAGTTACCTGAAACATGAACTTGATTGTGAAAATGGTACCTCCGGTGAATCCAACAGTGGTTTCACAGTTGTTGATGCAGTTGTTGAAGCCATGGCTTGAAACCCTAGGGAGAGAGAAGGAAAGTGAAAGAGGGCTTGGGTTTGAATGTTGAAAGAGGGAACTCTGGATATATTTGAGAGAGAAGAATTGAAATTATGGTTTGAATTTTAAAAGTTTGAAAGTGGAGCCAGAATTTGAAATTATGGAGTAAGTATCTATTAATCTTTAACATTTTAATTGATATATTTATATTTATGACATCATAATATTGATATATTTATGACATCATCAGATCTTATGTGGCATGCCTCTATGATTGACAAGTACCCAAATTTACATCATCCTTACTTCTCCTCTTATACATAAGTAGATAGATTTTTAATATCACGTTTATCTGTATACAATCTTAATTTAAAATTTCATTTATCTTATATTTTTCATGATTTAAAATTAGTTTTGGTTTTATTTTTAAATTTGAAAATTAGCTTATTTTATATTTTCACGTTAATCTATAAAAAATAGTAGTGAGTTTTTTTTTTCAAGATTTCTTATAGATTGATGGTATCCTTAAACGGAATTTTTATTATTTATTGTAACTTTTTATCATTCAAACTTTAATAATTTCTTATTTATTTTATTTTATTGGATGTTTTAACTTTTTTTGATTATTTCGTAATTATTAAATTAAAAGCTCTTGATTGTTTTTATTTTTATTTTTCTTTTTGTTATTTAGTTATTATAATTAAGTTTTAACCTATTTTGATTTTCGTTTGTAATTTTAAAATATTGTCTTTAATAAAATTACAATTATTTTGTGGGTAGGAAATAGAGATTGATGTAGGATAGCTGCTGATTAAGTGTTACTTTAGTTGGTTTATTTTATTTATTATTATTGTTGCACAGCAAAGTGTTCTGTTTGATCAATCAGATCTGACCCGATAAACAAAACAATTAGATAAAAGACTAAAGATAACCGGATCAACCTGCAGATCTTGAAGAGGTAACTACCGCTTTTGCTGGATTGTTGATGAATAACCTCGTCCAATTGGCTATAAGGTAATTACTCTTTTATATTGGTAAAAAACCTTGCATAGGAATGCCACGGTTATTTGTAATATAGGTTACACGAATAGAAATATAACTAATCACTCTTTGCTCATTTATAATTTTCAGCACCCAAATCCATATGCCTTGAAGCTACAAATGAAAAATCTCCATGGCCCAAAAATTTTGGTGCCATGTAACCCATGTCCATACTACGTACTCTACTTTTGAGTTTTGGATTTGGTTTGGTCTAACTTTGGTTCTCCTTTCTAATGTAGAATTTGGATTGACAATTGATTCAATGGAGTAATTTATGCATTTTAGTTATATGAGATTGATTCAATGGGGAAATAAGTGAAGAAGCTTGTTTTTAATTTCATTCGGCTATTGCTTGCAGTTTACTGCAAACGTACTTTATTATTACGGGATGTGTGGTATAATAAAGGAGTTATTGCTAATCTGTTATTTTAGCAAGGTGTATATCTCCTTCCAGTGATGTGGTTGTGAAATCTTGACGCTTTAATGATTTTTTTTATAGATTAAACTATTTGATTGCGTTTTGTTATGTTATTGATGTAATTAACTTTCGGTTTTTGTTAACCAGTCTTTCAAAATGGATTGCTGACTTACGATAAAGAGCGGCCTGCACCAGACTCGTGAAGGTGTAAGATATCCGAGAGTTATTCCTCCGCATAGCTGGGTTTCCGTGCTGCTGTTATTGATGCAGTTGAAGACCAATACCTGGGTTTCTAAGGCCAAGCCTGTTCTCGGTTGCTGCTAAAGGTGAAAACCCACTTTAGGGACCTCCGGAAAATTGTAAAGGTCGGATCCGGGTTGGATAAATGGGGATCGGTTATTAAAATGTTGAAACTAGACCTGACTGTTGTGAGCTGTGTCAAAACATGTTGCTCGATAATGGTGCTGAGGTTGAAGGCCCAATTATGGGTTCTGAAGACCAGTGCAGCGAAGTTGAGGGTTGGGCCTGCTTATGTTAGTCTGGGCCTGACTGTTGGGCTCAAAACAGGGGCCAAACCCACATCCAGTGGGCCTCTTTTTTACATCGGCCTCACTCTGAACAATGTGTTTATGGGGTGTAGTGTTAAGGGTTGGGGGGGCTCTTTGGTCTCCCTTGATACATGTGTCTAATTATTTTTGCTTCTCTTGTGTCTAAACATGTTTTGTGGGTTTATTATGCTTCTCTTGTGTCTAAACTTAATCAGTCGACAATATGAACCACACTTCTGTTATTAGTAATACTAATGTTTTCATTTGTTTTTAACTTTGATAGCTTCAAGATACCTATTAGGGTGCAAGACTCTTCCGATACTGTGTCTTTGACACTGTTTGATTTCGAAGCTTACAAGATTCTTAAGAAAACTGCCAAAGAGTTACTTGCTATCCAAGATAAGGTAACAAATACATGCATTCAGTTATTTGGCCATGTAGTAAATATAATTTAAAATTAATTTTTATAAAATTGTCGGTTCTCAATTATGGAATCATTGTGCTCATTGTAATTTATATTAATTTTTATAAAATCATAGGTTGTTAATTCTGGAGAGATACCGAACCCATATCCTGAGGTTTTTGACATGTTGATTGGAAAGAGGTATGCGTTCGTCATAAATGTTAAAGATTATAACATTGAGCATCAGGTTGAAAACTATGGTATTTCATTGGCCACTAACGATGATGAGATCCTTGCCGCGCTCTACGCCAAATTCAATCTTAACCAGGTTTAAATCTTCATTATGTCATTCTTTTCATTTCATAGTCATATCGTTTTGAAATAGATTTATACCATTTTGTGTATTTTATGTTACTGTGTATTATGTAATTAAAGCATGAGCAGTCCGAATCGTTGGATGTTCCAGATTCATGCAGTTTGTCTACTCCTGTTGACCTTATGAAGGTAATATAAGAATTTGGTTATTTGTATTAAACTTTTTGAAACGTTAATATTTATTGTCTTTTTATATCAGGATGGGATGTCATTTAGCGGTGACAATGTTACACCTGCATCCAAAGCACTCGTAGGGAATAAGAATCCCTCTTCTGATGAAACAAAACGTAATATTCGTGAAGTGTGCGACGTAGATGATGCATTAGGTTGCTCCTTGACAAAGCGCTGCATGAGTGATGAACTCTTTCAGGATGAAGATGCTGGTGTTTCGACGCTTTTGATTCCCAAGATTGAGAAATAGTTTTCTCTGTATTTTCAAATACATTTACGTGTTGATTTCATATGTTGTTACCACGTTGAACTTATGGTTTTCGCTTTGTTGGTTTTGGGTGTTTGGTGTTTTGGACTGATTGTGTGGTTTTGAATTCCTGAAAACTTATCTGCTTATTATAGTGTTATGTTCTAATATTATAATTTGTATGACCTTTCTTTGCTTATTATAATGTATATGTTAAATAAATATTGAGATGTTCAATATTCAATATTTATGTTTAAAACTTATGTGTATGAATAGGAGCAACAATTTATAATATATATTGTATAAACCCAAATAACAACTTTTTATCTACAAACATTTGTAATCTTTAAGCAATTTTAATCTTATTATCTTATCTCATAATTTATATAGGATTATCAGTGGATGTGGTTGTTCTTTATTGGTTTTTATCGTTATCCTTGCTCACTAAGGTTTAATAAGTATCCGTCATATATTACAGTTTATAAAAAATATTTAATTTGTGCCTGTTTCTCCCATTAATTTATTTAAGTAATCTCATTCAATAGCTTATTTATATACTTCAAATTTTGTCTAAGTCATTTAAAGTAGGGTGTTTAGAAAAACCGTAACCAAGTAAGAAGCGTAAACGCAAACCCATTTTATTCGGTTTTTGTTCGGTTTATGGATCCAAATTTTATTTTATTTGTTTTGTTTGGTTTATTTGGATAACTGAATAAAAAAACCGTTTAACTTAATTATTTATTAAATAAAGATAATAATATTTTATTTTAAAATCATATACAAATAAACCATAAACCTAACCGATGAACACCCGATTTACATTCCACAAAGATTACAAAATTTGTTGTTAAGTTTTTTTTTATCAATGTAATAGATTGCTTGAAATAATTAATTCAATAATTTGAAACAATTCTATTTTGCTTTACATGAACTGATTTTTAATTACAAAATGATAAAATGGAATATTATAATTTATTGAGGATATGTTAATCCCTAGGTATGACATATTGTAATTCAAAATTTAAAAACCACTGTTTGGTTCTATTTTTTTTAATGTTCCTGATCTTTTACTCTTTCTTCTTTTGAATCCTTATCCTTCTCTCATGTATGCAATGTCAAAGAATTCACGTTCAACTTCTACAACTACTAATTCATCTCAACGAAATTTACATAGTAAGTGAAATTATAACTTCTTAACTGATCATTTCCCAAATCAAAATCAACTTTCAGATTGAAATCATAATTCTACTTGGTTTTTTTGTAGGTCCTCTTATGAGAACTCCTCTTTCAGATATCTCAAATAGATCTCCTCTTTCAGATATCACAAATGGTAATAGCTCTTGAATTTGATTATAAGTATACTTTTTTCCGTTTTATGTTTCCAAGTGGACTGATTCTTGTGTTTCGTACATATTATATTTTCTCTGTTATTTAGTTACTTCACCGAATGAAAGGCGTAAGCTTCGAAAATTAATACTTGATAATAAGAAATCAAAGAATTCATCGTCATCATCAACAAATGTTCGTAACATCTTTTCTGACAATGCAAATTTGCTGGAATGTTCTGATACTACGGATCAACATATGTACTCCATTGCATGTCGAGAAGTTAGAAATGCGGCTGGTTCTTTAATTTCAACTACACCAGGTTTGTATTTTGTTTCTTTATTATTTCTTTTGATAAATACATTACTAAACAACATACCGGTACTAACATGTATGTTTTAATGTTGAATGTTCATATAATGGCATAAACATAGGTACACCTCTAGATAGCAACCATCGATATTCCATTACGTCTAGCATCATTAGCAGTAACAATCAACCGACATTAGGTAGTACCTCTATCCTTACACGGCTGTCTTCTGGTAAACGTAACCTCGAGCGCAAGAAACGTGATAATACTCATGTACCTCTGCTGACTTTGGATTCAGATGAACACGATGTGTTTTTGTGCACTGATGAAGATCCTTATAAAGGGATATCTAAAGGTTTTAAGCTATTTTACTGTTTTAGGACATTTGTTGTGTTCCACTTGTAATATAACTATCAATCATTTTTGAACATATTATTTGGACCATGGTGACCAGCTGCTTACATGTCAGGTTTGTAGTGCAAGGTTATGGACATCAGAAGGTGGAAAAGGTCGTTTAACTATAAATAAGCTATGTTATAGTATATGTTGTGGGTATGGTAAAGTTCAGCTACCGCCTTTAAAGGATGCACATCCGTCTTATCAAAATTTGTTTTCTTCCTCAAATGCAAAAAGCAAGTTCTTCCTGAAGAACATAAGACGATACAACTCTATGTTCTCTTTTACATCTATGGGTGGAAAGGTTGATTCTAATATCAACAATGGCAATGCTCCATTTATATATCGTATCAGTGGCCAAAACTATCATTGCATGGGGAGTCTCAAACCTCCAGATGGAAATGAAGCTAAGTTTTGTCAGCTATACATACATGATACCGAAAATGAAATAACAAACAGATAGGCAATATTCAGGTACGAGTGATTTCTAAGTTCCATTTTTATTCTATTAAAGAACAACAAGAAATTGAAGCATTTGTAGTTCACTATCAGTTGTTAAGTACCATCACTTAATCCTTAATCACTGATTCTCTATCCACTGGTTACTACAATAGCAGTTGTTAACCATTAGTAGTTCACTATCAGTTGTTAAGTACCATCAGTGTTTTAATCACTAGCAGTGCTTACAAGATTTCCATCAGCTGTTTGACTTAACAGTAGTTTGCTTTATTCATTCTAAATTCATCAGTGGTTGTAGGTAAACTGAAATGTTACTTTTTCTCAACATACTCTAAAAGTTTTGGGCTGATATCAGCAGCTGTTAACAACTGCTCTTCCTTAACAATTAATTATTAATCACTGATTCTCTATCCACTGTTTTTACAATAGAAGTTGTTAACCATATGTAGTTCACTATCAGTTGTTAAGTACCATCAGTGTTTTAATCACTAGCAGTTCTTACAAGATTTCCATCAGCTGTTTGACTTAGTACTAAACAGTAGTTTGGTTTATTCAATCTAAACTCATCAGTGGTTGTAGGTAAACTGAAATCTTTCTTTTTCTCAACATATTCTATAAGTTTTTATAAAACGAGATACTATTATAGTTATGTTATGTTAATGTTTTGTTGTTTTTTTTTCTTTTAACAGCAAAGGAACCAAACCTTCATCGCCTACTGATAAAGAACTTGATGTTGAAATGATAGAGTATTTGAGGGCATTATTAGATTCACAAAATATGTTGGTTAAGACATATAGGATGGTCAGAGACCATTTTCACCAATCTCAAGAGGCCAACCTTAGTCTGCGACTTATTTATAGAAGAGAAAAAGACGGCAGGACATATAACTTACCCACCACATCTGAAGTTGCTGCTTTGGTTGTCGGAGACATAGATAAAGCTATAGACCTTCGTGATATTGTTGTCGAGACTCAGTCGGGAATGCTGCAGCGTATTAGCGAATTACACCCATCGTATCTTGCTCTGCAATATCCGTTACTTTTCCCATATGGTGATGATGGTTATAGAGTTGATATTCCTCATAGAGATTTTATGTCCACACAAAAGAAAAGAAAATAAAACCAAAGTTCACAATGAGAGAATTTTTTTCATATAGGATCCAAGATAGAACTTATGGGTTTTCCTTAATTTTAAATGGGCGAAGGTTGTTACAACAGTTTTTGGTTGATGCGTACACAATGATTTAGAGCGAAAGACTAAAGTACATCCGTAGGCAACAAGCGAACCTTCGCTCTCAAACATTTGAGAATCTTCAAAAGTATAAATCTAAAGGTAAGGAAATTTTAACAGATACTGGAAAGCATGTTATACTTCCTTCTTCATTTACTGGTGGTGCAAGATTCATGCAACAAAATTACCTCGTACCCTGATTTCTTCATAACTATAACGTGTAATCCTAAGTGGCCTGAAGTAAAAAGATTTCTAAAAGATTCAACCATCAAAGCCTAAGACAGGCCTGACATATTGTGTCGATTGTTTAAAATGAAGCTTGATTCCTTACTCAAAGATTTGAAGGATTCTAAGTATTTCGGTGAGATTAACGCTGGTATGTTATTTCGTTTTCACATCTTATCCTCTGATATATATTTTGTAATCAAGGTTATCAACTACTAAATCTTTTTATTTTTCCTTTTTATTTAGTTGTTTATACAGTAGAATTTCAAAAGCGTGGTCTTCCTCATGCACATATATGCTTATTCATGAAGGTTGATCACAAACTTCCAACCATAGATCACATAGATCCATTTATTTCTGCTGAGATTCCTGATAAAAAAGAAGATCCTGAACTTTATTCTCTTGTGACTGATTATATGATTCATGGTCCGTGTTGGAATGCTAATTTGAATTGTCCTTGCATGGTTAATAAAAGATGTTCAAAAAACTTTCCGAAGAAATTCACACCACATACAACTATTGATTCAAGTGGTTTTCCTGTATACAGAAGAAGAGATTCAGGTCATACAGTTATAAAATCTGGTGTTAGATTAGACAACATAAATGTTGTTCCTTATAACAAAAGGCTTTTGAAAAGATATCAAGCACACATTAATGTTGAATGGTGTATTCAAGCCGGTTCAGTGAAATATTTGTTCAAGTATATTAACAAAGGCCCTGATATGGCTACTGCGGTAGTTTCTGGTGATACAAATTTAACCATCAAGGAAAAGCCAAAAGATGAGATCAAGGAGTATTATGATTGTAGATATATTTCAGCGTGTGAGGCATCCTGGAGAATATTCTCTGATGAGGTTCATTATAGGTATCCTGCTGTTATGAGGCTTCCCTTTCATTTGTCGGGCCAACAGAATGTTGTGTATTGTGTGGATGACGATATTGATAATGTTTTAAGCAAGCCTTCTGTTGCTTCTTCAATATTTGTGCAGTGGATGAAGTTGAACGAAACAAATGAAGATGCTAGAAAGCTGACTTATGTTGAGTTTCCTTCCAAATTTGTTTGGATACTTAAAGATATAGGTTGGCAGGTACGTAAGTCGTACCAGTGTGTTGGCCGGATTCATTCTGTATCTCCTGCATTGGGCGAACCTTATTTTTTGAGGATACTACTCAATAAAGTTAAAAGGGCCTAGATCATTCGAGGAGATACGTACAGTTAACGGTCAATTATTCCCGACTTTTAGAGATGCTTGCTATGCGATGGGACTCTTAGATGATGACAATGAATACGTTGAGGCCATTAAAGAAGCAAGTTTTGAAGGACATGCTGGGTATCTTCGAGCGTTATTTGCTACCCTGCTTTTGTCAAATACTCTTTCACGGCCAGAATTTTTCTGGGAGAACACATGGAAATACTTAGCTGATGATATTGTTTATAGATGTAAAAAAAGAAACAAATATTTCAGGTTCTGATCTATCTTTTTTATTTCACATAGTACATTTTGATTTTTTAATTAATAATGTTAATTTTTTGATTTGTTAGGTTTAGTGCTTCCTGAATATCAGATTAAGAACCTTACTTTGTTGAAAATTGAAAACTATTTAATTTCGAATGGTTCATCATTACAAAGGTTTGTCACTATGCCGTACCCTGATGACGATTCCTTACGTGATGCTTCTAATCGTCTGATCAATGAAGAGCTGTCACATGACCTAGATGAAGTACAAGCTGAGTTTAACAGGTTGCATCAATCTCTTACAGATGAACAACGAGCGGTTTTTGATGAAATAATGGAAGCAGTTGTAGGCCGCAAAGGAGGCCTTTTCTTGTCTATGGTTACGGTGGAACTGGAAAAACCTTTTTATGGAAGACTTTGGCTTCAGCTGTTTGATGTAGAAATGGAATAGTTTTAAATGTGGCTTCAAGTGGTATTGCTTCGTTATTACTTTCCCGTGGAAGGACAGCTCATTCTCGGTTCCATATCCCCAGATTATTAAAGGAAACCCAATTAATCATATGGGACGAAGCGCCGATGGTACACAAACATGCCTTTGAAGCTTTAGATAGGATGATAACCGACGTATTTTCGGAAGGTAGGAGTATTCGTTCGGATATTCCTTTTGGATGTAAAGTTATTGTATTTGGTGGTGACTTTAGACAAATCCTACCTGTTATTCCTAATGGTACTAGACAAGAAATTGTTAGTGCATGTTTAAGCTCTTCATACATATGGTCAAAATGCAGACTGTTACGGCTGACTAAAAACATGCGTCTAACTATTGGATCTGAAAGTTCAAATATGGAGTCTATCAGAGAATTTGCAAAATGACTTATTAATATTGGTGAAGGAAACGTTGGAGATGATAATGATGGTGACGCTATTATAGAGATACCAGATGATCTACTAATCACCGATATTTGTGACCCGATACAAAGTTTAATTGACTTTGTATATCCTTCAATTATTGAACAATTTAGGATTCCTGGATTTTTTTCGGAGCGAGCAATTCTAGCACCCAAAAATGAGGTAGTTCATGAAATTAATGATCGTTTGCTTTCGTTATTTCCTGGTGATGCGAAAGAGTATCTGAGTTCTGATAGTATATGTCAAACTGAACAAATTCTTGATTCTTTTCAAGAAAGCTTATACTCAACAGAAAATTTGAATGCTCTTAAGATTTCCGGCTTGCCTAATCACAGATTAGTTCTTAAAGTTGGTGTTCCTGTGATGCTTCTTCGAAACATTGATCAACAGAAAGGGTTATGTAACGGTACAAGGCTTCAAATTACTTTTCTTGGTAAACGAGTTATAGAAGCTGAAGTAATATCTGGTGGTAACATTGGCACGAGAGTTTTTATTCCAAGGATTAATATGATCCCGTCTAACAAAAAAATACCTTTTCAATTTCAACGAAGACAATTTCCTTTATCAGTTTGTTTTGCCATGACAATTAACAAGAGTCAAGGACAATCGTTATCAAAGGTTGGTCTTTATTTGAAAGACCTTGTCTTCACTCATGGTCAGTTGTATGTTGCATTATCAAGGGTCAAGACCAGAGAAGGCGTTAAAATACTAATATTCGACGCTGATGGAAAACCAACAAATAAGACTTCTAATGTTGTTTACAAAGAAGTTTTTACTAGCTTGTAATCATTGTTTTTTCTGAGTTTTAACTTCCACCGTTCTAAGTATAGTTGTATATATATTTTCTTAATTACTATTTTGTTTAAATTTTATTTAGTTTAAATTTTATAAACTCTATTGTGTTTTGCATCTCTGAACAATGTGTGATAAATTTATTCATAAGTAATTTACAACGCAGACAATTCTGAAGATCCCCGTGTTCACTATCAATACTGAAGAAAATTATACCGGATTTGGACTGCATAAGAGGCTACGAACTGATCAATTTCAAACCTACACCAGCCAAAAAACTGTTTCACCAAAATCAAACCACTGTTTGACCAAAGTAAAATCACTGTTTGAAAAAAATATGATTCTTAGTGGTTCGAAAGTCTGTTTTACCAAAGTTAAAACACTGTTTGAGCAATGTTAAAACGCTGTTTGACCAAAGTCAAACTACTTATGTTCAAAGCTATTTATAATAGATAAAACACTGTTTGAGCAATGTTAAAACGCTGTTTGACGAAAGTTTGTTTGACCAAAGTCAAACTACTTATGTTAAAAGCTAATCATAATAGATAAAACTAGATTTTCACCCGACATTGCTTCCCGAGCTCATGAAACTTACTTATTTTAAAACTAATTATGATTAATACATGATTTAAAGCATAGAAAAAATATGATATGTTAATGGCTTTGCTATAAGAAAAATTATTTTTCTTTGTTAATTTGAATACCAAATCAATTCAACTAATCATCCACTTTACTCTTGTATCTCAATGTAAATGTAAATAACAAATTCAATAAGGGGTGTATGTGTAAATATTTTTCATCAGTTGAAAATATGGGAAGAGAAAAACACAACCGTCATTATTTCTTCATCATCATTACACATCAAACATCTATCATCTCTTCTTTCAAAAATCTCTTCTTCCCAGTCATTTTCTAGGGTTTCAACTTTCTTATTCTCCGTCTTCTACACTTCAATCACCTGAGGTTTTATTGTTTTTTCTTCAGCAACTGGTATATACATTCATATTGTAATGAACTTTATATTGTTTAACTGATCTTAATTCAAATCCTATCTTGCTACAAATACGATTTTAAACGTTTATTGCTATACATTCAAGAAGGGTTTAGTTAGGTGTTTGAATCATTTGTTGAGAACATGTTAAAATAGTTATTATTTGCAGAAAATTTTTAACTCATACTCTGTTTCTATGATTAATTTCAGTAGATACTCTGTTAATACAAAAAGTTAATGTTCATCTTCGAAGCCAACTTTTTAATTACAATCTTTTAACATCTTTACTGATTCAAGTTTAATGATGTATACAACATTTGTCAAGTTTCTTGATAACCCAGAATCTTTGAAACTGGTATGACATGTTTTTACATACATAATTTATTTTTATTGAGATATATATTTAACAGTTCTTATGGTTTTTATTTTCTTACACTACTTAAAAATTATATACAGGATGTACCTATAGCCTTGGCTAATCAAAAGTGGGGAGATTGTTGGCAAAAAAAATAAGTTGCGAATCTATCATGAGTCTGGTAAAAAATGGGTTGTGAGGGTCAGAACAGAAAATTCAACGCCAATAATAACTGACGGTTGGGACAATGTTGTTAAAGATCTCAATATGCCGAGGGGTACTTTGTTGGTTTTCAAACCGTTAGGTGATTTTGGGCTTGAACTTTCATGTTTTGTTGATGGCATGTGTGGTGAATCTTATTTCACATTTAATCATTATGCAAGATTTGGTTTTACGGTATGAGTATTGATCTTAAGTTGAATTCTTTTTCATCTTTATCGTGTCAACACTTATTCTCATAAGTTACATACTTCACGTATAGTATTCATTATTTTTAATTTTATGCAGGTAATCGAAGACTGCTTCATTAAACAATTTTACGTAAACAGCCCACCAAGTGGCAAATTTCTAATCTGTTATAAGGGTTCCTATTGGAACGTTGAGGCGTCTAAGGTTGATACCAACTTTGTATTTGCTAGAGGATGGCCGGAAATGTGCAACGATGTTGGGATACTGGAGGACGATTTGCTTGTGTTTAGAAGAATTGATGATGTTGTTTTTGAGGTAGTAGTTTATAGAGATGAGACTGAGATTTGCTTTTTGAAGAAACCTGAATCTGACGATGATAGTGTACTTGAGATATCGAAGGCTGATTATGTTGAGAATGCGTTCAAGGTATGTAAGTATTTAGCATTAGCAGTAAAAGTTTTAATTTTTTAGTATTATTTTAATTATTTCATTAATGTTGACCAGGACATCTATGAGGATGAAGAAGTTGTGTCTGTAGGTGAAGGTAGAACCGTTACTCAGGTACTTACTAAATTATTAAAATTATTTATTTTTAATTTAACACATATAAGAATTTAATGTTTTTACAACTATTAGTAATGATGTTTACTGATGTTATATTTATCCAATAATTTATTATTTAGAAGAAATTACCAAACAAAGCCGAATGCACGTCGAAGAGACGCATGTCTTCACGATTGAACAAAACCCAAGATGTAAGTTTACTATCTTAAAGATTGTTATATTACTATTGTTATTAAAGTTACGCTATAACAACAGATTAAGAAGAAAGGTAAAGTTACTTCTGAGAGAAAGGAGATGGTCAAGAATATGGCTAAGGGAAATGCTGACTTACCTGTCGACACAAGTGATCATATTGGATGTTCTTCATCTGCTCATAAAGTTAAGGTATCTATACTTGCCAGTTAATTAGTATATGTTATATAAACTGTTTTTTTTTTTTGTGTGCATATATTCAACATTTATTTAATTCACGTGTATATGTTTACTTTTTCATCAAGGGGAAAAGAGCCGCCAACGTTCAGAAAAAGCTTAACCGTAGAAATAAGATTGCAAAGACTGCAAAAAACATTCTAGACATCTTCTCGACCCTGAGTTCTTTCATTTTGATCGCAAAGGAGACTATAGGCTGGTATATCATTTTTTTATAACAAACTAATGATTTATGTTTATTTGTCTGACTATTATTTTTTTCCACACAATACATGTAGCGTCTTCTTGCTGAAGTTGCCAGAGGAGCAGGTCTTTCTCTTGATCTTCATCCTTTGAAAGTTCAAAACATGGTTGGAGTTGTGGAGGTTTATGATGTTAAGTCGGAGTTAAATGAATTGAACCCACATTATGCCTTGGACGGTTGGCAAAAGTTTATGACTGACAATAACTTGAGGTTTGGTGATATGTTGCACTTCACATACGTGTCTTCGCAACAGAAGATCGCATTAAATCAAGTTACGTCAGTTTAACAAAGACATTTAAGTATGTTCTGATATCAGATACTATAACTGTGAATTTTTTGATGGTGAATTCAGAATAATGGATGGATATATATATATATATGAATTTATTTGGCATTATGATGTTGTGTTTCATGTTGTAAAAACCACGGAATTGTCAGATAATAGATTGCTTTGCCCGATTAGATTATGTGTTAAATTATAGTTCTTTAAGTCATTGTTTCATTTTCTTGAATTCTATGAAATTTTGTAAAGAAGTACAATAACAAACAGTGGTTTGAACATCTGTTTGCATTTTGGTCAATAGTTAAGGGAAACCGATGTTAGGTTGAGCAGTGTTTTGAAGAGGAAAACAGTGTGAGAAGACAGTAGATCTTATTAAGTTAAACATTTGTTCAGGCTTAAACAGATGTTTGGGCTTTAACAGATGTTTGGCTTTTTATATCAGATGTTTGGACTTAAACAGTTGTTTGACCTTAAACAGATGTTTGGCCATAAACAGATGTTTGACCTTTAACAGATGTTTTGCCTTAAACAGATGTTTCGCCTTCTATATCATATATTTGACTTAAACAGATGTTTGACTTTAAATAGATGTTTGGCCATAAACAGATGTTTGGCCTTAAACCAAACATCTGTTTAAGGTCAACATCTGTTTGAATTTTGGTCAACATCTTATTTTGTAAAGAAGTACAAAAACAAACATTTTTACAAAATCCCAAATCACCCTATCATGTAAGTGCATTGAAGTATACGTGGAAATGATATTATTCATGTGGTCCTGTTGTGCTTTTGTTTGACCTCTAATATGGGTTCATGATCTAATCCGGTGATTTGAAGACATTGTTGTTGAATCGAATGAGATGATTGATGTAATGTGGTCGTATTAATAACAAATAGTAATTAATATAACTAAGTTTCCCGAGTCCGGGAAGCAATCCCGGGTAAAAACCTAGTTAGTAATATATAATTAAGTTGTCATTATTAACAAAACCCAAACTCAGAACCTCCGCATGGCTGCAATATAATGTGCCATGCCACATAAGAAGCACCATCATAGCCATTTCTCTCAGATGACCAAGTTACCATCTTCATCGAGACACAAAGAAGCATTATATTAGGCTTAGAACCTCCTGATGGCTATACTAAAGACTGCCACACCAAAAAAGAGGTGCCATCATTGTCCTCGTTTCTCTTGCATGAGCAATAACTAATCTCAATCGAAACCCAAAAGTAAATGTTAATCCAGCAACACACCCATGCATTACCAAAAGCTTCATTACACACACAAAAAAAAAAAAACGACGAATGAACTACAACAATTCATCTTCATTGAAACCAAACGACAACAAGCATAAAGCAATGGGATCAAACAACAAATCTTACAGCTTGACGTTCATCCATACTAGAATTGAACACAAAGGTTTGGCCGAGGTAAATCGAAGCCAAAACAACCCTCAATACAAAACCAAAAATTTCGAACAAACAACACAGTTCGTTTACTTTTCATTGACAACCAAATCACAAAGATTCTGTACAACTTAACCCAAATTCTCGGATGAACAACAATGGTTCATCTTTGTCGAAACCAAAACACAAAGAAACCGTAAAAAGAAGCCCATTTCACAGTGCCGTACTCATCCATATCGGCGACACATCAAGGCCTCAATGGTTCATCAAGCACGTTTCCTTTCTTTATATATATGTTCTACTTCCGACGGAATATACATGTGTGTGGAAGTTTGAAAATATATAAAAAAAAGACCCAGATGCTTTGTGAAAAGGATCATTTCCCTCATTATCAGTTTCAACCAACAAAACAAACTAAAAAAAATACTTTACCAATAGAACTGAAAGCTTTGCTATGCATATGTAGGACCAAAAGAAAACATGGACATGCATATGTGCATATATATTACAAAAACATATGTGACATACGCATTAAATTCAAATCAAACACACTACATGCATATGTCAATTTCATACACCAACACAATTTATCCAAATACTATACAAACTAACCAATTTCCAATATAAAAGTTACAATACCACATCAGACACAATAAGCATAACAAAATAAAATAGGAAAAAGTGGTGGTACACGTGCGACTTCATTGATGGGGTTGCATTGGTGATAAGGCCTTATGTAATGAGGTTTTATAAGGGCATGAAAGATTTTGATAATGCCCTGACATTATTTCTTATGGGTATTATGGGGGCATGAAGAGGGATGGGCATTTTTAGAATAATGTCTAACAAGGTGGAAAAACAAAAGGAAACTAATAAATGAAAGGATATTATTTAGTCTTAACCATTACATGAAACATTATAATGGTGATGTGGCAAAAAATGTCCCTTAAATGGCATTAACCATTACCCATGGTCTAATATGGTTAGGCTACAGGGTGTGGTATAAAGCCCCTAAGGGCTTTATCACGCCATGTAAGTGCCACGTAGATTTTGAGATAAAAATGGCGTCCCCTTTAACAATGCTGGTGTGGCATAAAGCCCCACTAGCGCCCCCTTTAACAATTATGTTGATCAAATGCCTCGATCCACCCAAAATTCGTCCGTTAACGTGCTGGCAGGGCTTCGATAGCGCCCCCTGTTTAACGGTGGTGGTGTGGTTGATGGCGCCCCAGGGCGCTATAGTGGGTGACATGACGGGGTGGCGCGATCCCACACTCTGTGGCCTTAGGGCATCTCTTAGGGTTCTAATATTGCTTAGGGTTAGGAATGCACTCCTGTTACTTGGCAGCAAATATGATGGTAATGGTTGTAATTGACTAGGTTCCATTTTATTCTTCTCATTAGCATAACTGAAATAGTTGATGGAGGCAATATGTATAAGATACCCATATGGTCCCTCATTTCCATTACTAAACCTATGTACCAACAATAATAACGAAGCAATATGTATAATTGTTTGTATGGTTCTCACAATAAAATGTAATTCTGTATTGAATTTCCCGATGCATCTATAATGTATATTAAAACAAAACATTTTGGTGCCACTTGGCATAAATTTAATCCACTAATTGCCACCTGGCAACTTAATACTCCTTAATGGAATAAAATGAGCGGTAAAACAAAAAACCCTTATGCCTCTATTCTTTTTCCTTTACAAGCGGCTTCTCAAACACGCATTATTCAAAAACCCTAATTATCATATAGGTGATTCTCTGGCGATTTCATACTTCTTCAATTGTCTCAAACACAAAAACTCTAATCCAGGTAACTTTATCATCTTCAACTTGCTTTCAGATCTTGAAGTTTTATTCACGTTTAATTTCCTTTTCATTCTTCAAGTTTTCATCTTCTTTCCTATTTGAAACCCTAACGGAGAGGCCCCCGATCCAGCCGATCGATCTTCATCTGATAAGTTTTTGACGGATCGGGTTTTTCAATTCCCCGCAAGTAGAGAAAAAGATCAAGGTTGGTGTATGCTTCTGAATGTTTGATTCTTTGTTTTTATTAGTTTATTTCAACATAGATCCATGAGTTTATACGGCACCAAACCATTTGTAATCTGATAAAAATTGTGTTGTTAATTATGAGTCGTTTTGTTAATTTGTTCTCTATTTGTGATCAGATGATAAGAAACTCTGACGTGATCAGATGAGTAACTGCTTTGATATTTTTATCATTATTATGTTATTAATTGTCATTTTTGTTTGTCATTGTTTGGTTCTGCTTCTGGGTTATGTACAAGTCTCTTATAGAATTTTAAAGCCAGGTGTATGTTTGTCTTATCAAATGGTCAAAATGTGAATAAAAAGTGGTTTGACCTGAGCCCGTGTTGTTTCAGAAAGTTTGAGGTAGCCAGTACTTGCAATACCCATTCTTGCTTTAGTTATAGGAAGATAAGCATTGATTAGTGCAACATTCTCAATCATAAATGTTATTAATCATAAAGGTTCTCAAAGATGATGAAATCACATCATTAGGTGCCAAAATAACAACACTAGAAGACGATTTAACGAAAGCACACCAAGATGCTTCAGATTATCAACACCTGCGCCAGCAGTTGGGA
This sequence comes from Helianthus tuberosus, assembly GCA_030545235.1. NCBI lineage: Eukaryota > Viridiplantae > Streptophyta > Magnoliopsida > Asterales > Asteraceae > Helianthus > Helianthus tuberosus. Next base: position 88,382,239 of record CM060404.1, read on the forward strand.
AAGGTGTAGTTGCAATTAACTTCTTATTCAAAAACTCATAAACTTCTTTCTACTTTGTCCTATCATGAATCACTATTTATATTTTATTGTTTTGTACAAGAACTTAAGGAGCTGAAAATGATGAACGACAGGTGAAACCAAAAGTGAGTTCTTTTTCCTATTCTCACATATTTTTTATCAGCTAGCATTTCTACAAGGTATAGATTAACTTACATAGAAATTCATGTAATTTGCTTCAGCTGTATTGAAGATTTAAAATATTAGCATATGGTTAAATTAAATTTAGTAGTATGGTATTTTTTTTCTACTCTGCTAAACTGCATCGAATAAAAGTCATATCTGATTTGCTGATATCTGTGTCGAAAGATGATTGATAAGAAGCCAAAATGAAAGTCAGACATATTTCTTTGAGACTTGGCAATGTGGGTGTTATCAGGTAAAACATTCAAAACTATTACTTTAGTTTACGCAATTAGCTATTGACTATCTTCAGTATAAGTCAATGTGGAATCTATAATCTTTTACCTAAATTCAGTTAAATAGTGTCATATAGTTTATGTATCTATAATCTTTTACCTAAATTCAGTTACATTTTTGTATTTGTTTGTGACTTGACTTAAAAAGTAAAAGATTAAATAATTATGATTTTTGAATGTTTCTTTAAGTTAAGAGCATGAATTCTCGGACCCTTTATGATCCTGAAGATCCATCCAATTCCTGTGATAAATGGACGCTGGATACATTTAGAGATGCAAAATTTAAAGAAAGAAAGGGTTCGACAAATCAGGTTAGAAAGATACCGATGAGTTTCCGACGGACCACCGGCGGCCTATCCGATGAAATGGCAGGTAAGGTCGCACCTCCTATTGTCTCATATTTCTCTTGAAATTGATAAACCATATGCTAAGATTAGTTATATAAACCCTCCATCTTTGTTATGATATTTCGCATGTTTTTCATTTAATTATATCAATTTGCATCTCCATTACTTATAATTTTACTATTGGCTATATGTTAAGTGTAGGACCATTTTCGGGACCGAAACCGTGATTATCATGATTATGTTCATAGACGGGAAGATTAGAGACGGATGAAATACTTACTTGTATAGATTTGATAACATAACAAAGCAAACCGGCCCGATTAACAAGCTAACCGAACCATACCAAAGGAGTACACATCCGGGGAGAAACCAAGTGGTGATCTCTCCCTGGTGAGGTCAGAGACCTCCTAAAACTTCCAAGTGTTGCAAATGGCAAGGGTTTTCTATTTATAGTCACACCCCTTGTCTTGCAAACACACGCGGTCAACCGAATAACCCTCTCGTTTGACCACTTCAAACGAGCGGGTCTATACACGTTCGATAGACCGTTTCACTAACTATTACAAATTCAGCGTAAAATAAAACTAATCTATTCGACAAGCATCGGACACAAAATCTGCATCAACAAATTCCCCCTTGTCCGTTGCTGTCGAATGCTGAAAATGCAACTGCAATCGATCTTCAGTCAAGTATTCATCTTCTCTGTGTTAACAAATTCCCCCTTGACCAATGATCCAGGTAAGTAGTATCTTGATGCTCCTTGTATAATATTTCCCCCTTAAAGTACGCGTATCCGTGTTGGGTGTTGTGCAATTTCCTCAATTGACCGATCTTCCGCTGATCTTCCAATACTCCAACCGGCATTTGATAAGGGTTCCAATCTTTAAGAACTGCATCAAGTCTTGATCTTGTCATAAGAACTCTATTTCATACAAGCATACTACATTGATAGAGATTTCTGGTGAACTGTCTTCTGTAAACCGTCTTTGTGGAATCGACCAAGTAATGCACTTTAATCTTCAGCATCAACACTCAGGAAAGTCAGCTAGACCAAGTGTATCCCTTGCAAGCTCAACCAGCATGCTTAGTTGAACTACATCCAGATCTCATTGTCTCGCCTTTGTGAAGTTGACCACGTAATGCACTACGGATCTTCAGCATCAGTACTCAGGAAGTCAGCTTGACCAAGTACATCGTTTGCAAACTCAACGAATTGAGTTACCCCCAGATCCCTGTAAAATCCCAAAGAAACATCAAACCCAAAACCGAATCCTGCAGGTCTTCAGCCTTGAACTATCAGCTTTCATAAAGATTCCCCTAGGTCTTCAGTAAACAGCGCTTTGAAACAACTGTCGACTTTAGATACCTGTATGTTTCCGTGCAAAACCCTTCACGCTGGCTGGAGAATTAATTAAAATCCTCAAATATGTGTCTGTGCAAAACATTCCACGCCAAACCGTTAGTATCACCAGAAAATCACAAACTCTACCACCTGTGATTGCGTTTAGAAATTTACCGAAGAAATTCAACATTTGAAATTTTTTTATCCCCCCATTTCTTTGGTAAAATCTCTAAACCTTAACAGATTCTCTCCACTTCAAAGAAACTGTCGTCAAATGTTCACCAATTCCCTCCACTAAGCGGAACTGTCGTCAATCTTCATTGAATGTTCTCGGTTCCGAAAAATCACGAAAACGACTTTCTTCTTTGCATATTCTAGTTGAATAAGAACGTCCCCTAGTACCCCGTAGGATCCGACTTGTATCCCTCCAAAGACTTTGTGAACTCGTTAGGACCGGTATTGACATTCTAGGTTCATTCATTCGTTACCAAATGCGAGAATATGACAATAAACAAAAAAGATTTCTTCGTTGCATATTCTAGTTGATAAAGAAATTTCGCCTAGTACCCCGTAGGATCCGACTTGTATCCCTCCAAAGACTTTGTGAACTCGTTAGGACCGGTATTGACATTCCAGGTTCATACGTTCGTTTTCAAATGCGAGAATATGACAATAAACAAAATGCTTTCGAACATTTACTAATAACCGATAACAATCATAAACATTGACGTGCGGAAGTGAACATACCGTTTTCGTTTTTGGCCCATTGTAGTCGCGTCACCAAAATTTGACGTTTGCATCGGTAACCGTGACTACCCCACATTTTTCAAAAATATCAAGTGTTGGTGCACTTGTGTTTGTACTTTGTCTGTATTTTGTCATGATATAAAACGATGTCTTTGATGTAAGGTTGATGTAAGTTTGACCAAGTCAACCATCCTCCTGGTTTGACTTGGCCAAACAGTTGGAACATTGTTGTAACATGTTTGTGTCGAAGGATGAGTCATCGAAGGATTGTTTAGATCCTTCGATGAGCTCGAAAGATAAACCTTCGATGGATGTTGATGGACCTCGAAGGATATCATCCTTCGAGGTATATGTGGATCCTTCGATAGGTTTCAGATCGATAGATGATCCTTCGATCAGTCTATCTGATCCTTCGACCAGACGAGCTGTAATGGGTATATATACTCATGTAATGTGTTCACTTCAAAAGTGTGTGAGATGTGAGTGAACTTAGTCTTGTAGAGAGCGTATTTTCAGTTGGGTGAAGGGCTGTAACCATGTCCACTGAAATACAAGAGAAAACTTTGATATCTCGTGTGTCTACCTTTCTCTTTGTGGCTTATGTTCTCATATAAACTACCGGTTTGCATTCTAGCTTGGATTCCGCACTTGCTAGTGTGTTAAACATAACAAGGATTAGGTTTGACCTCAACCTCCGAGGGACTTACAAGTGGTATCAGAGCCGTGGCTCTTTTCCTTGTTAAAAACCGAGTTTATACAAGACTTTGGAGTGTTTGGACAAAACTCACATGGTTTAGCACCCGTTTTTAGTGTTTTTATCGCATTTCTTGACGTAAAAACGTGTTCTAAACTAACCGGGTGTGTTAACGGACGGGTTGGGTAACTTAAAAACTTGTTTTTAAGAAGTTTGGTAATTTCCGGCCAAATTCCGGCTTACTCCGGTGACCGGTTTTCTGGATAAGAACTGTCTTTTTAAGTAATATTTTATTGTTCAAATCTTGGTTTGGTAAAAGGTATGGCCTGAGCATACCTTCTGCCGAAAGCTTTCTACCAACCCATCACCTTTTCACCAACCTGTCACTTTTGTCAACTGTGTCAGTGCAGATCGAAGGATATCCTTCGAAGTCGAAAGAACATCTTTCGATCAAAGGAAGTTCGATAGATAATCATCCTTCGAACATCCTTCGAAGTCTGTGACGTATCCTTCGATCCAAGGAATCTTTTCGAAGGATACATCTTTCGATCTACAGTTCTGGTTCGAAACATAAGGATCTTTCGATTGGAGAATCCTTCAAAATCATTGTTCGAAATTCAACAGTGATCTTTCGAACACTGTTGATCCTTCGAACAAGTATTGATCCTTCGATCCTAGTCTGTTTAAGTTTAACAAGTTTGTGTTTTTCTCGTCTTTCGATCAGGGATCCTTCGGCTGGTTGGTTGTTAACAAGGAGAACCCGAGAGAACTAGTGTCACAATTTTCTTGATCAAAAATGAATTCGATGTGGGGTATTCCGATAAATACAGAAATGTATTATGGTACTCCGGCTCCGGATTCGGGAAAGTATAGAAATACCAGTTTATCTCCTGCATGGGCCGAATCTCCCGTACCTGTATCTTCGCAAGCTAATGCAACTTCTACCGGTCAATGGGCATTCGTATCAAATCAAACTCCAAGTATTCAAAGCATTCTCTTAAGCGAGAGCGAAACCGGAAGTTTGAATCGGCCTCCAAAGTTGATGCACTTATACGAATATCCAGGATGGATTGACAGATTTCATACATACGTCCTTGGACAAAATACAGAATTGTGGTTGCGGTTCATCACAGATTTCGATCAAACAATAGAGGTTGCCGCTTCATCTGCTGCTACGTTTGCCGATCTTACGGAAGATCAGAAGAAGGTCTATGACTTAGAAAAGAAGGCATATGCCATTCTTACTCAGGCATTAAGTAAAGATATTTATCATCAATTTGTCAGTTTCAAGACAACGAAGAAGTTGTGGGACGCATTGAAGACAAGGGGCGTAGGAAATGAAGCGACACGTCAATTGAGACGCGACCTGCTAAAGAAAGAGTTTGATGGTTTTACTTGTATGGAGAATGAATCTTTAGGAGATTTGACATGTCGATTTAATCATTTGCTGACTGAATTGGCAAATATTGGGGTTGTAACAACTTCAGCAGAGGTAGTGAAAAAGTTTGCAGATGCACTGCCACCTCAATGGAATACTTTCTTGGAAATCATGAAGTACAATGGCACTTTAGCTACAACAAACTTCAATGACTTTGTTCAACTCCTGGAAAACAAGAATCAGGAAGAAACTCTCAAGGCAAAAAGAGTTCCAGTGCCACAAAATCCTGAAATGTATTATGGAACCTCTAGCACTTCTACAAAACCTTCTTCACACGCTCCAATTCAAACAGCGTTTGTGTCTAGCACTGACATGTATGGCAATCCTATCCAAGTTCCGGTCAAGCCTCCTCCAACAACAGACATGTATGGAAATCCGCTTGAACCAGTTCCTCAACCAGTACCACAACATCAAAGCCAACGACCTATCAGAGCAACTGATATGTTCGGAAATCCATTACCTGTTCGATCTACCGGACCAACAGATTTATACGGGAATCCACTTCCTCCTCAACAGCAAGCATGTTATGGAAGCACATCATCTGCTAGTCAGCAATCAAAGCTAAATACAGTACGGCTCGACACCTCAAGTTTCTCTAAAGTCAGTGTTGAAGTAGCAAAAGAACATATGGAGCTTCTAAACACTTTGGTGAGCGCTTACTGTGGATTAGTGGAAGGTCAGATTGGCAACATTAATCTGACTCAAGAAGACTATCAGCAGATCGATAAAGAGGAGATGGAAATGATGGACATCAAGTGGGCCTTTGCCAGTGCTGTTAGGCGAGCAAAGGATTTTATGGAAAGAACTGGCAGAACCAGCTTGGAAAGCAAGAAAGACACCAAGTATGGGTTTGATAAGCAGGCTGTTAAGTGCTTCAATTGTGGTGAACGTGGTCATTTCAAACGTGAATGTACGAGGCCATCTCAACATGGAAACCAAAATCCTTTCAGAGGTCAAGGCAACAGGGCAAATCAGAACCAAGTAAGGAACAATGAGCGCACATTGGTGCCTGTCAACAACCAGAGTCAAGCAGGACCATCTAATGCCAACCAGGCACTTGTGGTTCAAGTAGATGAAGGTTGTGATTGGTCAATTCAGTTGGGAAATGATGCTCCAGATGGAACAGCTTGTTTTGCTGAAGTTGTCAAGGATCTTAAACACGCCAGTGGTGGAGAATCTTCCACCAATGGTGATGAATCTTCTGAATATGAAGACAGCTCCGGTTACAGTGGAAGTTCAGATGAAGAGTCCTCGAGTTCAGGGAATGATCAGGAAGATGACACATCAAGTGCGTCAGTTAATGCAGATATTGATGAGCTATTGGAAGAAGCTGCAGCAGGAATTCAAAGAAGATCTATTTTGGTGGATCAAGCTGCTTATTCTTCGTCTTCTCTCCATTCAGCCTTTATGGCTAATGTCGACAGTTCATCAAGTCAGGTATGTGTCGATGAACCCATTGCTATTAGTTGTGATAACTGTGATAGTTTGCGTGTTAAAAATGCTGACTTAGAGGCAAACATGTCTGAGTTGCAAGGCAAACATGATGCTTTACAAGCTAGTTTGTTTGACTTGCAAGACAAACATGTTTCATTGAATGATAAGTGGTGTGAATTGCAAAGAAAACACGAGGCTTTGCAAGAGAAATATGATGTGACATTCATTCACAATCAGAAATTGACCGTTGATCTTTCGAAGTGCACTGAAGCCAACATGTTTTATGAAAACCATGAAAAGGAGTTTAAATCGGTAATTGAAAAATTAAAGAAAGATAAAACCGAGTTAACTAAAATGGTTTCCAGAAAACAAACTGACATTAATTTGTATATAACTCGTCTTGAGGTAATGCAAAAGGAAATGGCTTGTGTGAAAACTGAAAGTGAGGCGATCCAACTTAAGCTAGACAGTTATTTGAGCTCTAGCTATGTGTTGGATCACATCATTGATGTACCGAAAGAGAAACGGGATGTCACATGCATTGGATACAAGAAATGTCCACCACCTGTGAGACACAATTATGATGCCATGCCTGACGAGGAGGATAGAACTTTCTTTGAACCATCTGTTCCTCTAGATGTTAATGAATTTGCAACAGGACTCGGATACAAGAAAGAAGTATCATCAGATTCGGATGTGTCTGCAGATACATGTGTGTCTTCTGCCGAACCGAATCAGGATCCTCCAGTTGTGATTGAGGATGCTGATTCTTCCGATGATGAATCCGATGATACTGACTCAGCAAAGTCTGATGCGGTGATAAAAGAAGAGGACATACCTCTTGAGAATCATATTCTGTGTGATCCTCCTGCAAAACCCGCTAAGACTGTTGCAATCGAGTCCTTGTCTGCACAAGAGTCGGAGAGTGTGGATTTGCTGTATACTCTTGTTGGTGATAATAAAATTTATTCTGACAAAGATTTTCCGATTAAGAATGTAAATCAATCCTTAATCAGTAAAGTTTTTGAAAATTCGACAAGTAAATTTCTGGGTAAGAAAGGATCACACATTGTGGTAACACAGTGCCCTCCTATCCCAAAGGCTGAAGTTAGAAAAAAATTTGGCAATCAGAAATTACCAACAGAGAAAAGGCAGCAAAATCATAACAAACAAAAAGGAAAATTGCCGGCTCAAAGTCAAAAGAAGCCAAATCACAAGAAGAACAAGAATGTGAACTTTGTGAAATCTAAGGGAACGGACAAAATTGAAACGTTTGAAAATCAATCTAACTTAGATTTTGTCAAGAAAGCAACAGTGATGAAAAGGAATGAACCAAATAGTTCAAAACCTAGTACCTCGGGATCACAAAGTTCATCATCGGCAAGACGATCACATGATACTTCGGGGTCTGTTGAACGAAGATCATGTTTTGAATGTGGTGAAATTGGACATATAATTCGAAACTGTCCGTATCTTCATAAGTTGAAAGCAAAGGATGATGATCCCCGTGAACGCAATCACCAAAAGCGATCTGTTTCTGTAAAACAAGATCCCCGACTTGTAAGAGAAAGGGAAAAGAAACAGAAACGCCAACAAGTCAAGGTGATTGAAAAGGCACTTAAAACTGATGTGGTTCAAAAACAATCTGTTTCAGTTAAGCCAGAAAACTCAAAATTTTCAAAAACTTCAAACAATCACGAAGTTAAATTGTCAAACAATCAAACTGGTAAAACTCAACAGACATGGAAACCTAAATTGACCACAAGTTCAGAGGGACCATCACAATTTATGAATCATCAAAGAATAGAAGTTATTGTTGTTGATGAAAATGGAAGACCCAAGACCACAATGGCTTGGGTCCCCATATCCAACTAATCAAGTGAGTTCATGTGCAGGGTGTTCCAGGAGGAACTATCAGTAGTCATTGGATTGTTAATAGTGGGGCATCCAGGCACATGACAGGCGACATGAAGCTTCTCTACGACGTTAAATCTATTAGAGGAGGTTATGTTGCTTTTGCTGGAGATAAAGGCGGATATATTACGGGTGAAGGAATGATTTCCAACGGGGTTGTGAGCTTTGATAAGATCAACTTCGTACAACAACTTGATCACAATCTTCTTAGTGTTTCTCAAATTTGTGATAAGCAGTTCTCAGTACACTTTGATGCAAATGGATGTTATGTGCTGAAACCCGGATTCAAAATTCCAAAAGAATGGATTCTCTTGTCGGCTCCAAGGATAAATGATCTGTATGTCCTTGATATGAGCCAAGCTATCACAACGTCTGCACAAGCAACCTGTTTCGTTTCCAAAGCCACAGAAAAAAGACTCAATCTCTTGGCAAAGACGAATGGGTCACATTCACTTACGCAAAATGAATCATTTGGTGTCAAATGAATTAGTGAATGGTGTTCCTCTTAAAAACTTCCATCTTCAAGACGTCCGTGTCTCGTGCCAGAAAGGAAAACAAACGAAGAAGCGACACCCTACAAATAAAATCAACACGGTGGCTGTTCCTCTTGAACGTTTGCACATGGATTTGTTCGGTCCTGTCAAGCACAAAAGTATTAGGAATGATCAATACTGCCTCGTGATAACTGATGATTATTCAAGATTTTCTTGGGTGGCGTTCATGGCACATAAGAGTGAAACCTTCGGTATTATCAAAAACTTGATCATTCAGATTGAGAATCTATATAAGTTGAAGGTTAGGCGGATACGTAGCGACAATGGTACTGAATTCAAAAATCATGCCATGGCGGAGTTTTGCACTTCAAAAGGTATTCTTCACGAATTTAGTGCAGCTTATACTCCTCAACAGAATGGCGTCGCTGAACGTAAGAACCGCACATTGATCGAGACTGCTAGGACTATGTTGGTAGAATCGCAGTTGCCCATTCCATTCTGGACTGAAGCTGTGTCCTCTGCATGTTACACGTTGAACCGAGTCCTTACAGTCAAAAGGCACAACAAGACCTGCTTTGAGCTTCTTAACAAACGGAAACCAGATTTGTCATATCTTGAACCGTTTGGAGCTCCGTGCACACTAATCGATCCTAATGGAAAGTTTGGGGCAAGAGCAATTGAAGGATACTTTCTTGGGTATTCCACCCCGAACTTAAGAGTCTGGAATCTCGAGACTAAAAGGGTCGAGGAATGGTCTGAAGTCAGAGTACAAAGGCACACTTTACCAGTCAAATGTCCTGGTCAGCCTTGGATGTTTGAGTACAATGACTTTTTCAATTCGATCAATGTTGAAGCAGTTGAAGAAAACGCTGCGGCAAGGATGTTTTTCGAGAGTGACAATGCAACAGATTCACCGTTGGTTCGTCCCATTATTGTCAATCAAGAACCATCTTCAGTGAACAATAATGCTCTCGATAATGAGGATTTTCACGATGCTACCGAATTGAACGAATCTTCAGAGGATGATGAATTTCTAGATGCAGATCAAGAAGCTCCAACAACAGCAGTTCATGGTACTTCTGAGGGTACTCCTCCAGTGGACGCCCCTAGAACAGCTGAAGCTACTGCATCATCCTCTTCGTCAATTCCGGGCATTGAATTGGTTGTTGATCTCAATCTCAACAATCTGGGTACAAACATTCCAGTTCAAGATAATCCAGAAACAAGGATTCACAATACCCATCCTCAACAAAACATCATCGGAAATGTACAGAGTGGCGTTCAAACAAGAAACATGTTGCGAAACAACAACAATGCAGGCTTGTATGCGGCGATTAGAGAATCTGGTCAACAAAACGATTGGTCTTTCGCGTGTTATGTCTCACAGGAAGAGCCAAGAACTTGGAAAGAAGCTTTGAAAGATAACTCTTGGGTTGAAGCAATGCAGGAAGAACTGCAACAATTCCAGAAGCTTGGTGTCTGGAAACTCGTAGAGAAACCTGCTGGTTACAAGAAGATTGGTACCCGTTGGGTGTTTAAATGCAAAAAGGATGACCGTGGAGTCGTTATTCGAAACAAAGCAAGGCTAGTCGTTCAAGGTTTTCGTCAGATAGAAGGGATCGACTACAACGAAGTGTATGCACCTGTTGCACGTCTAGAAGCAATTCGGATCTTTCTGGCTTATGCCTCATTCAAAGGTTTCAAGGTATACCAGATGGACGTGAAAAGTGCATTCTTACATGGTGTGGTGGAAGAAGAGGTGTATGTCGAACAGCCTCCAGGTTTTGAAGATCCTATCCATCCCGATCGGGTTTGGTTGCTCAACAAAGCTCTATATGGTCTACATCAAGCACCGCGAGCTTGGTATGCAACCTTATCTAATTATTTGCTGGAGAATGGATTTCGCAGAGGTCTTATCGATTGTACTCTTTTCATCAAAGAACAAGATGGAGATCTTCTACTGGTTCAGGTATACGTTGATGATATTATTTTTGGTTCTACTAATGATGTATTGTGTAGGAATTTCGAGCGCATTATGCAGGATAAATTCGAGATGAGTGCTATGGGGGAAATGACCTTCTTTTTGGGCCTACAAGTGCAACAAACTGAGTCTGGGATATTCATCCATCAGACTAAATATGTTGGTGACATCTTGAGCCGGTTCCAGATGTCTGATGCAACGCCCATCGGTACCCCATTGCCGCAAAATCACGGAATTACTCCAGACTTGAAGGGTGAAGCTGTTAGCCCCTCATACTACCGCGCGATGATCGGATCTCTTATGTACCTCACAGCATCAAGACCAGATATAATGTACCCAACGTGCCTGCTTGCCAGATATCAAGTCAACCCGAAGGCCTCACATCTTGCAGCTGTAAAAAGGATTTTTCGTTATTGGAAGGGTTACCCTGACACCGGTCTATGGTACCCTAGGGATAATAACTTTGACTTGATCGCTTTCAGTGATTCTGATTTTGGCGGATGCAAAATCGACGGCAAATCCACAACGGCTGGATGTCAGTTTTTGGGAAATCGCCTAGTCACATGGCAGTGCAAGAAGCAGACCTGTGTAGCTACATCAACATGCGAAGCTGAATACATTGCTGCCTCAAGTTGTTGCTCCCAAGTCCTATGGATCCAACAACAAATGCGCGACTACGGTTTTCAATTCCTAACTACTCCTATTTACGTTGATAATTCTGCTGCCTTACAGATCACTAGAAATCCTGTGCAGCATTCAAAGACTAAGCACATCGAAATTAAGTATCACTTCATACGTGATTGCTTTGAGAAAAGGCTAATCGATGTTGCTTACGTCCACACCGATGACCAACGTGCCGATCTTTTTACCAAAGCATTTGACAAATCAAGATTTGACTATTTATTACTGGTAAACGGCATTAAGGTCAAGCAAGAGTAAAACCAACATCGGAAAATCATTTTTGTAAATACCTTTGTGTTTTAAATTTTAGCTTAGTTTGTTGGTTTTAGGGGGAGTAAATCTAAATCCAAAATTTGAAAATCCAAAAACATCGAAAAATTTCAAAAACACAAAAACAATAGAAAAACAAAAATGAGTTTCCTGGCGAGCAAAAGAGAAAATGATAGTACATCAGTGGTCTATCCAAACCTCTTTTAACTGAAATGCAAAGTGAAAAATGTTAAGCAGCTCTATATAAGATGTGTCGGTAGGCTCACAATCATTTTAAAGTGTGCAGGGTGATATAAACTTAAATCGATTGAAGACCAGGTGGGAACCATTCATTGGCATATGGTCTTAGTACCGAAATTTCGTTTGAGAGATTGCCGAGGTTCTGAGATATTCGGTCTTTATGCTGCTTATCATCTGGGTATCATGGTTGTATCTTTTACCGAAAAATAACGGGGACGCAAGTCTAGATCTTCCATGATACCATACATACGTGTACATACTGCATACGACCTCAATAAGTGATCAACAATCACATGTCCAAACAAATAAGTGATAAAATATCACATCTATCCGGGAGTCAAGTTCGTCTCTCTGCTGTACGAAAGTACTGACCTGTTCACGGACTTGCTCCTGTGCCCTCATGCATATGAAAATCAAGTTCCTCATCAATAAGTGATTCTATCACATAGGGCTTGTTTTTCAAATCAAAATAAGCGAGTTTCTCACATCATATACGGTCAAACAGATGATAATCGGTATACTCACCGGTAAGATGAACCCTCGTGCATACCTTGATACGGGAATGTGTCGTGATGTGGATGAACACCGGTCGGTAAGTATAAATCATACCTTAACGTATCCCCGCGCCATGATTACATCTGATAAGTTGAGCTTAAGTGGACAACAATACCGATAATTGTTATAGGATGCTTATCTTAATGTTAACTAATTGAACAACAAGAGCGTTTTGGCATGACCGTACACTGATATGATTCTCTTACCCTCGAAACTCGCAAAAAGAATGTCTGTAAATATTTATTTAATGCTTTCAGTTTCTGCATCTTTGTATATATTTATTTACTGCTTTTAGTCTTTACATTTGAAATATTCAAAAATACCAAAAAGATTTTAGGTGTATTTTAATATAAACTTTCTAAAAGCCAAAAAGATTTTATTTCTATTTTATTTTCGATCGTACGATGTTGGAGCTCGAGTCTTCGTTACCTGAAACCTGATTGAAAACCAAAACGACTGAATCTTCATAAACGGTCGAAATTTGCAAAGTTTTGAAAGTTAAAAACTAAAATTGATAAATTTGTTAAACTTTCAAACTGTCGGACGGTAGTTGATTGAACAATGGTCACATGTGTGTCGTTTACTTATGATATTCCAAGCAGTTGTTCTCATTACGCGTTTAGATTTCTTGCATGTGCAGATTCTAAAGGCAAGGAGAACATGGTCGATGACAAGCTTTGGAATGAAGACACGACGTGAAGGCACTCAAATGATGAAGATGATCGAGTTGCTACTGGCCATCATCAACACCACAAGGATCTCAAGTTGTAAAGATCAAGACATTCACGAGCATAACTCAAGGGGGAGCTTGTGTAAAGGGGGAGTTTGTCAACACACTTCCTACTTGAAACGGGGAGTTTGTTGGTACACTTTCTGCTTTCAAGACGTGAAGACTTTAAAGATCCTCCGACATTGAAGACTTGAAAGAACGTCAAAGACTTGAAGACACGAAGATCGAGACAAAGCTACAGCCAAGGGGGGGTTTGTTGGTGCACTTGTGTCTGTACTTTGTCTGTATTTTGTCATGATATAAAACGATGTCTTTGATGTAAGGTTGATGTAAGTTTGACCAAGTCAACCATCCTCCTGGTTTGACTTGGCCAAACAGTTGGAACATTGTTGAAACATGTTTGTGTCGAAGGATGAGTCATCAAAGGATTGTTTAGATCCTTCGATGAGCTCGAAAGATAAACCTTCGATGGATGTTGATGGACCTCGAAGGATATCATCCTTCGAGGTATATGTGGATCCTTCGATAGGTTTCAGATCGATAGATGATCCTTCGATCAGTCTATCTGATCCTTCGACCAGACGAGCTGTAATGGGTATATATACTCATGTAATGTGTTCACTTCAAAAGTGTGTGAGATGTGAGTGAACTTAGTCTTGTAGAGAGCGTATTTTCAGTTGGGTGAAGGGCTGTAACCGTGTCCACTGAAATACAAGAGAAAACTTTGATATCTCGTGTGTCTACCTTTCTCTTTGTGGCTTGTGTTCTCATATAAACTACTGGTTTGCATTCTAGCTTGGATTCCGCACTTGCTAGTGTGTTAAACATAACAAGGATTAGGTTTGACCTCAACCTCCGAGGGACCTACATCAAGTTTTCATCAAACTTCATCATCTCACATCATCCCGCGCGCTTCATGAATCCGTACAAATTTGACGTTGAAATTTGGAAGCCCGATTCAAATAATCTTCGCGAACACCCGACCAAAACTGATCAACATTCCATCACCACTAATAGTTTTTTTTTTTTTTAATATTGCAAACCTCCTTTCCTAGGTGTGTATGGCCCAAACAAAAATATCAAATATATTCAGCTGATTAAGTGATGGCCCAATTAAAAACATTGTTATATCCTTTTTGGCATCTAAGTGTTACCCATATTCTGATTTGTTAATGAAGGCCCAATATGAACTGAAGTCCATGATGCGAAAAATGGAGAGTAAACCAGGCCCAATCCTCAAATCAAAAACCTAGATGTCAAATAACAATTTCAGCCGACACTTTGTTGTACAGCACACCCATCATCAACCTCAGCTAAACAAAAATCAAACATCCTGCTCTTCTTCTTCGATACAATGAACAAATTCAAACCCCCAAAGAAATTTCCATTACACAAACAACATCTGCCTTTATGTCTCTGCGATACCCAACATCAACACCCTAAACCAAACATACAAACAGCCGACATCCACAATTCACAGCAACTAACTTCAAATTACCAGCCGACATCTTCTCTTCCTTGTGTTGTAACTCATCCAACATTATTTGGAAGGTATCTCTCCTCTTTCTCTTCGATACCCAGCACAACAATCAGAACAGAATCCATGAAAATCCAAAATTAACAGCAAACATCTTCCTGTCCGACTTCTTCTTCTATTTCTGCGATACTTAACATCAGCAGCAAACTTTCATCTTTCAAGTCTGTCTCCCCGAAGAACAACAATAGCAACCAGCGATACATAACAATCAAACCTTTCCTTGTAATTTCTTTGCGTTCAACCAGACATCCAACAATCAGAAACCCCTGTTTCAGAATAGATCGACGAAACAGGATTTGTTATGTTTAATCGACGAAACAGGTTGTTTATTGATCGACGAAACAGGTTGTTTGTCTTGTTCGACGAAACAGGTTATGCGACGAAACTGAGTTGTTGATGTACGACGAAAGTGGAGGTGGTGTTTCGTCATGGGGTCAGTTTCGTCGGGAGTGGGTATGAAGAAACCCTAGTTTCTTTAAGCAGCCGCCAAGAACATCAAGAACAGAGTGTACTGTTACTTCCCAGATTTGTATAAAAACATTTTGTATATGATTTTTGATGATGATAACTTGAATATTTAGGTGAAAAACATAAAACCCAACACTCGTTTCAGCACAGATCTGAATATTCGGGTCCAGATCTGAGTTTTTCTCATTTTCACCCAACTTTTCTTCTTGAACAAAAATCACTAAAATCACAGATCTAGAGCACATGTGACTTAGTAAACGGTTAGATTTACTAAATCGGGCACCATGGCTCTGATACCAATTGTAGGACCGTTTTCGGGACCGAAACCGTGATTATCATGATTATGTTCATAGACGGGAAGATTAGAGACGGATGAAATACTTACTTGTATAGATTTGATAACATAACAAAGCAAACCGGCCCGATTAACAAGCTAACCGAACCATACCAAAGGAGTACACATCCGGGGAGAGACCAAGTGGTGATCTCTCCCTGGTGAGGTCAGAGACCTCCTAAAACTTCCAAGTGTTGCAAATGGCAAGGGTTTTCTATTTATAGTCACACCCCTTGTCTTGCAAACACACGCGGTCAACCGAATAACCCTCTCGTTTGACCACTTCAAACGAGCGGGTCTATACACGTTCGATAGACCGTTTCACTAACTATTACAAATTCAGCGTAAAATAAAACTAATCTATTCGACAAGCATCGGACACAAAATCTGCATCAACATTAAGTGGCAATACACCTTGATCTCAGTGTATAGTATTGCTATATGTATTTTATATGGTTTGATATTTTTGAGTTTTTAGAGGGGGTGTGAAAATTTGACAACTTCAAAACTATCTTTATGTGATTTTAGTTGATAATTGTTGGTTTTAGTTGATAATAGAGGGGGTGTGATAATTGTTGGTTATGTGTAGGTTGGAGTGAATACAAAAACGTGAATATGTTGATGAGCCCTTTCTGGGAATTAGCCCTTGAAGATGTCAATTGATGTTAAGTTTGTTTCTTCTTTATTTATTTTGATTTTATTGCATTCGTTGTTTTTTATTCCTCCTTTTTTTCATACGATCCCCTTTGAAAGACATATAGCTGAAGAAACCATATTATGTTACTTTGATCTACTTTCTTTTCTTTTAATATTGAATAAATCCTTTACCATTTTATGTATTCCACGGCTTACTAAAATTAATATCTTTTTTAATGTACTAAAATTATGATGATATGTGAAACTAACTAAGATGCATATTTTTTTAGGGTTTGATCTGTATGGTTTTGAAGCGTGTGTGTTATAAATAAAATAAATTTCCTCCTATGATTCTCCAGTTTTTTTTTTACTATGGGGGGGGGGGGGATTTGGAGCGATGGTTGTATCTGACGATGTTTACATGAAACACTTTGAATACCGGATGAAGAGTACAACACAGAATACAAAAGCCACGAGGAGAAGGAGATTAGATTTGAGTCGTTTAAAATTAATCTCTGTGATATAGATGCTCATCTTGCAAATATAGACCTAAAAGTTCATTCCAAGGGTTTGTCCTAATTTTCGGACATGACCATTGATAAGTTCTTCGAATACAGTGGTTGTGGTGGTGGCTATTTAGTTGCCAGTGGTGAGGATGCGGACGGGGACAGGCTCAGAGGCGGGGTCAAGGCCGAGGCCAAGCGCGAGGTCAAGGCCGAGGACGGGGTTCCTGTCAAATGCCAAAAAGGCTGTAAGTAATTTTACCCATTCAAGGCTGAGGATATCTTGGTTACAGATGTATCTTTGTAAATAATCATAAATAAATACTAGGTGATGACCAAGAGGATGTTACAGCGCCTATGCAAGAAAATGAAGAATCATAAGAAGCGTTTACCAAGTATATTTCTTTTATGTTCCATGTTTCTATTAATTTTACCTAATAATAGTTGCTTTGGATTCTCATAACATAACATATTTCTTTTGTTTTAATTAGGAAGAAGAAAGACGTTGAGCAGCTTCAAGCAATTGCAGACGTTGAGCAAGCGCGACAGTTTGTGTTCAGCTTCCACGTGAATGAATGTCTTCAAAGTTTTTTTTTATTATTATAAGTGTATTACAAATGATGTTTACAAATTAATGTCTCCTTAAATTGGAATGGGATGGCAACTTACTGCATATTAGGCAACTTATATGTATATTTTAGCATATATAAATCTAATTTTAAGTTGATACACCATGAGTTTTCATATATTCAATCGCAAAATATAGTTGTATGTTGTGATTTAGTTCCGACATACTTCATCAATGCTTTATGTTACCTTTTCATTCTAAAGTTTTGTTTTGTGCTTTAATATTTGGTCCAGAAGGTATCTATCTGGCTACCCTTAGACGTGAAGCCTAAGTTTGGAAAGGCCTAGAACAAAAATGATGACCTACATGAGCTTCAATACCAGTAGATATTATATATTTGTGTTTAGCCACCCGCGAAACTCGCGGGATCTTAGGCTAGTATGCCTATAAATATGTGTGCACATGCACTTCCAAACATATGTTCACTACTCAATTATTAAGTTTCCAAAATATTAAAGGTTGTGTATTCCAGCTACATCCCCAATACATCCATTAAATATTTACTAATAACTAGCTAGGGATGTATATTTCCCTTGCCTCATTCTCCGGTTCCCAAATTGCATCTACTAGGACCTTTTTTTTTAACGGTGGACTTCATGTATAAGGTTACCATACTCTCCAAATCGGAGAGCCCGTATTGCACCACTTTGGCCAATGCTATGTTGTCTTAACCGGGCCCAAATTGGCTTCAAAGTTTGGCTTTTTTGGGCGTTCACTCGGGAAACCATATCGTCGACTGCCACTTTGGCCAGACTATTTTGTTTTAGCAAGTATAAATTATTTATTCCTATGCGATCACGTCTGTTCAAGTTCAAGTACTACAAATTCCTGCTCTTCAATGTAGTTCGATATGTCATCAGCCATCACATTTAATGCTACCAAAGTCGTCTCATTCAGCTAAACATCCTCTCAAGTATGACACGTGAAACATGTTGTGAATTCCTTTCATCTCTTTATATAGATAGATCAAGACGATATATAAGCAACTTCACCAACTTTTTTAAAAATCTAGAAAAGTCCAAT
This sequence comes from Helianthus tuberosus, assembly GCA_030545235.1. NCBI lineage: Eukaryota > Viridiplantae > Streptophyta > Magnoliopsida > Asterales > Asteraceae > Helianthus > Helianthus tuberosus. The sequence goes on from CM060404.1 coordinate 88,400,711, forward strand.
AAAAACTTGTTACTCATCTTTCCTCTATTTCTAATTAACCCCAATGATACCCTTCTAATGAAAGATACTTGAACAAACTCATTTCATGTTTTTTTTTCTGTAGCCAACATAGCTTTTTCGTCATCTTAGTCATCTTCAAATGATCACGAATCAAATCATTTTATCCACAACACACGAGTGATAATTATTCATATTATATAAAGATACCCATGGTTTATAAACTGTCAATGCTTGTGTAATAATTATTCATATTATAGAAAGATACCTATGGTAAATGATTATATACTACCAAAATTAATAACACATGCTACAATCATATCCACTAATGGGAATGACTCTCACTTTGACCATATGTGTACATAACACATGCAAGAATCATATGGGGTCAGGCGCTCCACTTTCCATCACTCACCACACTCAATCATGTTCTGTCATGTCATCAAACTTGGTTCCATCACTAGTGATAGATTTTAGTGGGGGTGCCCATCACTCACTTCACCCATGATATCATATGAAGGAGAAGGAAGCAGGGATGTTTGGGAAGAAATCTTCACGCGTTGTCACCACCACGAGTTATCAAGTTCACGCGTGATGGTCTTTGGCGGCGGCGGTGTATCACGCTAGTTCACGCGTGGTCTTTGGGCCACAACGCGGCGCCCCGACCCCCTGGGAATGACTCTTTCACCTTGACCATATGTGTAAGGGTCCATATAGCCAGCCAGTCTTGAACCCAACTCATCCGGAATCATTCTTGTAAGTTTGATGTAAACCTACTACTTAACACAATGGTGATCACCCTATCTCGAGATAAGATCTCATTTATAAACAACTCAACAAGCTTGTTAATATGAAATGATTACCTCATGATTTATAACAATCACCCAAATTCTCCATGATTTGATAATGTCTTTGGCATATTTTTTGTGCTTGGAATTGACCTGAAAAGTCAAATATCTTTCATAACTAGAAACCAATAATGGATTTGCTTGTAGCTTACACAAATATATCATGTTTATACAAAGATAAAGATAGCAATTAAATCTTGGAAGACAGAAAGATAAAGCATGGAAAAGGAGAAAGTGGAAGGTATCCAATACCTCATTAAAGAAGCATAAATTCGGAGGTCATTCGATGAGGTTTGAGAAGAAAAGCAACAAGAGGGTGAACTATCTGACTTTTATTTCTTTTTTTTTTTTTTTTTTTGTAGGAACTAGGCTTACATTTTTGGGACCACATATAATTGGCAGACTATAATTAAAAATATTAAAAATAATAATAAAAAAAAAGTTCACTTGCATTATATAAGAGTAACTTTATAGAAAAAACAATGGAACAATCTTTTCCTCTTCATTTTATCATCCTAGTTTTTTTTACGTCTTGCTTTACGGCGAAACCGATCAAATGATAATGTAAAACAAACGTGATTTGAAAATAAATCATGTTGTTTAGAAAGTCAGACTATTAGAACGGTTTAGTTTATCATCGAACCGTTTTATGATACCAAATAAATATTTTATTTTGAGTACAACTTCGTTTTTAACAAAACTTATAACGGAATATCGAGAGAGAAAATCAAGCACGACTACGTATTTAAGTTTTTAGAAAAAAGTTATATACAAATATTATTCAAGAAGTATCAAATTAATTGATAAATTAATATATGTTTAAAAAAAGAAAAAATAATTATTAAAAAATAGTAAAGTAAATATATAAAAAATATGTTATTAAAAGTAAATATAATAATTAACTATTATAATATATTAAATAAAAATAATAATAAAAAAACTCTATATTATTATAAAAGTAAAGTTACTATTCACCGTCATTCGTTAACAATATATATATAATTGTTTCTAGTTGATTGTTAGATATCTTTAGATCAACTGATTCAACACTTTAGGGCGTACGGTGTGGGAGTCGGCAAACTCAAGTCACCGATCGGCAATGGGCGGCAAACCAATGCCAACCCATTTGCCGCATGCATGTTTGACGAAATTGGAGTGAAATCGGTGAGGCAACACCGATTCGGGGAAGGGAGGAAGGAGAGAGAGAGAGAGGGGGGGTGTGGGGTGGGGTCCATTCCTATCTTAATCAATCACACCTTTTTCTTTTTTTTTTATTTAAAAAGTTTACCACTTCACCAAGTGTCTAAACCATTGCCAACATTTTTCACCAAAGTTTAAACACTTTTAACTGATTGACATGACGCAATCTGATTGGTCAGTTTTTGGTTTGCCACTCCAAAGTGTTTAACCACTCTCTACTCCTTACTTCTATCTGAAAACCTTTCAATTATATACTTGTTTCCTGAAAACCCCTGATCAAAATTTGGATCACCTATTATTATTATTATTATTATTATTATTATTATTATTATTGGTATTATTATTATTATTATTATTATTATTATTATTATTATTATTATTATTATTATTATTATTTAGCTAGTGTAACCGGTAATACAGGCTTTACATCATTTTTTATAAATATATAATAAAAATAAATCAAAGTTAACCCATTATTAAACCATTGAAATGATAGTAAGTTGGTTCCTTTTACCAACATCAACCAGTTTTAGTAAGAAAAATAATGATTATTCTTTTATTTTTGTATTATCTTTTTTTGAATTTTTAATTAATTAAGTACTGGATGTACGAGATGTATGGTACTGCAATAATGACACCCTGCGTTGGGTCACTTTCCATTTCCACCATTCTTTAGATCTGAGTTCCTTTTTCAGATTTAAGTCATCCAAATACCTAAGTTTAAATTCGATGTTTTTTACATTAAGAATAACGACGTGAGTCCTTTGGCTCGCATCAAATAACACCATAAGTCCCTACTTTTATAATTTAACCAATAAAGTCCTGTAGTTTTTTAATTGAATCAATAAAATCCCTATTAACAAATTTGGTTAGTTAACCCATCTTATTTTATTTCAACTTAAAAAAATATGAAAAATTCTATATATCACTTCAACCTTCAACACTCTGACCACCCTCCTCCAACTTGATCAACCTCCGACCACCACCCTAACACCATCCTCCGCCGCTCTACTCCAAACACCACACCACCATCGTAAATCTGGACCATACCATCAATCAACCAAATTTCTATATCAATAAGTAACAAACAATAGCCAATGATCCGCAGACCAATTGGTTTGGGGGAGGTGAGAAGGTTTACCCACTTATGTGGGGTTCCTGCCCGGGAGGTCTTAGGGTCGAATCTTGCAGGGGGCGAACTGTGACACCGGTTCAAACTGACAATAATATGCCAACCGCGGGATTCCTACTCGTGACCTGGGTGATCAAAGGCCAAAGGACTAACCGGGTGATCTAGCCGTCAAACAATATGAGCAACAAAAACAGCGATCGATTTCCGATGATAATTGTCACGAGGTGACCACATAATTTTCCCTTAAATTACAGAATTCCACTTGTAAATAAATATCCAGTTTAAGATCGCCCAGTATGAGGATTAGACAAATACCCTGCATTTGTAAAACCATCCAAACTTGTTTTCAATTGGTTAGTAAAATACAAACCCATATCTTCCTTGAAGATATCGAAGTATTTGTTTTACCTCATTCCAATGCCTCTTTCTTAGGCATGAGTTATGTCTTGCCAATAAATTTAAAGAAAATGATATACATGGGCGTGTATGACAAGCAAGAAACATTAATGCACCAATTGCACTTAAATATGGTAGTTTTGGACCAAGAATTTCCTCTCCATCTTTGGGAGGTCGGAATGAGTCTTTCTCTACATCAAGTGGCCTTACGACCATTAGGGTACTCAATGGATGTGATTTTTCCATATAAAATCATTTTAGCAGTTTCTCTATGTAAGTTTCTTGGTGCATAAGGATTCCACTCTTAACGTGTTCAATTAGTAATACGAGACAAAACTTTGTTTTTTCAAGATCTTTCATTTCTAATTCCATTTTCAAGTATCCAACCGCCTTTTGGAGCTCTCCCTGCAGTTCTGATAATATTCAGGTCATCAACGGTGTAAGACCCTTATTTGTACTAAATGAAATTAAATAAAAGATTTGCAATTCTATAAAAGTCGTGCAAATCAACATTCATTTAAAATTTCTAGTTTGATAAAAATTTTATATTATGACTTTACAAAACTTAATGTTTCATAATACTTCATAAAACTCCCGAACATCTCAACATAATATCATATGTAAACTTGATAATCAAAGAACAAAATGCGGAAACGTGACTTTAAGACGTGTTCGGTTCTTCATTTAGCTTGATCTTCATCCATAAAGTCCTAGCAATCACCTATACGTCAAGAACCATCTCACACGTTAGTTATAAGATGATAAAAGAGTAATTAAAATATTTGTGATTGTCAAAAACATCAAACAAAGAAATGTAAGAACCCCGCCGTAAGCTACGGCGAGCATGGCGTAGCTATGGCACCAAGAATAACAGAAACCTCAACAACTCTCTATCGTAGCCTACGGCTCTCAACCGTAGGTTATGGTTATGTTATACTGCATTTTGTTATACTACCGTAGCCTATGGCTCTCAGCCATAGGTTACGGTTCAGTTCTGCTGAATTTTTTTCCTGTTTTGTACTTCAACACAAAAATTTCCATAACTTTTTATACACTTATCCGTTTAACCTCAAGTTTGTTTCTACGTGATCGTAAATTGATCACCCATATTATAGACTCAAAATCCTCCATCTGGGATAATGAATTCGTACGCTTCATGATATCGGCTTAAGCTTTATTCATGTTGTTATTTGACCCGTTATGATATTTAGCCATATTACCCTCATTTTTATGGTAAGGATCGATTCCTTACAAATCTTAACCCTCTTCCGGGTTTATTACACTTACGTTTACGCTTCAGTTACCCGGATTGCGTTTCTAGCTTGGTTTTGACCCGATTGGTTATTTTAACCAAACGAGAAGCTTATTTTGACCCATAGCTTAGATTTGTCATTTATAACCCCCATTCACGTTATCCGGTATACACATTTGCATAGTTTTGGTCGTTCGTGTGAAATCTATCACTTATGAACTAGCTAAACATATCATTATCCATTATTTTGACCCGTTTGGTTATTTACGTGAAAACCATCACTTTTAAACAACCAAACATAACATAATTCGTTGTTTTGACCCGTTTGCTTGTTTACGTGAAAGCCATCACTTTTAAACAACCAAACATATCATAATTCCCTGTTTTGACCCATTTGCTTGTTTATGTGAAAACCATCACTTTTAAACAACCAAACATATCATAATTCGTTGTTTATCCACTCGGTTCATTTGTGTGAAATCCATCACTTATGAATGAACCGAATTCCTCTAATATCACTTCATTATTCGATATTTATCAATACTAAATCATTAATAAACTCCTACGAAGCATAAAGCCACGTACCTTAGAGTTTCCCTTTAAGTCGCGTATCGCTATCAGCTCTATCACTCGCCTTCTCGCTCGAGTCGCCTATAGTGAACAACCCGACTAATTGTTAAATTGCCATTTATAAGAATCATTATCACCAAATTTTGTCAAGAATTATTTCATATGATTCTTTTCAAGTTTTATCGCGCTTCTATAGTATAACACTTTCACTTAGGCAATTTATTGAACACCTTGTAAGCATGGATTTTTATGCTACTTCTAATAATCGCAAGTAAACATCATTGTAACACCTCGAAAATTTATGTCCAATAAAATCAAGACATGTGTCACGTAAAGCAAACGCGTCATGAACTCGGATCAAGTTAAAGATGTATGGCAGGATTTAAAGGTGTCGACATGTTAATTTATACCTCTGAACGACCTCGTTATAAATCCCAAGACCCAAATTTATATTATAAACATCTGATACATTCAAGTCCGATTATTTTGATAATGTATAATTCAAATTGGCACAAGAAATGGATCCTGTGTTTCATACGACAAATTCCTTCAAAAGCATTCATTAGTAGTGTCCAAGGATGTGTAAGTGCATGGCAACACTTTCAAGAGCATGCAAAAGTCTGTTCATGGTCCCCTCCTACTGATTAAAGCATAAGATTCGAAGTTGTAAAGTTGCATGGTCAAGACCTCAAAGTTAATAAGTTTTTGTCTTCTGATGAAGGCTTACGGACCGCAAAGGCTAACCCTTACGGTCCGTAAGATGGCGGAGCTGGGCGACTTTAATTTAAAAGCGGATGCGGACCGCATGGCCAAGAGCCTACGGTCCGTAAGGCTGGTACCTGGGCATTTCAGAGGAAGGTCGGTTACGGACCGCAAAGCCAAAAGCTTACGGTCCGTAAGATGTGCTTACGGTCCGCAAGGGTTATTTCTTACGGTCCGTAAGACCGTCGCTGGCAGCAGAAAATGGACAGTTTCCTGTTCAGCCTGTTGCACCGCCTTACATGAGTGGTTTTCGAATCCAGGGACTTGGCAACTAGTTTTGGCATTATAGGGACACATGGGGAACATCAGGGAACATCTGTAGACTTAGGTGTGATGATCTTGTGGCATTTGGCTCACTATATAAGAGCTTGAAGTTGCAACAATTGGACTTGCTAATTTCATTTGCATTTCAAGCATTGCTCTGGAACTCTTAGGACTTCTAGCAGACTTCCATCAGCTTTTAGATCATACTTAGGACTCTTGTAAGTGTCCTTAACCTTCTTTAATTTAGTTTAGCTTAGTTAATTAGCTTAAAGTCAAACCGTCGTAATTAAGGTTTGACTTCGAGATTAATCAATAATTGTTCAGTCAAATCTCGAATTAAAAGTACCTATAGGTTGGTAATTATGTGGGTAATAAACCCTTAAAAGGGTAACCTCTGATTCTCACTCTAACTAGGTCAATTGTCGGGTCAAAGCTAACCTTAAAAAGTCAACAGAAAGCTTATTTTCAAATTAATGCATAATTAACAATGTAGAAGCCATGCAACCTATTTTATCACTAATATAACTTGGTAATCAATGCAAGAGCATGTCTAAACATGTTCCACCCGACAATTTTCAGTTTAGGCTCGGTTCGGAACCGAAAGTCGCATAATTTGACTTCTGCTTTGACTTTCAGTTCTGACCCATTTGAGCAAAATTTAGAAATGGCTTAGAGCTTTATTAGGACCAAGTTTCATATTAGTATAACCCTCTGTGATTATACAACTTGGTTCGTTAATTATCTGATTCATATGCATGTTTCCGTTAAATGCTTAAATGTTGACTATTATGCCCTTTTAACCTTAAAACGTGATTTTTGAAAATATAAAAGAGTAGAAACCTTAGTTACTGATTTATAAACTTGCACCTAAAATTTGACATCAGTTTGAGGTCTAGATTAAGAGTTATGCTCAATAGCGTAATTAGAAAACGGTTGTTAATTAAACGGCGTAATTAGCATATAGCCTAGTTTAACCCACTTTTTGATATAAAAAATTTTACCTACTGATGTAATATAATATTTTGGGATTTTTGAAGATTTTTAATTAATTTTAGGCTGAGCATAACATAGGGTTGTAGCTTTAAATCGGTTATTGTCGGTTTTGCCCTTTTGGGCTATAAAATGAGTTTTACAAATCCGTTTGACCCCAAACCTTTTGCTACTGATTCTAAATGATTAATAAAGTATTTTAAGCTTTCTAGAATAATAAAAATATCAGCTTTCTTATAAAAACCGGGAATGGCTTAAAAATCGCCTTTTTAAGCATTTTTAACGCTTAGTAAGTATACAAACTATTTTAAACATATAAGGTTTGATACCTACTGATATTTTAAGTATATTTTTATACTTTAAGCTTTAAACTCAGATTTCCAGATTTGACCTTAAAAGGCTATGTGAAATTACCAAAATGCCCCTACGGTGCATAGTTTGGTTATAATAGATAAGTTTCACATATATTTAGTACCCTACTGTTGGGATTTATAAAAATGAGTATTTTTACTTATTATATCAGACCTGTAACTCAGATTATTATTTAAACTCTTTTATAACCTTTTTAAATGACCAAAATACCCCTACGGGGCATACTTTGAGTTTAAATTCATTTGGGGCATAATAGAAGATATCTTACTGATGTCACAACATATTTAAGGCATATTAACTTAGGAAACTTGTATATGACTCATTTGGTTACTCGTTACGCACTTTTCGCGTTCGGATCGGCTTATGTGACAAGTTTGCATATATTAGCTGAAACGGGTCAAACCATATCGTTTTCATCTCAAAATCCAGAATGTGTTTAAGTTACCCATATTAAACAAGTGTCCAAGCTTGTCGGGTCAAAACCACATTCTAAACCGGTCTTCGCTTTATCATGCGTTTGAACCGTGTCTTCCTTTTTGAAAACTAACCGGTCTAAGTCCAAGCTTAATTAAAGACCCGTTAGGATTCTAATAGGTTATTATAAACCTTCGTTTCAGAATAGGAGGCCCGGTAAAAGCTACGTGCACTTGCTATTTGTGATTATTACTTGCAAAGGTAAATACTTTTAACTTATTTTCCCTATACGGGCTTGGGGTATGGTATATAAAATACCGCTTGGTCGGGCATTGAATCTTTAATCGAATGGAGGTTAATTCATTGAAATGACCCGTTTAAATTGTTTTGTTTGCTTAAAGCCTTTGGGGGGTTAATGACCATGTCCCGGATATCCTTGGCATCATTTTATGAAATGGCCATGACCTAAGCACGGGGTGTAGGCGTACACCCGACAGTGCATGAATAAATAATGAGGTATAACCGCCGGTTTCGGGAATAACCCGCCGCGGGACTATATCATGTGGTGTGTCTATTAATCTTTAACCCGATGTTCAGCCCGGACTACTGAACGCATAAGAAACATGTAATTCTTTTACAAGATTATATATATAAATAATTATCCCAAATTATAAAAGTTTAGTGCCACGTGCATTCTAATCAATTTTATTAAACCTTTTCAAAATGAGTCAGTTAACTGTATTTACCAGTGTAAACTGACGTATTTTCCCAAAAAGGTTAAGTACAGGTACTACTCGAAATAGGATGGCTTTCTCCTAGCATCCACAATAAGTCTTGCAAGCTTGGATGTCATAAAACTGTTGAACAATGTTTCCTTTTTATTTGATCCGCCTGTGGATCCATTACAGTCCGTTGTGATACTTTGATATTACTATTTAATCGGTTTGTAGTGTGATTCATCTTTTGCTTCCGCTGTGCATTTATAAATTGTGTTGTTTGACTATGATGATATCAACTACGTCACGATACTCCCCACCGGGCCCACTAGTAATACGTGGAAATATCGGGGTGTGACAGGTTGGTATCAGAGCCAACACTGAGTGAATTAAACACTAGCCTTTTGTGTTTAATCTCAGTTACACAGTTGCACATTCCTCGAATTTTCGAGTCTAGACAAAGAACATAGAACAAATCCTGATTTTGTTTTATTTTTGTCTTTTATATTTTTTTCTTTGTTGTTATCTTGTTTACGTTGACAGGTTTAAACATGCCGCCAATATTCTTTAGGAGAAAGGGAAAGGCACCTATAGCGGGCCACGACCATGAGGTCGGGCCGTCTCAAAGACGAACCTCACCCGTCAACATGCGTACAAGTCCCTAGGGGGACTGGAGGACACATCTACAGCCTGCGAGGCGGTCCGTCTTGTTAAGCTCGTCACCGTCTTATCTTCACTCTTTTGGACCCCAATCAGAAAATGAGCCCAAAAACCCACAGCCTTCATTTATCCCTCTCCAAAGGTCCAACTCTCGTCACTCCTTTGATAACCCGTCACATATCTTCCAAAGCCGGTTCAACCCGGCAAACTACCTCAAAGAACCAGTGGGTGTTAACCCATTGGGACCTGAAGATAACTTTTCTGGAGATCACGCCATGGATATGGACGAGGATACCGACCCTACCAAACACCGACCGGTACCCCAACACATCCCATAGAAATTTCTGATAGGTCATCTTTTCATGGATCACCCTACCGTGGTCCTGACAGCTACCAAACAAGATTCAACCAGTATGAATGGTATTTTACACCCTCTCACCATTCATCACCTCATCAGCAGCAACAGCAGCAGCAGGATCCTTCTGAGGATTCGCGTTTTGTGGCAGTTACCCCACCACCACCACCAGTTCAGCAACAGCCTCCTGAGCCACCAAGGCGAAGGAGATCGAACGCACGGATGTTCGTGCGAGGAGGAGTGCATATCAGCACCCCTCAACCATCGAGTGGCAGCCACTACCCACCACTCCAAGAAGACCAGCAGATGGGGGGACCTTCAAACCCCATCCCGGAATCTGCACCTGTCGTGCCACCACCGTTGGGCTTTGGCAACCCAATTCCCACGTACGTTGGCTCAGCAGCGTATAATCCCTTTGAGCAGCCGGCTCACACCAGCTTCAATTATGCTGAGGTCGACCCATATCTGGCAGCCTGGAACTACAATGCTCTCAACCCCGAGGGGCCTTACAGAGCTCCCTGGGGAGTTGGATACCCAGCTTATGGATACCAACAGCAGCCGCCTCTTCGACCTCCACATCAGCCGTAGCCGCAGATACCACGGTTTCCCCCGCCAGAACAGGAGGAAATTCTCCATAGATTGAGCCAAGTGGAAATGGTAGTCCGTGAGGACCGAAGAAACAACCAGGGATTCTTTAAGGGATTGGCGAGTTTAATTAAAGGGAAAAGCAAAAAGGACCATTGAATCCTTTAATTGTTGGTTGTATTTCCTTGTTTTCAGTTGAGCCTCTACGTGGGCCTGTCTTTCTGTTTTAGCCCCTGCGTGGGCAACTCTTTCCGTTGACCCATGCGTGGGTATGTTGTGTTGTTTAGCCCCTGCGTGGGCATGTTATTTCATTTGGAAGTCCCGTTCAGGGCAGACTCGTATTTTAAATTTATGTGGTGGAATGGTTAGATTTAAAAAAAAATTAGTTATATGCATGAAAACAATATATATATATAATAAATAATAACAATATTTTTACAAGATCTATCATTATATTAAAATGATAAAATCTAAAGGGACAAGACCTAGCCTTTGTGTCATTTTAAGACAGGGCCGAGACAGTAGTTCCCCAATTAGATTCAGATCCTTATTAACATCTCAATTTAGGATTATTCTACGTTAAATATTAAAAAAAGAATCTTAAAAGGTAAAACCTAGCTTGTATGTCATTATAAGACCTGGCCAATATGGTAAAACCTATTTAAAAAGATTCAAATCTCTGTTAACATCTACAAACATGTTAACATTCTTGGCTAATGTGATCCGCAAAATCACACATGTCACCCTTATGTTGAATTATCCCAATTCTTTATTATTATTTAAACATCCAATTGTGATGTAATGCCTACGGGCAATAATTATTGTCATATAAGACAAAAGACAGTCGTAGCTTATAAACTCCCTGTCAAGAAAGGTAATGAACCTTGATTCAAACCTTAATAACTAGATCCTATAAGATCTTGACCTATAATTTAGAAATGTCCATGTGACTAGGCCTGTTGTGCCATTATTATATTTTATTCTAGAACTAAGGGTTACTAATGAAAAGTCCCAAATGAAATTACTTAACAAATTAACCAATATGGTTCTTTAATTACCATGGTTAATAAATTATCCAGATGACAAACCTATTATAATCCCCTAAATGAATCATTGTCATCATCTTATGTAGCAATCCAACTACATGGCCGAGTCTGAAGAGGTCAACAGTCAGCCAAAGGAGAATCATGACGCCACCAGGATCAATGTAACTGGTGCAGAGCTCCAAGCATTAATTGACAATGCTGTTACCAAAGCCATAGATAGGCAGTATTGTGAATCGAGTAGTACTCGAAGCAGGACCCAATCAGCAACCCATTCTAAGCCTAAAACTCACTTTGAGGCTCATAGTAAGCCACCCTCTAAACTAGATAAGCCAAAGAAAGATGACGACGATCATCACTCCTCCAATCAGCAAAGCGTCCCGTCAAAGAAGATCGAGCTTAAACAGGAACCGCGTGGTAAGTCCTGTACATATAAGTACTTCGTCTCGTGCAAACCCAGGGATTTCACTGGGGAAAAAGGGGCAGTTGATTGCATGACATGGTTGGATGAGATGGACACTGTGGTAGATATCAGCGGGTGCGCTGATAAGGATGTGGTAAAGTTTGTATCTCAGTCATTCAAAGGCGAGGCACTAGCTTGGTGGAGATATTTGATCCAAGCTACAGGGAAAATCCCATTATACAATCTGACCTGGGAGCAGTTTGTGACGTTGATCAAGGAAAACTACTACCCTCAGCATGAGGTTGAGAAGATTGAATCTGATTTCTTGTCTTTGGTTATGAAGAACCTGGATTGTCAAGCCTACCTTACCAGTTTTAATACAAAGTCAAGGTTGGTCCCTTATCTTGTGATGCCGGAACCCAAGAGGATAGCTCGTTTCATCGGGGGTTTAGCCCCAGAAATCAAGGCCAGTGTGAAGGCCTCTAGACCATCTACTTTTCGGTCTGCAGCTGATATATCATTGTCCCTTACTTTGGACGCGGTCAAGCAGAGATCGCTGAGGAACACCGATGCCGAAAAGAGGAAGCGTGAGGATGACAACTCACGACGTTCAGACAAGAGACATAAGGGAAACCATGATCACAAAAAGAGTTATGGATCTAGGAAAGACGGTCAACAGACGGGTGATAAACCCAAGTGTAAGGTTTGTAAGAAGCACCATTTTGGGAGGTGCAGATTCAAGTCGAAATCCCAGTCACAACCGAGAGCTTGTGGGATTTGCAAGTCTTCTGAGCACAAGACCTTAGACTGTAAGAAAATCAAGGATGCTACGTGCTACAACTGCAGTGAAAAAGGGACACATCAAGTCCAATTGTGTAACAACCATAAATTTATTTAGCGATTTCCATCAATAATCACAATTATTGAGTATTTATATTTAAACATTCATGTTAAAATATTGGTTTATTAAAAACTTTTACAATTTAAAGTGATACCACATAATGTGGTTTAATTCGCTGTTTTAGTATAACGACGAAACAACATTGCGGAAGCTTCGTTTAACGTGTGTTCGGTTCTTGCTCGATGCTTGATCTTCATCCGGGACTCTCGACATTCACCTGTGATCAAAACCAACTTAAAAGTCAGTTTTGATAATTAAATAACTAGTACAACAAGGAAGATTGGGTCGAATAATCTAATTAAACAAGGAAATCAGGAAATTCCAACATTGACATCTTGATCCCTGAAACAAAGACTTGAAACTGGCCTCCACCGTAACTTACGGTGGGCACCGTAAGTTACGGTGGCCCCTGGTATAAAATACCCCCCACCGTAAGGCAGGAGGTAACTGCCGTAATGCTTTCAGCCCCCACCGTAACTTACGGTGCCCACTGTAAGTTACGGTGGTCCCTGCATCAGACCCTCCCATTTTTCCGTTCTTGACACGAAAACTTCCGTATCTTTCAATCCGCTTGTCCTTTTGACCTACCGTTTCTTCCTACATGATTGTAATTTAATCCTCCATCAAATGGAGTTAAAATCCAACATCCTACATAATAAATTTTGAGACTTCTAACCCTTCGACTCCTTGCCGTTTTACCGAATTTTAACCCGTTTATGCATTTTATCAAACAAACATATTTGTTTAATCCTTATTTCACATGCACCTCTTCAAATTAATGTTATCTACCATGTTAGGTTCTAATCACAGGTTTCTCCCACAATTTAAATACGTTTTCGCTCGTATGCTTATTTTGACCCGTTAAGGGTATTTAAGCACTTTAGAACTTGAACTCGCTTTCATACATTTCTAGCATCTTATTCCTACATTTCTTATCAAGTAATCTTCCACCACAACTATATGTGTGTTGGATTTAATGTGGATATCTATATGTTCCGAATTTTACCCCTCGGATTATCTTTTTACGACAATGACTCATATAAAGTCATTCGACCCAAGAATTTACATCTTTCACTATCTTTTCTTATTCTTAGCATTTATTTAATCATAAAACTTGTTTCCGAACCTCTTGCAAGGGTTGTTTGTTTGAATTAGCTTACAAGGGCAATTTGGTCAATTTTTATCCTTTCTTTACTACAAAGGAACTTTTAAATACTTGTTTGACCCAAAAATCCGACCTTTTAACTATAATATTGTTTATAAACCCATGTGCTTCTAAAACACCATAATCATAACTCAATTTATTCAGTTTACCTAAAAGATAACCGAATAACTATATTTTAACCTTGTCTAACTCTTATAGAATCTCAAGTTCTACATGATGAGTTGAATCATTATACATACCTGGCTCGGATCAATATATTGACCCATTTCAATACCTTGACTTAGTAGCCGCTAAGCAATAGCGATGTGCGTATCCATTTGATATTTATTCCTATAAACATGTAACTCGACAAACCATTAGTCGATATTGTCAAAGGGTGATAATTTCACCTTTTGACCCGTTTATTTACCTAGTGATCTTCGTCACTTTAACTAAATGCCAATTTCATGTATTATGCTAATCTAAAGTCTACTAACGAAAAATACGAAATCAAGCATAACGTAACGGAATCATAGTTACGTACCTTTTAAGCATCCTTTTCAAACGCGTATTTCCACCGGCTTGTCCACTTGACGATCCGGATTCCTCGCCTAAAGAGTTCAATTCACAATCCGTTTAGAACCCTTTTTATAAGTCTTAACGCGCAATTTGCCACTCAAATCAAATATGCGTTTTTAGTCCGAATTTTCAACATTTCTTTTCTCTTAGGCATTATATCAAACACCTAATGAGCATGATTTCATATAATTCACAATCAAGTTATTGACTAACTATTTAGCCAAGATTTAAGCATCATGTCGCATGTTCATGTCAAATTTTTATATCAAAAATTCTGGATTTTCTTCATGGAGCTCAAATACACTAAGTTAACAAAGATAATCCTAGTCTTTAGCATAATTCTACAAAACCCACTTGACACATGAGTGTATGAACATGAATTCACAACCATGAACATCAATTCAACAAATAAATGACTAGGGTTTACTCCTAGACATAGTTTCATCCCTAATTTCATCCAAACAACGAACATGCAAGCTCAGATTCGAATCTCACAAGTTCATCTAAAATTTAAGATGGAACCACATAGTAAAATTTCGCATACCTCATGATCCCTTTACTGAGGTGATCACTAATCTATGCTTGGATTTCGATTCGGGCTTGATTTGCCCCTTCAATTTGATGAATTTCTCGAAGTTTAGGGTTGAGAGCTCCTTGTGGCTCTGATGAAATCGCAGACATCAACACACGTATGTGTGTTTTGTGTTTTAATTTTTTTGATTTAATTAAACTTCATTACATTTGCCCATGTTTAGTCCCTCAACTTTACACAAGTTATTTAAATGGTATTTTAACCATATTTGTTCTATTATGTCAAGACACTAACTAACTAGGTTAATATTCCTAGTTACTTGGTGGGTCCCGGGAGTTATAGTCCGTTTTATTTTAAGTCCCGTTAACTCGGGCTCTTATAAACTCAATTCCTTAAAACTTTGATCCGCTTGTATTTAATATTAGGATTTCTTATTTAAATCCAAATATTTACCGGGTTATATTTTTTTTACTACTAACGGTACTTTACCCGTCTTTTAGTATTAACGGAGTTTGATTACCAAACCCGTTTTTAGGGTGTTACAAATTGCCCAAAGATCGCCAAGAAAACTGAGGATGGGAAAAAGACTAATGCAAGGGTTTTCCGAATGGATGTAAAGGAAGTTGTTCAGGACGACAATGTGATCACAGGTACCTTCCTCATAAATGATGTTTATGCGAGAGTGATTCAGGAGCTGATAAATCATTTGTAGATAATAAGTTTTGTAAGTTACTGAATTTACCTGTTAAAACCCTAAGTGTGAAATATGAGGTGGAATTAGCTGATGGTACCTTAGAAACCGCCTCAACGGTGTTAGATGGATGTTTCATATCCATTAGGAACCACTATTTTCCTTTGTCCTTACTTCCTTTGAAGTTAGCCGGTTTCGACATCGTTTTAGGCATGGACTGGTTATCTCATAACCAGGCCTAGATCGTTTGCAACAAGAAGCAAGTGGTGATCAAGACTCCGTCTGGTGAGCCACTTACCATTCAGGGAGACACCCAGTATGGATTGCCTGAGCAAGTGTCTATTCTCAAGGCATCTAGATGCTTGAAGAAGGGTTGTGTCATTTACATGGCACAAGTGACTATTGATGAGCCGAAGCCTGAGATTAAAGACATCCCCGTCATTTCTGAATACCCGAAAGTTTTCCCTGAAGAACTACCTGGTTTACCACCAGATAGACAAGTAGAATTCAGAATTGACATCATCCCTGGAGCAGCACCTGTAGCGAGAGCGCCTTATAGGTTGGCACCAACAGAGATGAAGGAATTGAAGACACAACTAGATGAATTGCTAGCCAAAGGTTTCATTAGACCTAGTTCGTCTCCTTGGGGAGCGCCAATTCTATTTGTCAAAAAGAAGGATGGATCGATGCGTCTGTGCATCGATTACCGTGAGCTTAATAAGGTCACTATCAAGAATAGGTATCCTTTGCCCAGGATCGACGATCTGTTTGATCAATTACAAGGGCAAGCTACTTCTCTAAGATCGATTTGAGGTCAGGCTATCATCAATTGAAGGTTAAAGATGAAGATGTACACAAGACTGCATTTAGGACTAGTTATGGTCATTACGAGTTCTTAGTGATGCCTTTTGGGCTCACTAATGCACTTGCCGCATTCATGGATCTCATGAATCGCGTCTGCAAGCCTTACTTGGATAAATTTGTCATCGTTTTCATCGACGACATTCTCATTTACTCGAAAAGCCAAGCTGACCATGAGAAACATCTCCTTTGCATTCTTAAGCTACTTCAACAAGAAAAGCTCTATGCCAAGTTTTCAAAGTGTGAATTTTGGCTTCGAGAAGTCCAATTCCTTGGACATGTTGTTAGTGAGCATGGTATCCAAGTGGATCCCGCTAAAATTGAAGTTATTACAAACTGGCAAGAGCCCAAGACGCCTACGGAAATTCGAAGCTTTCTAGGACTGGCAGGATACTAGAGGCGATTTATTGAAAACTTCTCAAGAATTGCAGCACCCCTAACTCTACTCACCCGCAAGAATAACAAGTTTGACTGGGGGCCTAAGCAGCAAGAATCTTTCGATATTCTGAAGCAGAAGTTGAGCAACGCTCCTGTATTGACGTTGCCTGATGGAATTGATGAATTTGTAGTATATTGTGATGCATCACACACCGGTATGGGATGTGTGCTTATGCAGAAAGGCAAAGTCATTGCCTATGCTTCACGACAGTTAAAGGTGCACGAGAAGAATTACACCACCCATGACTTGGAGTTGGGTGCTGTTGTATTTGCACTAAAACTGTGGAGGCATTATTTGTATAGAACTAAGTGTGTGATCTATTCTGATCACAAAAGCCTTCAACATTTGTTTAATCAGAAGGACTTAAACATGAGGCAACGACGGTGGATGGAAACTTTGAATGATTATGATTGTGAAATAAGATACCATCCTGGCAAGGCAAATGTGGTTGCCGATGCCTTAAGTAGAAAGGAAAGAGTGAAGCCTATAAGAATCAATGCCAAGAGCATTGAGATAAAGAATAGTTTGAATGAAAGATTATTAGCTGCGCAGAAGGAAGCTGTCTTGGAAGCTAACTACCCTGATGAAAAACTAGGAGTAACTGAAGAACAGTTATCCGATGACAGGGACGGAATCCTGAGATTAAATGGACGAATTTGGGTTCCAGTTTATGGAGGACTTCAGGATGTTATCCTCCAGGAAGCCCACAATTCCAAATATTCCGTTCATCCTGGAGCTGATAAGATGTACCAGGATCTAAAGGCAAACTATTGGTTGATAGGCTTGAAAAAGTCTATAGCCGCCTATGTAGCTAAATGTTTGACGTGTGCGCAACTCAAAGCTGAACATCAAAAGCCGTCAGGTTTGCTACAACAGCCTGAACTTCCCACGTGGAAGTGGGAGATGGTGACAATGGATTTCATCACCAAGTTGCCAAAGACAAAGAAAGGAAATGATACTATATGGGTAATAGTAGATAGACTGACTAAGTCAGCACATTTCCTACCCATTAAGGAGGCTTACCATCCACAGACAGATGGGCAAAGTGAGCGTACAATCCAAACTTTGGAAGACATGCTTCATGCATGTGTGATTGATTTAGGTGGTAGTTGGGATAACCACCTGCCATTGATCGAGTTCTCCTATAACAATAGCTACCATACAAGCATTCAGGATGCGCCTTTTGAGGCATTATATGGTAGGAAATGCAGAATGCCTATTTATTGGGTAGAAGTAGAGGAAACTCAATTATCGGGACCAGACATAGTCTTTGAAACGACGGACAAGATTGTCCAGATTCGCGACCGCCTGAAAGCTGCCAGGGATAGGCAGAAAAGTTATGCTAATAAAAGGCGAAAACCTCTAAAGTTTGAGGTTGGTGATAAAGTTTTGCTTAAAGTATCACCCTGGAAATGAGTGATGCGTTTTGGTAAGAAAGGCAAATTAAGCCCAAGGTACATAGGACCATTCGAAATCATCGAATGTGTCGGATCAGTAGCTTATAAGTTAAACTTGCCTGAAGAGCTTAGTGGTATTCATAACGTATTCCACATCTGCAATCTGAAGAAATGTCTAGCTGATAAATCGCTAGTCATACCACACACGGATGTGCACATAGATGAGAGCTTGAAATTTGTGGAAAAACCTTTGTCGATTGAGGATCGACGGGTTAAGAAGCTTCGAAGGAAGTATGTACCTATCGTAAAGGTTAAATGGGATGCCCGAAGAGGTCCCGAATATACGTGGGAGGTAGAGTCTACCATGAAAGAAAAGTACCCTCCTTTGTTTCAATAAATCTCGAGGTCGAGATTTCTTTTAAGGGGGTGAGGATGTAACACCTCGAAAATTTATGTCCAATAAAATCAAGACACGTGTAACACCCCGAAAACGGGTTTGGTAATTAACCCATGTTGATACTAAAAGACGGGTAAAGTACCGTTAGTGGTAAGAATAGCCCGGTGAATATTAGGATTTTAAATAAATAAACCTAATATTAAATAAGTGTAGTATAAAGGCTTTTGGAGGAAATAAAGTTTATAGAAGGCCCAACCTAACGGGACCTAAGATAAACTTAGTCATAAATATTCCTAAACCCGCTAAGTTAACTAGGAACATTTAACCTAGTTAATAAGTGGGAAAATTGTTAAAAGAAATAAGTAGGTTGTGGCCTACTTAATAACGAACCAAACACGAGGGGTTAAAGCGGGATAACTAGAAAAGTTATTTAATTAAAACAAACACAAACACACACACACAATGTGTGTTCTGGATCGAGCTCAGGGGCGACCAAGAAGGGTCAAACCCTAACCAACACAATTTCATCAAATTGAAGGGGCAAATCAAGTCCAAATCAAAATCCGAGTATGAATTAGTGATCTCCATTGAAAAAGGAGTCATGAGGTATGTAAATTTCTTGAGAAATTTCTAGTTGAAATTCTGAGCAAACCTAGAGAACTCGAATCTGAGCTTGCATGTTTGTTGTTTGGATGAAATTAGTGATGAAACTATGTCTAGGAGTAAACCCTAGTCATGTACTTGTGGAATTGATGTTCATGGTTGTGAATTCATGATCATACACTCATGTGTCAAGTGGGTTTTGATTATGTAGTAAAGATGATGATGTACACATGTTTAAAATCATCATAGTTGCTAGTAAGAACAAGATACTTGAACAATTTGCAAGTTTGAGTAATTGATCATAAGTGATAGTGGTGAATTTTGATGTTAATCTTGGTAAAAATAACTAGTTAGGGACTAGTTAGTAAATATGTAAAATTATGCACATTAGGTGTTTGTTAAAATGCCTAAATGAGAACTAAGTGTTGATAATGTGCCTAATTGAGTCTTGTGAACTTGATAGTGCAATCATATGTGTTAATTGGTGATTTGACTTTTAAATAGTCAAACCAACCATTAATAAGATCGAATGGAAATTGTGATAGAAAATATGTAAGATGGAATAGTCATAATTAATGATGACTAACATAACCGTCTTACGAATTATGATGATAGTTTGACGCTTGACAAGCTAGGTGGAGGCTTGGAAAGGAAGCGGGTCAAACGAAGCAAGAATGAAGGAAAATCATAATTCGGATGCAAGGTAAGTATAGCTTACACTAGTCTTAAATTGTGGAATATTTTCTTATCATATAAATTATGAATGAGATACCTAAACAATTGAAATATGATGTTCCGTCGTGTAGTCGAACGGAACAAGAAAATCAAAGATGAAAGAAACCATAATAATGGTTAAAAAGAAGTAAATCGATAATTTGGTCATATTATGTCAAAAGCAATAAACGGTTTATAAGTAAATGACCGTACGGTGTTAAACGGAACGAGTCATGTAGATGAGACGATAATAAATATCATCTTGCATAGATAAACGACCATTTCGGCCAAACGGGTCAAAAGGTGTAGACATCACCTTTTGACAATACCGACTAATGATTCTTTTGTCGAGTTATATGCTTACAGGAATAGATATCCAATGGATATTCGCATCGTTCTAAATTAACAAATATAAAGCAAGGTATTGAAACCGGGTTAATAAGTTGATCCGGGCCAGGTATGTATAATAGATAAACTCCTCATTTAGAACTTGGAGATCTATGAGATTAGACATAGTAAAAAGGGACATTCGGTTACCTTAAAAGGTAAACCGAAGGATTTAAATTATAGACAGAGTGTTTCGAAAATAAGATTTGGTTAAAAAATGAGATTTTGGGCGTACATGGCTTAAGCGAGCCTTTTGTTGTAAAAGAAGGGTTAAAAATGACCAAAACGCCCTTGTAAGCAAAAATTAAGCAAACAACTCTTAGAAGTCGCTTGAAAACGAGTTTTATAATCAAGTTAATACTTAGAATAAGTCTAATAGCGTAAGATGTAAATCCTTGGTCAAAAGACTCTATATGAGTCTTTGCCGTAAATTGATAATCCGAAGGGTAAATCTCGGATTAGATAGATCGTCACAATAAAACCATCACAAATATAGATGTTATGGAAGGTCACTTGATAACTAATGTGAAAATAAAATGCTAGAAAGATATGGGTGTGAGTTATGCGTAAAAGTTGCTTAAATGACCTTAACGGGTCAAAATAAGTACTTGAGTATAAGCGGGTTTAAAATGTGTAGGAAACCCGTGGTTTGAGCCAAATATGATAGACGATATAGAAATTAGGAGATTCACGAGAATTTGGGACCAAACAAATAAGTTTGTTTGATAAATACATTAATGGGTCCAAATGGGTAAATTCTAGTTTAAGCCGAAAGCTTAAAACTCTATAGATTTGTTATTCCGGAAGTCGGGTTTAACTCCATATGATGGAGAATTAAATTACAATCATGTAGGAAGAAACGGTAGGTCAAACGGATAAGCGGTTTGAAAGATACGAAGGATTTCGTGTCAAAAACGGCAAAATGGAAGAAGCTGATGCAGAGTCCACCGTAATTTACGGTGGTACCGTAAATTACGGTGGGGATTAAAAATGTTACGGTGGTTTGTTTCTGATTTACGGTGGAAGAATGATGTTTCAGGGGATACCGTAAATTACGGTACCCACCGTAATTTACGGTGGGCCCTGAACAAAATTGTATATTTTTATCAAGTTTCGCTTCCCGGACTCGTTTAGACACATTTTAATCTCCGTATGACTAAAGCATTTCATGTTTATGAAATGTAGGTACATTTTGGATGCTGAAAGACGATCAAGCTCAACGAAGAACCGAACACGATAAAGATACACGCTTCCGCACTTTGCCACGTTGTAAATTTTAAACAACGAATTTCGATCACGTTATGTAGAATAAATTATAAATAGTAAAAGTTTTAAGAAACCCGTATTTCCGATGTATATCTAATCATTAATTACATGATTATTTTCCCAAAATATACGTAAAACCTTGATTTATAAGAACGGGTGTTACAAGTTGGTATCAGAGCCTTGGTTTAAGAGATTCGAGTATGGTGGGGAGGAACCATGCTTGGACTTAAACCTTATGCTCTTGACAAAGAATTGTGTTCGGTTCGAAGCTTGATCGCAAATCCGGTAAGTACAAGTATGCTAAAGTGTTGTAAACAACACATAGGGCTATCGTGTGATACACGTTACCCAATTAAAATGATTGGTATAGTTGACGAAAATACGCACGTTGACGCATATAGTAAAAAAAAAAGCCTTGTATTATAATACGGGCGATTATTGAAGTTGACGTTACTAACTTTGTGAATGTTTTAATTGAAGGACACTCGCGTTCGAAGACGACGAGAGTCAAACGAATTGTGGATATGATGATGGAACGGTCCGAAGCATGACGAGAGGAGCATGCTCACCGAGGACTAAATAGCGTAACGACCGCGAACAAGGTTAATGGCAAGGAACGCCCGTTGGGGCAAACATTTCCAGGTGCACAGTTTAAATAATTGCACAAATAGTAATATGCAACAAATAAGTAGGAATTGAAAGTTGCATATGTAGATTGAAAACTTGAAAAAAATCCGAATAGAGAAAGTATTCAGGATATTGTTTCCAAGAGAAACAAATAGAGGTGTTACTTACATAGGGCGTGATGTGAAAACTATAAAAAGGTCATGTGTGTCATGTGTTAATCGCTTACTCTGGCCAAGTAAGTAGTGACATATGATACCATGAGTTTCTTATAGCGGACACATTTACATCCGATGTAGTAAGGACGGAGTGAACGGGACTAATTAAAAAGTACCCAAATGAATCAGATAAGCAAAATATTTGATAATAGTGTAAACGCACAACCGAGTGACGGAAGCGTATTACATTAGGATAATGAGCCCGAGTGAAGGGACAAAGAAGCATGTAAAATGATTTAGACAAGTATTGGGAGGGAGTGTACTTACACTCGAACCCAGAAAACGCAAGCATGTAAAATGATTTAGACAAGTATTGGGAGGGAGTGTACTTACACTCGAACCCAGAAAACGCAAGCATGTAAAATGATTTAGACAAGCATTGGGAGGTAGTGTACTTACACTCGAAACCGGAAAATGCGAATATGTCCCTTAACGGGTCGTTTTTGTAAAACGTCAAACGTAAGGACAAAGTCAGAAAATTTCGCCCTAAAATAAACAAATGAAGCCTTAGACTACGGTCAAGGTCAACTAAAGCTCATAAGCGAAAATATACGATTTTAAACATAGCAAGTCATGCTTTGAAGCTATATATGAATATATATATACATTTGAATGTAGATACAAATAAAAGATGATTTACGGGATCATCATAACCTACGGGATTAAACACGGTGTTAAGGTCTACGGGACCAGAATGAACCTTGGGTCACGAAAAGAAAAGGAAATAAACCTTAGTGTTTTCAGTAAAAAGGGGGTGAAGACCTAAGGAAATAGCCTACGAGGCTACGTGAAAGAACCTACGGGTTACTTAACAAAGCGAGAGAACCAGTTGAAAATCCCCGCATAAAACTAAGACTGTAAAAGAATAAATTACAGACTGTCAGTGTCCTGTTACGGATAATTGACGAAAGATAAAGAGAAGATCCTAAACTAAAACCTTGGTTTTAGTAAGAAATGACGTTTTTACGAATGAGAATCATGATAGGAAAATTGAATATTAAGCATGAAAGGTTCAAGTCTTGACACCGATAGGCGCAAGACGTTATATTCAAAAAGTGATATTTCGGAAAGGAAATTTTGGATATAAATTAAACATGATGTAACACGATCACGGTCAAGAAAGGTAATGTGAAGTAGAATCACATTATGACCAAGCAAGCGGTAAAAAGTAACTGGACTAATAAGTCTAAGTAGTGAGACCGGTCAAGGTCATTTAAATAAATTGGTTTGCTTGTAAGCGGTAGGTTCGGTATGACTGAACCGAATAAATAAATTTGAAGACAAAAGGAAATTTGCTGCTAAAAGTGAAAAGATTTCACTAAAGGCCTTTAAACGAGTCAAAATTACGGATTCATAAGGAATTCGATAGTATATGAAAGCGATGGATATCGCTAAGTTAACTAAACTAGTGGAAATAACGAAATTACGTTATTTCAAGTTACATTATGTCATATGAGATACGTAGAGGTTCTGTAACCAAAAAGACATTACCATAATTTTTCTGGTAATGCTAACAATTGGTTAAAGTATGAGTAATGCTTAAGAGATTACTCAAGTCAAACGCATTGAGTTTAGAAACTCAATGAACTATGTAAGCAAGGTTTCGACGACGAAACCTCTTTAAGGGGGGTAGACTTGTAACACCCCGAAAACGGGTTTGGTAATTAACCCATGTTGATACTAAAAGACGGGTAAAGTACCGTTAGTGGTAAGAATAGCCCGGTGAATATTAGGATTTTAAATAAATAAACCTAATATTAAATAAGTGTAGTATAAAGGCTTTTGGAGGAAATAAAGTTTATAGAAGGCCCGACCTAACGGGACCTAAGATAAACTTAGTCATAAATATTCCTAAACCCGCTAAGTTAACTAGGAACATTTAACCTAGTTAATAAGTGGGAAAATTGTTAAAAGAAATAAGTAGGTTGTGGCCTACTTAATAACGAACCAAACACGAGGGGTTAAAGCGGGATAACTAGAAAAGTTATTTAATTAAAACAAACACAAACACACACACACAATGTGTGTTCTGGATCGAGCTCAGGGGCGACCAAGAAGGGTCAAACCCTAACCAACACAATTTCATCAAATTGAAGGGGCAAATCAAGTCCAAATCAAAATCCGAGTATGAATTAGTGATCTCCATTGAAAAAGGAGTCATGAGGTATGTAAATTTCTTGAGAAATTTCTAGTTGAAATTCTGAGCAAACCTAGAGAACTCGAATCTGAGCTTGCATGTTTGTTGTTTGGATGAAATTAGTGATGAAACTATGTCTAGGAGTAAACCCTAGTCATGTACTTGTGGAATTGATGTTCATGGTTGTGAATTCATGATCATACACTCATGTGTCAAGTGGGTTTTGATTATGTAGTAAAGATGATGATGTACACATGTTTAAAATCATCATAGTTGCTAGTAAGAACAAGATACTTGAACAATTTGCAAGTTTGAGTAATTGATCATAAGTGATAGTGGTGAATTTTGATGTTAATCTTGGTAAAAATAACTAGTTAGGGACTAGTTAGTAAATATGTAAAATTATGCACATTAGGTGTTTGTTAAAATGCCTAAATGAGAACTAAGTGTTGATAATGTGCCTAATTGAGTCTTGTGAACTTGATAGTGCAATCATATGTGTTAATTGGTGATTTGACTTTTAAATAGTCAAACCAACCATTAATAAGATCGAATGGAAATTGTGATAGAAAATATGTAAGATGGAATAGTCATAATTAATGATGACTAACATAACCGTCTTACGAATTATGATGATAGTTTGACGCTTGACAAGCTAGGTGGAGGCTTGGAAAGGAAGCGGGTCAAACGAAGCAAGAATGAAGGAAAAGCATAATTCGGATGCAAGGTAAGTATAGCTTACACTAGTCTTAAATTGTGGAATATTTTCTTATCATATAAATTATGAATGAGATACCTAAACAATTGAAATATGATGTTCCGTCGTGTAGTCGAACGGAACAAGAAAATCAAAGATGAAAGAAACCATAATAATGGTTAAAAAGAAGTAAATCGATAATTTGGTCATATTATGTCAAAAGCAATAAACGGTTTATAAGTAAATGACCGTACGGTGTTAAACGGAACGAGTCATGTAGATGAGACGATAATAAATATCATCTTGCATAGATAAACGACCATTTCGGCCAAACGGGTCAAAAGGTGTAGACATCACCTTTTGACAATACCGACTAATGATTCTTTTGTCGAGTTATATGCTTACAGGAATAGATATCCAATGGATATTCGCATCGTTCTAAATTAACAAATATAAAGCAAGGTATTGAAACCGGGTTAATAAGTTGATCCGGGCCAGGTATGTATAATAGATAAACTCCTCATTTAGAACTTGGAGATCTATGAGATTAGACATAGTAAAAAGGGACATTCGGTTACCTTAAAAGGTAAACCGAAGGATTTAAATTATAGACAGAGTGTTTCGAAAATAAGATTTGGTTAAAAAATGAGATTTTGGGCGTACATGGCTTAAGCGAGCCTTTTGTTGTAAAAGAAGGGTTAAAAATGACCAAAACGCCCTTGTAAGCAAAAATTAAGCAAACAACTCTTAGAAGTCGCTTGAAAACGAGTTTTATAATCAAGTTAATACTTAGAATAAGTCTAATAGCGTAAGATGTAAATCCTTGGTCAAAAGACTCTATATGAGTCTTTGCCGTAAATTGATAATCCGAAGGGTAAATCTCGGATTAGATAGATCGTCACAATAAAACCATCACAAATATAGATGTGATGGAAGGTCACTTGATAACTAATGTGAAAATAAAATGCTAGAAAGATATGGGTGTGAGTTATGCGTAAAAGTTGCTTAAATGACCTTAACGGGTCAAAATAAGTACTTGAGTATAAGCGGGTTTAAAATGTGTAGGAAACCCGTGGTTTGAGCCAAATATGATAGACGATATAGAAATTAGGAGATTCACGAGAATTTGGGACCAAACAAATAAGTTTGTTTGATAAATACATTAATGGGTCCAAATGGGTAAATTCTAGTTTAAGCCGAAAGCTTAAAACTCTATAGATTTGTTATTCCGGAAGTCGGGTTTAGCTCCATATGATGGAGAATTAAATTACAATCATGTAGGAAGAAACGGTAGGTCAAACGGATAAGCGGTTTGAAAGATACGAAGGATTTCGTGTCAAAAACGGCAAAATGGAAGAAGCTGATGCAGAGTCCACCGTAATTTACGGTGGTACCGTAAATTACGGTGGGGATTAAAAATGTTACGGTGGTTTGTTTCTGATTTACGGTGGAAGAATGATGTTTCAGGGGATACCGTAAATTACGGTACCCACCGTAATTTACGGTGGGCCCTGAACAAAATTGTATATTTTTATCAAGTTTCGCTTCCCGGACTCGTTTAGACACATTTTAATCTCCGTATGACTAAAGCATTTCATGTTTATGAAATGTAGGTACATTTTGGATGCTGAAAGACGATCAAGCTCAACGAAGAACCGAACACGATAAAGATACACGCTTCCGCACTTTGCCACGTTGTAAATTTTAAACAACGAATTTCGATCACGTTATGTAGAATAAATTATAAATAGTAAAAGTTTTAAGAAACCCGTATTTCCGATGTATATCTAATCATTAATTACATGATTATTTTCCCAAAATATACGTAAAACCTTGATTTATAAGAACGGGTGTTACAACACGTGTCACGTAAAGCAAACGCGTCATGAACTCGGATCAAGTTAAAGATGTATGGCAGGATTTAAAGGTGTCGACATGTTAATTTATACCTCTGAACGACCTCGTTATAAATCCCAAGACCCAAATTTATATTATAAACATCTGATACATTCAAGTCCGATTATTTTGATAATGTATAATTCAAATTGGCACAAGAAATGGATCCTGTGTTTCATACGACAAATTCCTTCAAAAGCATTCATTAGTAGTGTCCAAGGATGTGTACGTGCATGGCAACACTTTCAAGAGCATGCAAAAGTCTGTTCATGGTCCCCTCCTACTGATTAAAGCATAAGATTCGAAGTTGTAAAGTTGCATGGTCAAGACCTCAAAGTTAACAAGTTTTTGTCTTCTGATGAAGGCTTACGGACCGCAAAGGCTAACCCTTACGGTCCGTAAGATGGCGGAGCTGGGCGACTTTAATTTAAAAGCGGATGCGGACCGAATGGCTAAGAGCCTACGGTCCGTAAGGCTGGTAACTGGGCATTTCAGAGGAAGGTCGGTTACGGACCGCAAAGCCAAAAGCTTACGGTCTGTAAGATGTGCTTACGGTCCGCAAGGGTTATTTCTTACGGTCCATAAGACCGTCGCTGGCAGCAGAAAATGGACAGTTGCCTGTTCAGCCTGTTGCACCGCCTTACATGAGTGGTTTTCGAATCTAGGGACTTGGCAACTAGTTTTGACACATGGGGAACATCAGGGAACATCTGTAGACTTAGGTGTGATGATCTTGTGTCATTTGGCTCACTATATAAGAGCTTGAAGTTGCAACAATTGGACTTGCTAATTTCATTTGCATTTCAAGCATTGCTCTGGAACTCTTGGGACTTCTAACAGACTTCCATCAGCTTTTAGATCATACTTAGGACTCTTGTAAGTGTCCTTAACCTTCTTTAATTCAGTTTAGCTTAGTTAATTAGCTTAAAGTCAAACCGTCGTAATTAAGGTTTGACTTCGAGATTAATCAATAATTGTTCAGTCAAATCTCGAATTAAAAGTACCTATAGGTTGGTAATTATGTGGGTAATAAACCCTTAAAAGGGTAACCTCTGATTCCCACTCTAACTAGGTCAATTGTCGGGTCAAAGCTAACCTTAAAAAGTCAACAGAAAGCTTATTTTCAAATTAATGCATAATTAACAATGTAGAAGCCATGCAACCTGTTTTATCACTAATATAACTTGGTAATCAATGCAAGAGCATGTCTAAACATGTTCCACCCGACAATTTTCAGTTTAGGCTCGGTTCGGAACCGAAAGTCGCATAATTTAACTTCTGCTTTGACTTTCAGTTCTGACCCATTTGAGCAAAATTTAGAAATTCCTTAGAGCTTTATTAGGACCAAGTTTCATATTAGTATAACCCTCTGTGATTATACAACTTGGTTCATTAATTATCCGATTCATATGCATGTTTTCGTTAAATGCTTAAATGTTGACTATTATGCCCTTTTAACCTTAAAACGTGATTTTTGAAAATATAAAAGAGGAGAAACCTTAGTTACTGATTTATAAACTTGCACCTAAAATTTGACATCAGTTTGAGGTCTAGATTAAGAGTTATGCTCAATAGCGTAATTAGAACACTTTTGTTAATTAAACGGCGTAATTAGCATATAGCCAAGTTTAACCCACTTTTTATATCAAAATTTTTACCTACTAATGTAATATAATATTTTGGGATTTTTAAAGATTTTTAATTAATTTTAGGCTGAGCATAACATAGGGTTGTAGCTTTAAATCGGTTATTGTCGGTTTTGCCCTTTTGGGCTATAAAATGAGTTTTACAAATCCGTTTGACCCCAAACCTTTTGCTACTGATTCTAAATGATTAATAAAGTATTTTAAGCTTTCTAGAATAATAAAAATATCAGCTTTCTTATAAAAACGGGGAATGACTTAAAAATCGCCTTTTTAAGCATGTTTAACGCATAGTAAGTATACAAACTATTTTAAACATATAAGGTTTGATACCAACTGATATTTTAAGTATATTTTTATACTTTAAGCTTTAAACTCAGATTTCCAGATTTGACCTTAAAAGGCTATGTGAAATTACCAAAATGCCCCTACGGTGCATAGTTTGGTTATAATAGATAAGTTTCACATATATTTAGTACCCTACTGTTGGGATTTATAAAAATGAGTATTTTTACTGATTATATCATACCTGTAACTCAGATTATTATTTAAACTCTTTTATAACCTTTTTAAATGACCAAAATACCCTTACGGGGCATACTTTGAGTTTAAATTCATTTGGGGCATAATAGAAGATATCTTACTGATGTCACAACATATTTAAGGCATATTAACTTAGGAAACTTGTATATGACTCATTTGGTTACTCGTTACGCACTTTTCGCGTTCGGATCGGCTTATGTGACTAGTTTGCATATATTAGCCGAAACGGGTCAAACCATATCGTTTTCATCTCAAAATCCAGAATGTGTTTAAGTTACCCATATTAAACAAGTGTCCAAGCTTGTTGGGTCAAAACCGCATTCTAAACCGGTCTTCGCTTTATCATGCGTTTGAACCGTGTCTTCCTTTTTTAAAACTAACCGGTCTAAGTCCAAGCTTAATTAAAGACCCGTTAGGATTCTAATAGGTTATTATAAACCTTCGTTCCAGAATAGGAGGCCCGGTAAAAGCTACGTGCACTTGCTATTTGTGATTATTACTTGCAAAGGTAATTACTTTTAACTTATTTTCCCTATACGGGCTTGGGGTATGGTATATAAAATACCGTTTGGTCGGGCATTGAATCTTTAATCGAATGGAGGTTAATTCATTGAAATGACCCGTTTAAATTGTTTTGTTTGCTTAAAGCCTTTGGGGGGTTAATGACCATGTCCCGGATATCCTTGGCATCATTTTACGAAATGGCCACGACCTAAGCACGGGGTGTAGGCGTACACCCGACAGTGCATAAATAAATAATGAGGTATAACCGCCGGTTTCGGGAATAACCCGCCGCGGGACTATATCATGTGGTGTGTCTATTAATCTTTAACCCGGTGTTCAGCCCGGACTACTGAACGCATAAGAAACATGTAATTCTTTTACAAGATTATATTTATAAATAATTATCCCAAGTTATAAAAGTTTTGTGCCACGTGCATTCAAATCAATTTTATTAAACCTTTTCAAAATGAGTCAGTTAATTGTATTTACCAGTGTAAACTGACGTATTTTCCTAAAAAGGTTAAGTGCAGGTACTACTCGAAATAGGCTGGCTTTCTCCTAGCATCCACAGTAAGTCTCGCAAGCTTGGATGTCATAAAACTGTTGAACAATGTTTCCTTTTTATTTGATCCGCATGTGGATCCATTACAGTCCGTTGTGATACTTTGATATTACTATTTAATCGGTTTGTAGTGTGATTCATCTTTTGCTTCCGCTGTGCATTTATAAATTGTGTTGTTTAACTATGATGATATCAACTACGTCACGATACTCCCCACCGGGCCCACCGGTAATACGTGGAAATATCGGGGTGTGACAATCATTTATCCATATATTCATTTCATCAAGTCATTATGTCCGATTATGACCTAATTAACGTCTAAATTTCACTTTATCATATTTCATAAGCATAAATTAATCACTATAACTTATGCATTCCAAACTTTCATATAACCCATTTAACACAAGCATTGCTTATCATTCAAACACTTAAATTTTAGCATTTGATCACAAATTTTTCATCAAGGGTTTGTTCTCAAATTCGACCATAACATCCACAATTCATACTTGAATCGATACTTGTGATGTTCACCTAATTCATAACTTCACCAAACATTAAAATTCAACATACCTTATGATCTCCTAACTTCGGTGATCACAATTTTTAGTTAATGCACAAGATACAAGCAGTTTGAGCCTTCCAATTTGAATATTTTGTTGAATTAGGTCAGGAATGGAGTTTTCCCCCTTTTCCTTCTTCCTGGTCGCACACCAGCACACACACAAGAGTGTGTTGTGTGTTTAGTATTTGTTGTTTTTAATTTTAACTCTTTTCCTTGTTTACAACTTTGGTCCCTCAAGTTTCCATGTTTTCTTTATAGCTTAGCTATTAACTAGTAACTACAACAACTTAATCAAGTTACATTATTTTAGTTATTATTTCATTATTATTTACCATCAAAGTAAATATAAGACATCAATATAATATATTTTTGGGGTGTTACAAACGTATACGACAATTATAATGTATTTAGATTCTAAGCTTTTTGTAAAAATACATGAGCATACAAAATCATTTTTATAACCTTCTTTCAACAAATACTCTGTATTGATACGACTTAAGGCCTTTTTAGAAATAACTCTTACATTTGTGCGTATAACACGTGTAATTACAATCAAAGGTTGCTTAAGTATTAACATAGGTTGTGTCATTATAAATAAAGTTATGTGTGTGTGTGTATATATATATATATATATATATTTGGTGCATCGTTATTTCGTGTAATATGTTACATATGTTGCATCATTATTAAACTTTGTGCGTACTTATAGCGTGGATGAATCTAACCATCCCTCTGAGGACATGTGTCCTGTTATGAGGCTTCGTGCATTTTGTATATTAAGGGTCTTCTGTAAAATAACTTCACTTTGCCATATATACACATGCATAGAGAAAGAGGATAGACGGGGGTACTGTAGAGTCGCTTTTATGTGTGAAGTATAGGAAATCATCAACAATGTGACACGTGTAGTTTAAGAAAATGTATTTGCAGTCGTAGAATCACGCTCCATAATTACGTAACAAATGTATATAATTATGTACGCAACTCCATAACTAGCAAATGAATAATTACGCCACATATGCGAAATAATTACGCAAACGATCTAACTAACATATGAATAGTTACACAATTTATATGAAACTTATACATTGCATGACAAATACATGAATTATATGTTTGGATTGCAAACTCCAAGATGTTATGTGCTTTTCTGTCAAAGTTATAAAAGTAAGGCCGTTTTATGGTTAAATTAGAAATTATAATAAAACACTACAACCCTAAACACTCATCATAATCTCAATCATACGACAGTTTCTCTAGTGATTTTTGCTACACAAACCTCACACACAATCATTTACTCTCTGATCTTTCAACCCATCAAGAACAAACACTAGATTGAATCTAAGGTAAGTGTTTTGTGTTATACGTTGATAACCTTGTTATTTTGATTTCATGCAAAATCCTAGATATCCAAACAATTGATCTGTGTTTAGTTAATCATGCTTGAATGAATGTGTGATTGTTTGTGTACAAATGTATAAATGTTTGTCATATATTGGTGATGCTATTGACAAATTAGAACTGCTAAACTATTGTTTTGAGTCGTAACATTGTTGAGATTAGGGTTGATCGTAGAATTGTAATTGTTACATTGAGAAACCGTGATCCTTGCTTGTTCCGTGTTACTGTGCGTTTGTAATTGGTTCGACTTTGTGAAATCACAAAGTTCGGATTATTGAAACATGTCCGAGTTTATGTATGTATGCATGTTCCGAATTTATGAATGTATGTATACTCCGAGTTATGAATGATTTCTGATTTTACGTATAATACTTCTAATTTCCGAGTTTATATATGTCACACCCCGATATTTACAACTCAGCCCGGTGGGCCCGGTGGAGAGTATCGTGACGTAAGATTGGTATCGTCATGGTCAAACATACACAGAATAGCACAGCGGAAGTCTTGGAATATAAAATATTATTACAAACCCAAATGTCTGAAAATATCAAAGTATTAATTAGAGACGAGCTTGAAATATTAAATCCACAGGCGGATCATTACAGAATGTATAAAATGATGTTTAGCAGACTTTAAGGCATCTTTAAGGATTTGCAAGATCCTCTATTTCGACACCGAGCAGCTCCCAGCTTATTACGAGTAGTACCTGTCACTTAGTCTTTTGAAAATACGTCAGTTTACACTGGTAAATACAATTAACTGACTCATTTAAAAATGTTTTATGAAAATTGGATTAGGTGCACCAGGCACAAAAATCTTTTATAACTTGGGATAATTTTATTTATAATCTTGTATACAGATTTTTATATTTGTCGTACGTTTAGGGCCCGGGATAGAAGCCGAGACATGATTAATCGACACACCACTTATAAAACCCACAGAGGAGTTATCCCCAACTTGTGGGTAATTTGCGTTTTTGGCATCTGTCAGGTGTATGCCTACACCCCGTGCTTAAGTCGTCGCCATTTTCAATTAAATGAGCCGAGAATATCCAGGACACAGTCGCATTAACCCCAAATGTTTATGTTATCAAACAATACAGATTAAAACAGGTTATGTGGATTTGTCAGTCACAATCCGACCAAGTGATCCTATACCCGACCAAGCGGTAATAATTTACCGTACCCCAAGCCCGTATAAGGGTAAATAAGTTAAAAGTATTTACCTGAGCTAATACTTGATTCACAGCAAAATAACTCAGTCGTATCCAAACTAACTAATTGCAGGTAGCTTTTACCGGGTGGCTCTAGTCTGGAATGATGGTAATATATAACCAATTCAGAATGCTAACGGTCTTATTTAAGTCGTAGGCTTAGACCGGCTAGCTTAAAGTATCTAAAACAGTACAATTCGCTAGATTAAGCGGTGACCGGAATAGAATGTAATTTGGACCCAACAAGTATGAAGACTTGTATAATATGGGTAAACTAAGTACAATCTGGATTTTGAGAATAAAATGATAAGGTTAAACCCGTTTCAGTAAACTTACGTAAACTAGTTACGTAAGTCTAATCGTACGCGTATAAGAGATTACGAGTAACCGGATGAGACATATACGAGTTATACAAGTTATTATGCTTAAAACATGTTATAATATCAGTAGGATACTAACATGTATGCCCATTAAGGTTTTAAAATCGAATTAAGCCTCATAAGGGCGTTTTGGTCATTTTCTGACTTATAAAAGGAGCTTGCAAGTAATCTGATGTTATGCTCATAAACATTCTGGAAAAATATTTTGATTTATGATATAATATCAGTAGGTATCAAGTTTTACCAACAAAGTATGCTTGAAATGGGCATTTTCGTCCTTTTAAAAGCATAATTTACGACCGTATAAGCAAACTCAGTTTATGACCAGATTTATAACATCAAAATGTGCTAAACATGTTATCATATCAGAATGCAATTTATTTGCATGCTCATGTATGCTTAAAACCTTATTTTTAGCGAAAAGGGCAATATGGTCAACTTTAAGCATAATAACGGAACTTGCAATAAAATCTCAAATCACTATATGACATGTAATATAACTTTAGGGAGTTATATTTCATCATGTTAAAATCCTAATGGCAACTTAAATCAGTAACAAATTAGTTCTAATTCGGTTTATAAACGAAAGTCAAAGTAGAAGTCAAACTTTACGACTTTCGGTTGCGGACCGACCCTAAAATTGGAATTGACCGGCCGAACATGTTTACATATGTTCTAATAACTATTACCAAGTTGTTTAAGTGATAAAACATATTTTAGAACATTCTTAAACTCGGATCGCATTTATTTTAAAATTTGACCCGTTGACTTTTTAATATACTATTATGTTGACTCACCAATTGACCAAGCAAACGTGATTCTTAGGAGGTGCCCTTTTGAGGGATTAACACCTACCTAATTATGATCACGTAGCCACGTTCGTTGCGAACAATGGCTTGACCGTTTAAGGTCTAACTAAAAGTCAAAGTGTTTATCGTAAACGCTTGATTTTTCAGCTTTAAAAGTCAAATAAAATAACTAGTCACGAAAGGAACACTTACAAGTGGTCCTATGGACTGAAGAAAACTCAAAGGTCTGCTCCCAATTGCTTAGGAGCTCCCAGTATGAGAAAGATAGGAGATTTTGAGGAAATGAGCAAGTTTTCAAATGAGCATGAACCCCCTTATATAGTTTTTGAGAGTTCTTGAGATCATGCCATGTGTTTGGAGGTTAAATTTGATGATGACAAGTGCCCTAATACGTGTTACAAACAGGCAACAAGCCCATAGATTCAATTTGATAGTTTAAACTTGCTTGGTGTGGGGAACAAGAAAATTTTCAAACTGCCAGTACCCCATACGTACGGTATGGTCCTTTGTATACGGTCCATAAGGACCAGATCAGTATACACCAAGTTTCATCAGTTGGCAAGTTTGGCCCCTGAACGCGTATTGTTGAGTTTTGGCACATCTAACACCCGTTAACCCCATTTTTAAGCTCCATAAGGAAGTTAAAGTATATTTAACTTGAATTATGCTCAAAATGTCATGGATGTCAGTTCGTTCGGTTGTACGGTCGCATTTTTCGTTTAATTACGACGAACGTTCGAACGGACACGAAAACAATTCAAATTACGCAACAAATGGTATTTTTGCATTCCCATCACTAAAATATTATATTTTAATGATTACAAAAATTTTTGGATGTACGAATATGGTCAGAACGTATAATATGCGCGAATATGCATACTTTCGCAGTTTTGACGCTTTTAGTCCCTGTGATCAAATAAGCGTATTTTCACACACCAAACCCTCCAAAACTTATTTCTAAGCTATGTTAAGGGTATTTAGGGTATGTCTAGCTTATGACCTTGTTCCAGAGTGTACGGCGCTACAAGAATCGGCAGACTTTCGTAGTTTGTCGTATATAGTCCTTGAGTTTGAATAATGCATATTTTGTTATGATTATCACAAAAGCTCTCATCGGCCAATATTAGGCACACCCAAGAGTATGAACAAGCATCATAAAACTCTCGGTTCGTTAAAAAGTCACTCAGAGGTAAGAATTAACATGTTGACACTTTTAACCCTTCGTCGCGCAAACTTTCAAATAATCGCGCAACTTTCGGACAATTATGTAAACGGCTTCTCTCGTCCAACAAGTGGCTTATATGAGGATACGGACACCGTATAAGGTCATTCAGAGGCTTAGTTTCAGCATGTTGACACTTTTTGTAACACCTCGTAAAATCACGACCAATATAATCAAGACACGTGTCATGGACTTTAAACGTGTAAAGAATTAATTTAGAGGGACTAAAGTTGACAAACAAAGAAAGTATGTGAGTAAAAGGATTCAAAGTGCCAACATTGGATAATTATACCTTTCAACGACCCTACACGATGTTTATACCCTTAAACGAATGAATTATGAATCATAAGAAGCCGTTTGTGGAAGAAAGTGAAAGTTTACAAATCACAAGGGTTAAATGTGTCAACATGTTTAATTTATACCTCTGGGTGACTTTTTAGTGAACCCGAAGCTTTGTAACGATTAATTATGCTCACAAGAATAAGTGATAAAAACTTCACAAGGTTTCGATATCGTATGAGAAAGATACGCTAACATTCGTAGGTGAAGGGTTAAAAGCGTCAACGTTGAAATTTAGGATTTTTTGGGTGATCGTATAACTAACCGGGGTCTTAACAAAGTTTTTTTTATTACTTGGAGTCCTTAAAAGTCAAGTTGGAGGGTTAAAAGTGCAATAAAACAAGTTAAAACAACTATTAGAAGGACCAGGGACCAAATGTGCAATTGCTGAAACTTGTTTGACCGGATCTGGCACCCATACCAGTCGCGTAAGACCTTTAAGGTCTCTTACGCGGGCCGCCTGAAACTGCCAGCGACAGAAAACAAAGACAGGTGCCTGTGCAGCCTGTTCCACCGCCTTAGAAGCCTTATTTTTGATCCCAGGGGCTGCTCCAATGGTATTTCATGCATAGGGGACACCTGGGATGATCAGGAAACACTTGTAGGCTATTGTGGAAGGATCTTGTGGGATTTGAATGACTATATATAAAGCACTTGTTGTAACAACTTTTGGCATTCACTTGAAATCATTCAAACACTTTTTCTGGAGCTCTCTGGACCTCAAACAAGATTCCATTACCTTCTAAATCGTGCTTAGTACTTCAGTAAGCTTCCTTAACCTCTTTTAATTGTGTTTTATTAGTTTAATGGCCTAAAGTCAAAACCGTCGTAATTAAGGTTTGACTTAGTGATTAGTCACTAATGGTCCAGTCAAATCTCGAATTGAAAGTAGCTTTGAGTTGGTAATTATGTGGGGTAATAAACCCTTAAAAGGGCACCCTCTGATTCCCACTCTAACTAGGTCAATTGTCGGGTCAAACTTAATTATAAAAAGTCAACAGAAAGCTAATTTTCAAATAAACACATAATTAACAATGTAGAAGCCATGAAACCTGTTTTATCACTTGTATAACTTGGTAATTAATGTAAGAACATGTCTAAGCATGTTCAACCTGACAATTTTCAGTTTAGACTCAGTTCGGAACTGAAAGTCGCAAAAGTAGACTTTTGCTTTGACTTTCAGTTCTGACCCAATGTAGCATATTTTAGAATTTCCTTAGAGCTCTATTAGGACCAGGTTATAGGTTAGTGTAACCCTCTGAGGTTATACAACTTGGTTCCTTAGTTATCCGATTCATTTGCATGTTTCCGTTATATGCCTAAATGTTGACCATTATGCCCTTTTGACTTTAAAACGAGATTTTTGAAAATGTGAGAGGACAAAAACCTTTATTACTGATTTATAAACTTGTCCTAAAAATTTGACATAAGTTTGAGGTCTAGATTATGAGTTATGCTTAATATCGTAATTAAGAAGCTTTTTATTAATTAAACGGCGTAATTAGCATAAAGCCTGTCAAAACCCAAATTTTGACACCAAACTTTTTACCCACTGATGTAATATAATATTTTAGGATTTTTAAAGATTTTTATTTATTTTTAAGCTGAGCATAACATTGGGTTCTTGCTATAATTTGGTAATTGTCAGTTATACCCATTTCTTGAATAAAATGAGTTTTACATAATATTTTGACACCAAACTTTTTGCTACTGATTTTATATCATAAATAAAACATTTTTAACTTTATAAACTGATCAAAAACTCGGATTTCCTATTTAAACCCGAAAATCACTTAAAACCGACTTTTAAGCGTTTTAAGCGCATAGTATGGGTTAAAACTATTTTTAACATATAAGACTTAATACCTACTGATTTTTTAAGTAAATATTTATAATTAAACAGTAAGCAAAATTTTTGAACTCAGAATTCTAATTTTGACCTTTAATGCTTATGTGAAATTACCAAAATGCCCCCACGGTGCATAGTTTGGTTATAAAAGGTAAATTTCACATATATGCAATACCCTACTATTGTAACTTATAAAAATAAATATTTTTACTGATTATATCAGACCAGAAACTCAGATTAATATTTAAACTCTTTTATAAGCTTTAAAATGACCAAAATACCCCTACGGGGCATAATTTGAGTTTAAATCCATTTTGGGCATAATGGAAGGTATCCTACTGATATCACAACATATTTAGGGCATATTAACTTAGGAAACCTGTTCATGACTCATTTGTTTACCCGTTATGCACTTTTCACGTTTGGTACGGTTTATGTAACTAGTTTGCATAAATTAACCGAAACGGGTCAAACCTTATCATTTTTATCTCAAAATCCAGGATGTGTTTAGTTTACCCATATTACACAAGTCTTCAAACTTGTCAGGTCTAAATCACATTCTATTCCGGTCTTCGCTTAATCATGCGTTTCGAACCGTGTATCTTCCTTTAAAACTAATCGGTCTAAGTTTAGACTTAATTAAGACCCGTTAGGAATCTAATAGGTTATTAAAACCTTCGTTCCAGATTAGGAGACCAGTAAAAGATACTTGCACTCGCTGATTTTGATATATACTTGCTCAGGTAAATACTGTTAACTTATTTTCCGTTATACGGGCTTGGGATACAGTATTATAATAATACCGCTTGGTCGGGTATGTAATTGTTTTTAAATCGGATTGTGATTAATATATATTGCATAACCCGTTTTAATCTGTTTTGTTTGGTATATGGCTTTTGGGGGATTAATGACCATGTCCTGGATATCCTCGGCCCATTCATTGAAATGGCCACGACTTAAGCACGGGGTGTAGGCATACACCCGACAGTTGCGTATGTATAAAAGGTACCCCACAATAAGGAAAATTTCTTGTGGGTATTATACCTATGGTGTGTCAGTTAATCTTGTCCGACTCTTCTAACCGGGCCTGACAGACGGCAAACATTTAAATCTGTATACAAGATTATTTTTAAATAATTGTCCCAAGTTATAAAAGATATTTTGTGCCTTGTGCATTCAAATCAATTTTCTTAAACATTTTCAAAATGAGTCGGTTAATTGTATTTACCAGTGTAAACTGACGTATTTTCTAAAAGGCTAAGTGCAAGTACTAAACGGAATAGGCTGGCTACTCCTAGCATCAATAAAGAGTCTTGCAAGCTTAGATGTTATAAATCTGCTGAACAATGTTTCTTTTTAACTTTGATCCGCCTGTGGATCCTTTACAACCGTTTTGTAATAAATGATATTACTTTCATTCGGTTTGTAATGATTTTATCTTTCGACTTCCGTTGTGTATATAAACTGTGATAAATTGTCTATGATGATATCAACTATGTCACGATACTCCCCACCGGGCCTACCGGTAACACGTGGAAATATCGGGGTGTGACACTTTTAGTCCTTCCATAGATATAGTTTTCGTTTTTGATGAAATTAGTCCCTCATAGTCAACTTTTGACTTTATTAGGGTTAATTACAATTGTTAACACATTATTGGACATGATTTTTACGAGGTGTTACAATATATATATATATAACTACCCGGGAACGGGCGGCCGCGGCCAGTTTTGGTGGTATCTGGGTTTGTCATTTTGGCAGCGGAATTTACATCAGGATCGTAGTTAGGAAATATTTTATCAGAGTAAAATACCACGGTTTTAATATATCAAATACATGGGAAAACCCAAGTTTCAAGTACACACATTTTCATTGGGATAATCCCTATTTTATTTAATAAAAACCACTCTATATTTTAAGTAACTTTATTGCCACTTTTCCAAGCCTTCAGTGCTGTCCAACTGGCTTCTATTTGGCTTCGCATTTTGTTACCTGAAACGCGTTTTAAAAACATTTTGTCAGTGGGAAATACTGGTGAGTGAATCCCAGTTTAATTAAGTTTAATAAAGACCATTATACAGTATTGAGGGCGATCGCGCAATTACATTTGTTTCCATCTATTCAATTACCACCCACGGTACTGTCAACCCGACTTGTGGTCATGTTACTGCTCGCAAGGTAGTAACAAATTTTGTATACAAAACCCCAACATACCGACGATAATTGTAGAATACAAATACTCAATCACTGTTTAATATATCATTAATTAAGTGAGGTTTTGTAAAAACAATTTGCAAAAAAGAGATTACTCACATTGCTATCTTAGGTTTTCTTTAAGGGTTTCCTGGTGATTATCTATAAATTACACAAATGCACACGTGTTAGTATAATAACCCAATATTTACATTAGCAATACCCTCCCCGAGACGGCATTCCAACGACTACGTCGGGTAGAACCACGACAGCCGTTACGGAACACTGGATCAATCGGGCAACGTATCTAATACGTAACCGGGGTTATGATACATACAACGGAGCAGAACTTCGTTATTTAGGGGGTATTATATCCGGAAATTACTTCAACACTTAAGAAATTCAAGAGAGAAAAGTTTGTGAACGATTTCGACTGAACAGCCGATGGCCTCTATTTATAGGGCCTGAATTCGAGTTCCTCACGGCCCGCGTAGAAGTCCTTTAAGGGCTTCGCTGCCTGCGTAATAGGGGTGTAGCTTCTAGGGTTGCTGATTCGTCGATATAGGTTCGACACGGATGATGACACGTGGCAGCTCAGGGTGTCGCCTGATCTCGTAGCTGTCGCGGCCCGCGTAAGACATAGCCATGGGCTACGCGGCCCGCGAGCGAAGTAAAAATCTTTTTTTTATTTAATTTTTATAAAAATAAAGGTATTCGGGTCCTGTTTTTGCATACGGGGTGTATTTTAGGACATATTGGGATATTTTAATATATACTAGGGACATCGGAATATTTTAGAGGGTTGTTATATACTCCCCACCTTGTTTTAGAGCTCGTCCTCGAGGTCTACTGAAATAAATACGGATATTTCCTTTGCATTTCTGATTCAAGCTCCCATTTGTACTCTGGTCCTCTTTTGGAGTCCCATTTCACTTTGACCAGAACTAATCTCTTGTGTTTGAGGTTCTTAACCTTTCTGTCTTCAATCTGTAGAGGCCTCTCTATAAACTTTAACTGCTCATTTACCTCTATATCCTTAAGAGGTACTACCAGTGATTCATCAGCTAAGCATTTCTTGAGATTAGATACATGAAATATATCATGTATTCCTGCCATTTCCTTTGGCAGTTGTAGCTGATAGGCTACAAGTCCTATTCTTCTAATAATCTCAAAAGGTCCAACATACCTGGGACTTAGCTTTCCCCTTTTGATGAATCTTACCACTCTTTTCCAAGGAGAGACTTTCAATAATACCTTATCTCCTACCTGAAATTCCAATGGCTTGCGTCTGTTATCAGCATAGCTTTTCTGTTGATCACGTGCTGCTTTTAGTCATTCCTTGACTTGAATGATCTTATCGGTTGTTTCTTGCACTATCTCAGGTCCAGATAATTGCTTTTCTCCAATTTCTGCCCAACAGACTGGCGTTCGGCACTTTCGTCCATAAAGTGCTTTGAATGGTGCAGCATTGATACTTGTATGATAGCTGTTATTATAAGAAAATTCGTGATCATCCCAATTACCCCCGAAATCAATTACACAAGCTCTAAGCATGTCTTCTATTGTCTGAATTGTCCTTTCACTTTGTCCGTACGTTTGAGGATGATAAGATGTGCTTAGATTTAACTTGGTTCCCATTGCTTTTTGGAAACTTGTCCAAAAATGAGAGGTAAAACGACTATCTCTGTCAGAAACAATTGATAGAGGAATTCCATGTAAATAAACTATTTCATTTACATATAATTTAGCTAATTGTTCCATACTAAAAGTTTCCTTCATTGGTAGAAAATGAGCTGACTTGGTTAGCCTGTCTACAATCACCCAGATTGTATCATTACCTTTTCTTGTTTTGGGTAATTTGGTAACAAAATCCATTGTTATCAATTCCCATTTCCATACTGGCATTTCTTACTGCTGCAATAAACCTGAAGGTTTCTGATGTTCAGCTTTAACTTGTGAACAGGTTAAACCCTTTGCAACATATGCTGCTATATCCTTTTTCATTCCTATCCACCAAAAATTCTTTCTTAAGTCCTGATACATCTTATCACTTCCAGGATGCATCGTATACTTAGACTTATGGGCTTCTTATAATGTACGGTGGCGTAGGTTTCCTAATTTAGGTATCCACATCGTTTTCTTATGGAATCTCCAAATTCCATCCTTTTCTTGTTCTAATTCCTTAATCATTCCTTTCAATTTTTCAGTATCGTCCTTGATTACTGATTCTTGTGCTTTTCTAATCTGCTCATTTAAATCTACTTGTAGA
Organism: Helianthus tuberosus; assembly: GCA_030545235.1. Classification (NCBI taxonomy): domain Eukaryota; kingdom Viridiplantae; phylum Streptophyta; class Magnoliopsida; order Asterales; family Asteraceae; genus Helianthus; species Helianthus tuberosus. The sequence continues at coordinate 88,443,642 of CM060404.1, forward strand.
TTTAATTTAAGAGAACGCACTCTTTTTAGCTTTTCATGATACTTTCGACTTAAAGCATCAGCTACTACATTTGCCTTTCCTGCATGGTACTGGATATCACAATCATAATCACCAAGCATCTCCATCCAACGTCTTTGTCTCATATTCAATTCCTTTTACCCGAAAACATACCTTAAACTCTTATGATCTATGAAAATGGTAAACTTACTACCGTAAAGGTAATGTCTCCAAATTTTAAGGGCAAAGATTATAGCTCCTAATTCTAGATCATGGGTTGAATAATTCTCTTCATGATTCTTAAGTTGTCTAGAGGCGTAAGCTATAACCTTTTGACATTGGATTAACACACATCCATAACCTAACTTAGAAGCGTCACAATAGACTACAAAGTCTTCAGATCCTTCTGGTAACGCTAGTATGGGTGCATTAGTTAGTCTTTGCTTAAGAATTCTAAAGGCTTCTTCTTGTCTTGATCCCCATTTAAACTTAATGGATTTACAGGTTAATTTAGTTAAGGGAATGGCTATTCTAGAAAAATCTCGAATAAATCTTCTATAATAAATGGCCAGTCCTAAGAAACTTCTAACCTCAGTTGGTGATTCAGGGGTTTTCCATTTGATAATTGCCTCGATTTTGGTAGGATCTACATGAATTCCTTCATGATTGACTAAGTGTCCAAGAAATTGTACCTGTTCTAACCAAAACTCACACTTCGAAAACTTAGCATAAAGCTTTTCTTTCCTTAACAGACTTAGAAGTGCGTGCAAATGCTTTGCATATTCTTCTTGATTCTTAGAGTAAATGATAATATCATCTATAAAGACAATTATGAATTTATCCAAATATGGCTTACATATTCGGTTCATCATGTCCATAAATGCAGCTGGGGCATTGGTTAAACCAAATGGCATGACAGTAAATTCATAATGGCCATACCTTGTTCTAAAAGCGGTCTTAGGAATGTCCTCTTCTTGTACCTTCAATTGATGATATCCTCATCGTAAATCGATTTTAGAGAAAAATCGAGCTCCTTGCAATTGATCGAACAGATCATTTATTCTTGGTAATGGATACCGATTCTTAATCGTGACCTTGTTCAATTCACGGTAATCAATGCACATACGCATTGATCCGTCTTTCTTTTTGACAAATAAAATCGATGGTGATGAGCTTGGCTGTATGAATCCTTTCTCCAATAATTCGTCTAACTGTTTCTTCAGTTCCTGCATTTCTGCTGGTGCTAAACGGTAAGGAGCTTTGGCAATCGGTGATGTTCCTGGTAGCAGATGGATTCTGAATTCAACTTCTCTGTCTGGTGGTAGTCTTGGTAATTCTTCTGGAAATACATCTGAAAACTGGGATACTACTGGAATATCCTTTAATTCTTTTCCTTTAGTGTTAATGATTATAGAAATCAAATACACTAATGATCATTTTCTTATATAACTTGTTGTTTTCATCATAGAGATGAATTTTATTGATCTAGACGGCTTATCTCCTTTAATTGTGATCTTTTCACCTTTTGGTGAATTTATTTGGATTGACTTTTGATCACATAAAATATTGGCTTTATTGGCTATTAACCAATCCATTCCTAATACAACATCAAATCCTGCCAGACTCATTGGGTAAAGGTTTGCAATAAACTTTTGATTTAAAAATTCTATTCTTGCTTCCTGCAAGATTTCAGAAATCTTAATGGTTTCTCCATTTGTTGTCTCTACTAGACATTCTTGTGGGAGTTTAGTTAATGATTGATTAAGAAGTTTGCAAAATGAAGTATTAATAAAACTTTGGTTTGCACCAGAGTCAAATAATACTTCAGCAAAAACATCATGAACTAAAAACGTATCGGCTATCACGTCGGGAATCATCTTGGCTTCATCTGCAGTCAGAACAAATGCTCTAGCATTTTTAGTGTTCTTGTTGCCCATGGTTGGAACTAGTTTCGGACAGTTTGGCTTGATGTGACATTTTTCTCCACAGTTCAAGCACATTCCATTATTAGGTTTCCTCCTGCAATCTTCTTCCTTGTGCCCTGGTATCTTGCAGAAGTTGCAGTAAGTGGAGCATTTTCCTGAATGCTTTTTCTTGCAGGCTTTACAGTAAGGTGCAGAGGTAGAACCTACATTCCTACAGTTGGAATTTCGATAACGAAATTCTTGGGTAAGCCTTTGAGCTAGGTTCCTTCTCTGGTCTTCTTCTCGTGTACGCACCAATTCATCAGTCAAGGTGTTTGCTAGTTCTACTGCTTCTTCTATGGTTTGAGGTCTAGCTGCCTTGACTACATGTATTATTTCACTAATTAATCCCCAGATGTAACGGGAGATTAATACTGGTTTAGGTGATGCAAGGGTCGGCACTATTCTAGCACATTCAACTAATAATGTAGTGTATCCCTTACTATCCACTCCAGTCATTCTAAGGTTTATGAATTTATTTGCTATCTGTTCCTTTTCATTGGGAGGGCAGAATTTCCTTTCTACCATGTTTTTAAATTCATCTCATTCCATATTATAAACCCTATCACTTCCCCTAGACTGGAGGATAGTGTTCCACCATTCTAAGGTTGAGTTCTTAAACAGATTGGAAGCAAACATTATCTTATCTTCTTCCGCGCACTTGCTTATCTTTAAGACTGCCTCAGTCTTTTCTATCCAGCGTAAAACCGCAACGGACCCTTCATTTCCCGAGAATTCAATTGGTTTACAAGACCAGAATTCTTTATAAGAACAACCATAAGGCGTGGTTCTTCTTCTTTTGGGAATGGGCGCTTGAAGTAAGGGTCCATTGTTTACGCTGTGTTCCGGTTTAGTGGGCCATTTACTGCTGTGGTTACTCTTATTATCTGCTTCCATAACAGTTTGAATAATAAATGGCATCGCATCTATGATTCCTTGTGCCACTATGTGTTGGATGGCACTATTTTCCACTTGGTTTCCATTGTTATTGTTGTTCGGATTCTCATTATTCGGTTTATTGTCATTCTGGTTGTTATCGTTATTCTGGTTTTCCTGGTTCACTTCGTTGTCCATCTGAATTTTAAACATTTATCAATTATTAATATCACAAAATAGTATTTAATACAATCAATTCACATAACACGCATGTTGATCAAAAACGTCGGTCATTGCGACTTACTCTTTCTTATATATAATATGCATCTACTACAAACCGATACTGAAATTTAAAATTACAATACTGCTGAAATTAAAATTACACTACTAGTAGGCATCCATAGTTATGATTTTTTTTTTCATACAGGCATATTATATATTATTATTATATTATATTATATTATTATTATTACTAATACTTCCATCATCACTTTCACTGATATGGATTCATCCAGAAATCCATATTGCGCTCGTCGTACTTTCAGACGAGTCGCTCTCCGACCTGCCTCATTCTCTCACTACTCTCTAAAATCTCTTCTCCGAAAGTTCGGAGCTCTTGCACATTTTCTGCACTCATTGGGGGTGCAGGTGCTGAGACTGGGTTTGGAAACTGGGGTGCGGGTTCCTGATATGGGTATGGATTCTCTAAAATTTCCCTAATGTATTCATCGTTATCATAGTAGGGATCTAGAGGGTCCAGACCTGGATAGGCTGCTATGTTCGGCATGGGCATGTCTTCTGGTGTTGGGTAGCGTTGCACATAATCCCTAAGGTCGTCTAACCACGGGTCGTAATCTGGGTCTAAGGGATTGGGTGCTGGTACCCTAGGTATTTCTTCTGGGTTAAAATCATGCATTTCGACTTGATTTTCTGGGTTGTTTTCTATTTCCATTGGCTGAGCAGGGAATAGTGGTAATGGTTGGGGTGCTATCAGTTGTTCCAAGTTAGGGTCGGCAGCTGTGGTTGCTAGGATATGGAAGTTTGCTAAACTCCTATTAAGCATGTCTTGGGTGTGGGCATCAGTTTCTCTTTTAGCGGCTGCTAGAACTCGCTGCTGTTGTAACTTTTTCATTTTTTTCCTACGCTCGTGTGCTCCCCTACTGAACCATCCTCTCTTTTTCTGAGGGAATGGCTCTTCAGACTGAGCCTTAAACACGAATATCCCTTCTTCATTATCAGCAGAATACCTTGAGAGGGCAGACTGTGAAGAGGTGCCTTCGCTTCTAGGTGAGTTGGACAACTGACGATACGCGTCGGAAGGTCCTTGGTCGCTCATACTGTAAACTAACAAATAGTCAAATAACACACAATAATAAAATGCAAATATGCATGTAGTTCCGTAATTTATTTCCTAACACTTTGAATAATATATTGGTGTCAGCAGAACACTTATGTGGCTGAATCAGTGGCTTAGCTCTAAAACCACCTTCTGTCGCAACCCCCGTCCCCTACTACCCGGGAACGGGCGGCCGCGGCCAGTTTTGGTGGTATCTGGGTTTGTCATTTTGGCAGCGGAATTTACATCAGGACCGTAGTTAGGAAATATTTTATCAGAGTAAAATACCACGCTTTTAATATATCAAATACATGGGAAAAACCCAAGTTTCAAGTACACACATTTTCATAGGGATAAACCCTATTTTATTTAATAAAAACCACTCTATATTTTAAGTAACTTTATTGCCACTTTTCCAAGCCTTCAGTGCTGTCCAGCTGGCTTCTATTTGGCTTCACATTTTGTTACCTGAAAAGTGTTTTAAAAACATTTTGTCAGTGGGAAATACTGGTGAGTGAATCCTAGTTTAATTAAGTTTAATAAAGACCATTATACAGTATTGAGGGCGATCGCGCAATTACATTTGTTTCCATATATTCAATTACCACCCACGGTACTGTCAACCCGACTTGTGGTCATGTTACTCCTCGCAAGGTAGTAACAAATTTTGTATACAAAACCCCAACATACCGACGATAATTGTAGAATACAAATACTCAATCATTGTTTAATATATCATTAATTAAGTGAGGTTTTGTAAAAACAATTTGCAAAAAGGAGATTACTCACATTGCTATCTTGGGTTTTCTTTAAGGGTTTCCTGGTGATTTTCTATAAATTACACAAATGCACACGTGTTAGTATAATACCCCAATATTTACATTAGTTATACCCTCCCCGAGACGGCATTCCAACGACTACGTCGGGTAGAACCACGACAGCCGTTACGGAACCCTGGATCAATCGAGCAGCGTATCTAATACGTAACCAGGGTTATGATACTTACAACGGAGCAGAACTTCGTTATTTAGGGGGTATTATATCAATAAATTACTTCAACACTTAAGAAATTCGAGAGAGAAAAGTTTGTGAACGATTTCGACTGAACAGACGATGGCTTCTATTTATAGGGCCTGAATTCGAGTTCCTCACGGCCCGCGTAGAAGTCCTTTAAGGGCTTCGCGGCCCGCGTGATAGGGGTGTAGCTTCTAGGGTTGCTGATTCGTCGATATAGGTTAGACACGGATGATGACACGTGGCAGCTCAGGGTGTCGCCTGATCTCGTAGCTGTCGCGGCCCGCGTAAGACGTAGCCATGGGCTACACGGCCCGCGAGCGAAGTAAAAATCTTGTTTTTATTTAATTTTTATAAAAATAAAGATATTCGGGTCCTGTTTTTGCATACGGGGTGTATTTTAGGACATATTGGGATAATTTAATATATACTAGGGATATCGGAATATTTTGGAGGGTTGTTATATATATATAACATATATGTTTTCCGAGTTTAATATATGCGTTCCAAGTTTTTATGTGAATTTCATGTTGGATCCGAGTTTATTAAATGTATACATGGTCCCAGTTTTTATAAGAATCCGAATTACACATATGTTCCGAAATTATACATGGTCAGAGTTATATATGTGAATCCGAGTTTAATTATATAATTGATGTCCGAGTTTAATTATATAAATGATGTCCGAGTTCTACTACTTGATTCCGAATTTGTTTAAGGGAAACAAGGTTTTCGAGTTTGTGTGAGTTCAAGTTGGTCCGAGTTTGTTGTGATGGCTCCAAGTTTTTATGGGAGTTCCGAGTTTATGCATGTGCATGATAGATCCGATTTTATAAATATAAGGTAGTTCCGAGTTTAAGTATATGTCATCTATGTTGTCTGAGTTTGTGAAGGGTGTGTCGGTTCCGAGTTTATATGAGTTGTTATGGTTTTGAAATTGTATAATGGTCCGAGAATACATGAGTGACTTTATATGATTGTTCCGAATTTATATAAATTATAACTATCCGAGTTACGAAGATTTTATGATGTTCGTGTTTACCAAAATCACATTACTTGTCACCAACTAGAGAAATCCACTGTATGTTGATGTGTGTTAAACTTGTTAATCTGATCACATTGAACACTTGGTTGTTTGGACATTTAGGGTATTGCAAAACCCTACTTGTATACATACTTACACTTATTGTACATTAGGTCACGTGTAATGGACCTAACACTTATTTAACGCGTAGAAGCACGTTAACACATACCAAGCAAACTAAGGCGAGTTCAATCTCTATCATGTAAGTCCCTACTTTACCGAGCTAGTTGTCTGGGAGAAAATGGAGTATTAGTTAGTAGCGCTATTAGGTTTGACAAACCTCACACCGTACTCGGGGAGTCGGTCGTGCACTAAGGACCTTAATCATTTTGTATCAATGTTGATAGACGTTGATGAGGGCACAACAAACATAGTCAGTCATACCGGTACCGAGTTTATTATTTCCTGGCATATCTTTAAAGCTAAACATTTACATGATTTACGTTGAACAAAAGTGTGAAGTCGCCAACTTTATGTTGACACTCTTCTGCATGCTTGCAGGTCGTTTGTTAGGTACATCAGTGCATTGGGACTTGCAGTCTGGGGAGCTGAAAGTGTCATGGGGTGTGCTGTTTATTCAGAACCTTTTATATTATGCATCTTAAAACAATTTGGCTTTGGTTGTTTGAAACAATTACATTTGCTTCCGCTGAACACATACTTCGTTTCAAGCGTTTAATTTGAAATACACTATTCATGTTGGACATGATGATTGTGTTTTATATTATTTACTAATAGTTCAACATGATTAGTGGCTAGATCATCGTGCGTCACACGGCTCGCGGTAAAACTCCGCAGGTTGTAATTTGGGGGTGTGACAGATTGGACGGTGGTGGTGGGTGGTGGACGTAGACGGTGGGTGGTGATGGACGGTGGTGGTAGGTGGTGGACGGTGGTGGTAGACGTGGGTAGTGGACGGTCGTAGGTGGTGGACGGTGGTGGTGGACAATGGTGGTGGACAGTGGTGGTGGGTGGTGATGTTTAACCCTCTGCGGACCTTAGAAAATCTTAGAAGCGGTTGGGCCAAGTCTGTACTAATAAGAACTCGCCCAGACTTTTTTTAATGAAACGTCTTTGAAAAAACAAACAGTATGCATATGGAAATGTTTGCGCGTGGTCTGCGCGGTGCAAACAGGAGAGCCTGCGCAGATCTTAAGTCTGAAATACAAAGCTCGACACATGTGTTGAACTTACATGGTTGAAATCTCTTTTTATAAACTTGATGTCCATATAACTTCAACTCCAACTCTAGGGTGTGATAATCTTGTTGGGCACTCGACTAATCCTATCTTCCATGTATATATAAAAAAAAGAGTTAATTGTCAAAATTGTCCCTGAGGTTTGGGCACGTTTGTCATTTTTGTCCAAAATGACACTTTTGTACCAAATTGCCCCCAACGTTTGTAACTTTTTGTCATTTTCATCCTAACTACTAACTTAGTTTATTTTTTCTGTTAAGTTGAGGATATTTGGATAAAACTGGAAAATATAAAGCCACGGGGACGATTTTGGCAATTTACAGAAACTCTTTTAAATTTCTTTTTTACATATATAATAAAAAAAAGAATATACGTGCAATTTTTATATGAAAAAAATAATAGCTTTGTCACATAATTTTTATAAATTTTCATCCAACCACTAATTAAGTTAATTTTTCTATTAAGGCGAATGATGTTTATAAACTAAGACATAAATAATTTCTATTTTTTATATAGATCAGTTTTATAAAAATAAAATCTACTTACACCTCTAAATTTTATAAAACTAAAATGTTGGTGACCTTATTGAAAAAGGTCAAATAAAAAAATCTTATCATATGTACCAAGTTTGTAATTCATCTTCTACTCTTTCAAATTCGCTCCTAAGGAAAAACAGAAGCCAGTGCCCCCCCCCCCCCCCTCCCTCTATCAAACAATGTATCGTTACCAAACCTTAAAATTACCCACCAAATTGTAATTGTAATGCTATGAACCAAAAGTTTCTTTACTCAAGCCACCCAGAATAAATATCAGTTAATAACCCTCATAATCTTAATTAAATAAATATTTTATTTCTACCAACATATTTTCTAGGTGCTCAACACATTTAAAAAATATGTAACGTTTTACAATTTTTTTCTATCTCTACAACTGATAAATACTAAAAGTTGTAATCGATTGTTATGTGTTGCACACCAATAACGTTTTCTCTCTATAAAACTAATTTATATAAAGAAGTTGTAAATTAATTTATGTCTTAATTTATAAAATTTAAAACATCCTTCACCTTAACAGAAAAAATAAACCGAGTTAGTGATTTGGATGAAAATTTATAAAAATTATGTGACAAAACTATTAATTTTTTTTTTTCTAAAAACTCCATGTATATATTTTTTTTATTATATATGTAACAAAAATAATTAAATAAAAGTAATTAAAAAGGATTTGAGTAAATTGCCAAAATCGTCCATGTGGTTTTATATTTGCCAGTTTCATCCAAATAACTTCAACTTAACAGAAAAAATAAACTAAGTTAATGGTTTAGATGAAAATGGCAAAAAGTTACAAACGTTTGGGGCAATTTGATACAAAAGTGTCATTTTAGATGAAAATGACAAACATGTCCAAACCTCAGGGACGATTTTGCCAATTAACTCTAAAAAATGGAAGTTGCTTTCATTTATATTAAAAAAAGGCAGATCATGGAAATCTCCATATATCGTTTATCTCGACAAATGATCAAATGTTGTTATCTATACAAAGTCATTGCCCACTTAAAATATTTCTCTCCTTACGATCCAAATACAGATTGTCCCCATCACTTACAAAGAAATATTAAATTAGTTTTGTTTTTATTTGTCATTATCTTAATCAATAGGAAACTGATGTGTGCCACCACTTATATGTTTTTGAAAGGCTTTTTCCAACACAAACCGTTGTTCTAAATTTCAAAATTTGCTATTACGCTTAACACAAGTACACACAATAAGGAAAGTGTACATATCATGGCGTAGTATAATTTAGATTAGAACTAAGTATCAATCTAAAGAAACAACGAACTCTCAATAGTTGACTTTCGTTGTTGTTTAGTCAATAAAAATGTGAGGTTTGATGCAAATAAAAGTAAACTTAACTAAGGAAAGTAAAAAAAAAAATATAAGGTAAAAGCATGAAGATAAATAAAAGATAGAAAGACAATCAATCTAAGATAGATATGGCTTCGAATCCCCTTGATGTAAAGTATATTACTTGAAAATGTTTATACAGTGTGATAATTTGGGGGTTTTATCATAAGATGAAAATATCACATCGGGCTAGTACTCCCAAAACTCTTTTTAGTATCGCTCTAGTGGTGGTCACGGGTATTTAAGTTCCACTTATGGTGGGTCCGAGTGAGTTCTCCCATGCAGGTCTCAAGTTCGAGTCTGGGTGATAGGGGTTTCTCATTGAGGGGTTTAAATTAGGGATCTATTGTGCGAGAGGGCACTCTAGCGCGGACCCGATTAAGACAATGTATACTAGACCTCCCGGCATTCGCGAATAATTCACACCTTAAAAAAAAAAACATAACACGGAGAGACCACATTGAGCTTACATCTCCTACGAATTACTTGCAACATTATATGAGATAAGACTCACTAGCCCATGCATAAAATGGAGTTTAAAACATTTAAACTTTAACCATCTTTGAGTGTGAAATCCTTAATCATAGCATGTTACTCACAATGGATACTTTGAGCTCGGAAATACAAATTACATAGCATGTTATTCTTATGTAATTTGCCGTGTTGATTGGAATGAAATTATTTAGGTTTCGGTCTTAAAAAAAAAAAAAAAAAAAAACTATGAAACCAAAAGTACAAAATCCAATATCACAATTAGTATGACGTTTATGTCTTCAAAATAACACATTAATCAAGAAAACTTTTCATGATTAAAACTATATCCACCATCTATAGTGTGATAACCGCATTTTTTTAATATGGACAATACAAACCCAGAATGTATGCAATGGCCATATCGAACTAACAAATAAGCTAGTTATAAACTCATAAATGGTTAAAATTGACTTAAAAGAGGAGTTATGGAGAAATACAGGTTTAGAACACTAATAATTAATTAGATACGATTAAATCAATAATAATAATAATAATATTTAGATATTAACCCATTATATGATATTGAAATTTTGAAAGAAAATGGCAACATTTGGTTAGATAACTAAAGTTATGATTTTGGTGAATTAGTTAATCAAATTGGTTCTCAATGGCTTTTGATTAGTGTAAAATAGTTTAAAAAAGTGTTTTAAATCCAAAAAAAAAAATGTATTAATAGTCATAAACATTATATGAAAATAGTTTAAAAAGTGTTTTGATAGCGAAAACTAGCAATTTTTAGCTAAAAATATTTAAAAAAAATTGTGTGTTTTTTTAGCTATTTTTAGGTATTTTTGTTTGGGTTCACATTGGTTCTTGCGTTTTTCGCAATAAAGGGTGGTTCCTAATGGATTCTTCTCCTATATATATGTATGTATGTATATATATATATATATATATATATATATATATAGGTTTAGTTTCAAGAGTGAACACTAGTGTAGTTTGCAAACTGAGCGAACTAATCCTGACCACACATGTGTGTAGATCAATGGCCATGATTTGATGATAAAATACACTAGTGTATTTTACGATTTGATAATGAAATCCTAGCCATTAACGTGTGTAAATCAATGGCCAAGATTTGTTCACTCAGTTCGCAAATACATTAGTGTTCGATCTAGAACCACACCCTATATATATAGGGTAAGGTTCATGCGAGAACCACCTTTATTGCGAGAACCGCGAGAACCAATGTGAAAACAAACTAAAATAGCTAAAAACAACTACCCCCCCCCCCCCCGGGAGCAAAAAAAAAAACCTAAACCCCCCCCCCCCCCCCCCCCCAAAGCTAAAATGGTAAAAACTAAACCCCCAAAAAACCTAAAAAAATATAAAAAAACACACACAAAAAATTAACATTTTTACTAAAGGTTGCGATTTTTTTATAAAAAAATATTTAAAAAAAATTGTGTTCTTTTAGCTTTTTTTAGGTATTTTTTGTTGTGTTCACATTGGTTCTCGCGGTTTTCGCAATAAAGGGTGGTTCCTAACGGATCCTTCTCCTATATATATATATATATATGTAGGGCAAGGATATATAGGAAACCATTTTTTAGTGAGAAAACCAAGGAAACCCAATTGTGACCATTGATCTTGATGATCTAATGGTTGAGGAAATAACTAGCATTATTGAATTAAATAAAGTGTAATGTTTATCTTCATATGTACTTTAAAGGGTATTTGTGTAAAAACACAATGAAACAAAGTACATAGAATATATTAAAAAAATGTGAGGTTTGTCCTCTTATTCCCTTCTGTACAAGTCACCATCATCATCATCATCCATTCTCTCTCTCTCTCCATGTTTCAAAATAAACACTAAGAACACACACAAGTGTGTGTGAGAGAGTTCAGGAGGTAGAGAGAGAGATTTAAGAGAGAGAAGAAGACGACGATGGACAAGCCGTCGTCTACAGCGGTGGAGGTTCTCTGACGAACCGTCGGTGCCGACGACGGTGTTACAGGCAACCGGAGTGGGGATTTTGATTTTAACTCAAAGAATGGGGATGAAGGTTTCTTCTCCGATCTTTCCAAAACCCAGCGGAGAAGAAAGTCTCGCCGGAGAAAAAGAAGTCTCGCCGGAGAAGAACAAGTCTCGCCAGAGAAGAAGAAGTCTCGCCGGAGAAGAAGAAAAAGGTGCTACGGTGAATCGCGAAACAAGATAAAAACAAGGTGCGACGGTGAATCGAAATCCCTAGATATGTTATCATCCGGTAAAAGTCACCGGAAAATGGAAGAAAACAAGAAGCAAGTGCAGAAGCAGATTTGAAGATGAACATGAGAGAGAAGCAGATTTGAAGATGAACATGAGAGAGAAGCAGATTTAGAGAGAGGAACAACAATCTTCATCGTGTTCGTCTCGAACACCAAGAACACACGCACAAGTATGTGAGAGAGAAGCATGTTTGAACCTAATTTACCTTGATTTTAGATAGAGAGACAACAATCTTGATCGTGTTCTCGAACACCAAGAACACAAACACAAGTGTGTGAGAGAGAAGCAGGTTTGAACTAATTTACCTTGATTTTTTTTTGTTAAGGCTGTTGTTCATATGTTTTTGTGTGCTCAAAGTGGTCTAGTAATGGTAAATGTTTATGTAGTTACAGGTTTTTGTTATGTATTAAAATCATGTTTATGTAGTAATGATCTCGTTCATTTTATATATAAAAAGTTGTTCTTTTTGCTGCTACATATGTTGTAACAATGTTACACGTGTTACTTATGTTAAAATCAGCACAAAAGGGGCTACACATATGTAACACATGTTTGTAACGTGTGTTACACTGGAGGTTTTACTTAGTAACCTTTTTTTGTTAAGGCTGTTGTTAATATGTTTTTGTGTGCACAAAGTGGTCTAGTAATGGGTAAATGTTTATGTAGTTTACAGGTTTTTATTTTTGTATTAAAATCATTTTTTTTTATATTATCAGTTGTTATTAGCTTACAAATCTATATCTTTTTAAATGTTGAAATGTAATTTTAAATAGGTTGAAATGTTATTTTAAATGGGTTGTTAGTTGAAATGTCTTCCTAGCATAATTAGCTACATATGTTGTAATAATGTTACACGTGTTACTTATGTTAAAACTAGCCCTTTCTTGGACACAAAAAGGAGCTACGCATATGTAACACATGTTTGTAACGTGTGTTACACTGGAGGGTAACACATCTAAAACAATTGTTGTGGGGAGCACAACTGTCCAGTCTAGAAAATAAAAACAAAAGCTATACGACGTCAAACAAATACGAAAGGTTGTGCTAACATATGTTACATGTTTGTTTAATGCTTGCAGCGAGGGAGTTGGTTCTACCGGATAGTAGTTATTTGAAGTGTATGGTAACTGTTTACATATGTAACCTTTTTTTGGGTGGTTTTTCTTAGTTTTTTTTATGTGTGAAATGATGCAGATAAAAACTCAAAATTTGGGGAGTCTTCAAGTTCAGGGCATAATTGGGTAGAAGGTAACTAGTGTTAGTTATGTTACTACTATTGTTTTTTAATTAGTAGATTAAAAATACTGGACTGTAACTTGTGTTATTATGACTTGACCATAGCAGTTGCAGCCAAACGAGAAGGGATCTTGGCAGGAAGAAAGAGAACCACAATATCGGATACGACAAAAGATAGCCATAAAACGAAAAAAGTAGATGGAGAAACCGATGAAGAATGGGAACAAGAAGTCGATGAAGGGCAGGTGGTGGGTACCTTTGACGTTGTACAGAAGTTACCCTCCAGTGTAACACATGTTACAAACATGTGTTACATATGTTCAACCTCTTTGTTACCAAAAATCGGGCCTACACATATGTAAGACATGTTTGTAACTTATGTTACACTATAGGGTAACACATGTATGATCATTTTTGGATCATTTGTATATATTTAAGTATAAACCTACAACATCGATACCCCCAAAAAGGTTACACATGTTACGACAGAATGGGAAATGTGTAGCAGCGTTCAATACTGTTCTTTCACTCTATAGTGTGTAACATGTGTGACATGGCGTTTGTCAGCAAAACATATAACTTGTAAGGTGATACGGTTGTATCTTTAAAATACTGGACTGTAACTTGTGTTATTACGACTTGACCATAGCAGTTGCAGCCAAACGTGAAGGGATCTTGGCAGGAAGAAAGATAACCACAATATCGGATACGACAAAAGGTGGCCATAAAGCGAAAGAAGGTAGATGGAGAAACCGATGAAGAAGGGGAACAAGAAGTCGATGAAGGGCAGGTGGTGGGTACCTTAGACGTTGTACAGAAGTTACCCTCTAGTGTAACACATGTTACAAACATGTGTTACATATGTTCAACCCCTTTGTTACCAAAAATCAGGGCTGAACATATGTAAGACATGTTTGTAACTTATGTTACACTAGAGGGTAACACGTGTATGATCATTTTTGGATCATTTGTATATATTTAAGTCTATATAAACCTACAACATCGATACCCCCAAAAAGGTTACACATGTTACGACAGAATGGGAAATGTGTAGCAACGTTCAATACTGTTGTTTCACTCTATAGTGTGTAACATGTGTGACATGGCGTTTGTCAGTAAAACATATAACTTGTAAGGTGATACGACTGTATCTTTAAAACATGTTTAAACTGGAAACAAGAAACACTTACAAAGTATAAAGCAGAGTTACTGAAGATGTAACATGTGTAAAACTGGAAACACTTGTGTAACATTTCGGTGTAACACATGTTACAGGTTGTATCTTTAAAACATGTTTACCTATAAGTACTTACAAAATATAAAGCAGAGTAGGAACACAACTTTTAAGGATGTTACGTACATTAGAGAAGATGTTACATGTGCACACACAATTAACATGTGTAACATGACGACAAGTGTCATGTGTGATCTTTTTTTTTTACCCTAGGGTGCTAAACGTATTACAACGTTCATAACACACGTAAACTTATACTAACATCCGTCCCTATGTCCACAGACGATCTAGAACATACTCCACGTTACCATATTTACTAGTATTCTAATGGCACTAAATTGTGGACACCGAATGTCACCGAGCAATATCATCCTATTATTGTTAAACCATACGTCACACTGGAAGAACTTCTTGCCATGTGTAAGACTTATAACCAATAAGCTGTGTTCAATGTAAAAAATATACGTTAATGCAGTTTTTTTTATCTACTAAAAACATTGTTAATAACAAGTCTAGGTACTTATGAAACATGAAGTGTATCGTTTGTCCCTTTAATTTGTTACACTAGTCTCATATACTTATAGTTACATATATTACTTGTTTGTTCATTGATATGACATTTTGGATGATGTAATGTTGTTACATATGTAATTTTGCTAAGTTTAAATTGACACCAAAGGGGCTGACATATGTAACACATGTTTATAACATATGTTACACTATGGGGTATATATGTAACACATGTTACATATAGTTGTTGCATCCAAAAAAAAATTTGCAGCCAAAAAATGGCATACTAACATCCGTATTCAACATTCGTATTCATCCAAAAATTGGCATACTAACAATGAAAATAAAAATGAATTTTATATCAATAGTTGTAATGCTTCTAAAAATGATCTTCACAACTACATCCATCTTCATAACACATAGCAGCCAACCAAAAAACACACCATCGTCACCACGAAAACCTGATGATGCGTTGTAATCCTTCGGCGGGTTTCGCTTCTTGATAACCATCTTCATCTTGAACACAAAACATCTTTTCACCTATGAACAAAACAAGTACATCAATATTAAATATTCTATAGTTAAAACTTATTAATCTTCTATGTAACATGTGTAACGTGGCTATACATGTGTTACCTCTCTAGTATAACACATGTTACAAACATGTGTTACATATGTGCACCCCCCCCCCCCCTCCCTTTGTGTCCAAAAAGGGTTGGGGTAACTATAAGTAACTTGCGTAATGTTGTTACTACATATGTAGCTAATTATCCCACCAAAAAAAACACGACTTTTTATTTGTAAAATAAACGAGATATTCCGAATAAATTATGAAGTTTATACATTTTAACATTTAACAGCCAATCTAAAAAAAAACAATAAGCTGGTCTCATATACTGGGTGTAACACATGTAACACCCTGTATGCAACATATGTAACCCGAAGTGTAACACGTGTTACAACATATATGACAAACAGTTTAGAAATTTTAGCATTAATCTTCGCAAAAATAACAATATACTCTGTACAAACAATTTAGAAAGTCAACATTAATCTTCGTAAAAAATATCAATATACTCTTCGCATAAATGTAGCTGATAGAAATGTAACATATGTAACAAATTATGCCAGTAAAAAACACGAATTTCTGTTTGTAAAACAAAAACCGATATCCGATTAAATTATGAACTTTCTAAAGGTAATGGAAATGTAATATCGGAGTGAATTTATTCAAAAATCAACTAAACAACAAAGAAATTTGAAACATACATCGTAAAAATTATGGATTTTCAAACTAATTATCTACCATCAATGGTGATGCTGAATTTAAACAAAACCAGAAAACAAATTAAACCAAATCCAATTCATAAACCCTAAAAAAAAACCCAGCTCACCCACACCCCCCCCCCCCCCCCACACACACACACAAAAATTCAACTAAAAGCAATCATTAACTCAAAATCGCTGGACAAACAATTTAGAAATTTAACTTTAATCTTTATAAAAAAAATCAAAACACTTTGAAGAGAGAAATACAACATACAAAAATTTCTTCTAGATCTTGATTTAAAAAATAAAATAAACAAACTAGCTCTGATTTTAAATCTACCAAACGTTATACAAAGTATAAATCTAAACAAATTACATAAATTAACAAAAGTAAGATCTTTAAACATGTTTCTCTCTCACACACTTGTGCGTGTGTTCTTGGTGTCTAGGTGAACAACATGAAAATTGTTGTCTCTCCTTCCAAAACATTAGTTTTCTCTCTCTAAAAAACATAAACAAAGATCTTCAATGGTGGCTTCGATCTTCAGATTTGATGGTGATTAAAATGAAACCGAGCTTCCTTTTCTTTGAGAGCTTTGATGGTGGCTTCGATCTTCAGATTTGAAGGTTGGAAGGGATGAGTTAGAAGGTTGGAAGGGATGAATTAGAAGATATGAATTTTTACTTGAAATCTTGAAGAAAGTGGAGGAGGTGGGTGGGGGGGGGGGGGGAAACGAGGACATAGGGAAGGGGAATTGGTGAAAAGTGATGGGGGTGAAAGGTGATGTGATGTGTTAGGAGTGTGTAAAAATGACAAATATACCCTTCTAACATGTGCAAATATTATATTACATGGATTAATCTAAACCACACATTCTTGGTTTCCCAAGTTTTCTCAATAAAATTGGTTTTCTCCATATACTTACACTATATATATATGAGAGGGTTTAAACGAGAACGCTGAATATTGTGAGAACCGTGAGAACGAATAAAAAAAACCACGAGAACCTGGTAAAAAACAATTCAAATTCAAAATTTCTTTTTACACTTTTCATTATTATCCGAACACAATATTAGAAATTAAATTTACACATTTAAATTTACGTGAATTCGAAAATAAAGAAAATTTTAAGTTTGCCATTTACACATGTGTAAAAAATCTAATAAAAGTGATTTTAAGAGGAGAAATAAATTATTTAATGTTGTAAATTCTTTTTTTGATATTGTATTTTAATTTCAATGAGAGTTGTATTAAAAAAATGGTTTTGATTGGTGTTCTCATTCGTTCTCACGGTTCTCGTAATATTTAGCATTCTCAAGATAACCCGACGAAGCTAATGAATAGTACTTTTATTATTATAATAAAATATATAATTTTTTTAACATTTTTATTATTTTAATATTATAACGATAATTATTTTCTTTATTTTTTTTCTTAACTTTAATGATTTTTATATGAGCAACAACGGTATCGTACAACTTTTTTATTGTTGATTTACTTCAACTTTTAATGATTTGTTTTTAGTTTCAGAAGTAGGGATGAGCTCGGTGCCAACTGATAACGAATCGGTATTGGTACCGAAAATACCGGTTACGGTACCTGTATATAAAGGTAAAAACCGGTAGCGAACCGCTACCAGGAACGCCAAAAGTCGATACCGAATTGGTACTTAGGATCTTTCGTTTCGGGAAATTCGGTACCGGTACCCAGTACCATTTGCTCATCTCTGACCACGGGTTTCATACGAACAACATCATTACCATACAACTTTTGTGGTTGATTTTCTTTCGATTATCTTTTAATATTTTTTTTCTACATTTTCTTTTTATTCTTGTCAGCGGTTCCGTGCGCAACGCGCTCGTAGTGATTTCAAAACACATGTAAATACAAACTAAATAACAAAAAAAGTTCGCCGCAACGCGGTGAGGTGTCAAATCTAATTTATTTAATATTAAACTCTTTTTTATATAATTGATACATTTCTTTTATTTTTTATTATTAAAATATATTGAAAATAATAATTTTGTTTTTAATAATTAGAAATATTAAAATATTTAAATATAGTTAGATAACTAAGTAGAATTTTTATTCATTAAAATTTTGAAACTAAAAAATTATACATAGCATAAATAAACAAACACTTATAAAAGAAAATATAAATAAATTGTCTTTATTAGACCAAAGATGTTCTATCGCTTCAAAGTACTTGATTAGTTTCTTGACTACGTAAACTTCTGAACATTTCCATTTGTTGCTAAAACGCTAATGGCGCTCCATGTTCATAACTTGATGGTTCTTCCTCGTGCTCATCATGCGACCAATCAAATGACATAACATTCATCCTCCACAATCATATTATGTAGTATTATGCATGCATACATTCTATCACTTATTATTTTTAAGTTCCAAGCTCTTTGTTGGACCTCGTATAATTTCCCACCGAGCTTGAGGTACACTCAAGGCTCTTTCGACATCCTTTCTTCCAGATTCTTATTGTTTCTTAAAATGCTTCATTTTGACATTTTGTGGATATGAAAAGCTTTTCACTAGTGCCCATTCCGAATATATACCATAGATATCCCTTTCATGTAACAAAAAATAGTGTAGTCTTTAGTGCGGTGGGGTGTGTGTGTGTGGAGGGGGGGGGGTTGTGTTTTCTCAAGAGAAATATGAAGTTAAAGATAGGTGGATCAATTACAGGAAATGCCGAAATGGGTCATATATAACACATAGGACTTTTTTTTCAAGAAATGCGTGAATAGAGGTATTCTCATATAGACTGGAAAGGTAGAAGTGGTCAATGTAAGTGCACATACTTCCAAAACGTGATATACAATAAAATGTCATCTTCTAAAGATTTCGCAAATTTTGTGAGTTATGATATATCAGGGCCGTATTTGAGGGAGGGAGTGCGGGGTGGGCGACGGTCCAGGGCCTAGTCTTCTTGAGGGCCCGGATATATATATTTATTAAAATTTTATTATACATATATACTGAATGAATGAATAAACTAATAAGAATACCGTAAATGAGTGAAATGATATAAATAAAATAAGTATTCTTATATGACTCCAATCCAAATCCAACATAACATGTTGTGGGTCTCAACCACATAAACAATCATATCATTTGATCCATGACAAAAGCAATTCTATTATAGGGTGGAGATACAATAGGAAGTTTATTTGGCTAGGAAGTGATATTGATCATCCATTTAGTTAATCAAGGACTAAAATTAAATGATGGAAATTGAAGAGAAGAAAAGAGGCGTGTGAGTTTGTTTAGGGGCATTCTAGTCAATCCAAGCTAATAGTTTCTCTCTCCTCCAATCCCCCCCCACCCCATTTTTTAAACGTTAATAACTCTTTCATACGACATTATTTTTTTATAAAAATTGCACCAAAAAAAGGAGCGTTTTTTTATCTTTAAAACGAGTATACTATTGCTATATTCTCAAAAAAAAAATTTAAAAACCCAGTTGCGTAAAACGCAATAGAAAAACCCCCAGTTACGTAAAACGCAATGAAAAAAAAAACCTAAAAAATGACATTTTTTTAAACGCAATGCACGAAAAACACAAAGAAATATATTATTTGTAAAACGCAATGGCCAGAAAACACAAAGAAATGTCTTATTTCTAAAACACATTGAAAAAAAAACCTAAAAATGACATTTTTCTAAAACGCAATGCACAAAAAACACAAAGAAATGTCTTATTTGTAAAATACAATGGCCAGAAAACACAAAGAAATGTCTTATTTCTAAAACACAATAGCCTCAAAACTCAAAAGAAAATGTACTTTCTAAAACGCAATGGACTAAAAACACATAAAAATGTGTTTTACGTAAAAGCAATGCACCAAAAACACAAACAAATGTATTATTTCTAAAACGCAATGGCCAGAAAACACTTAAAATGTCTGTTTTCTAAAACGCAATGGACTGAAAACACATAAAAAGTGTTTTACCTAAAACGCAATGCACAAAAAACACAAAGAAATGTCTTATTTGTAAAACGCAATGGCCAGAAAACACTTAAAAATTACTCATTCTAAAACGCAATTGCCTAAAAAACAAAAGAAAGTGTTCTCTGTAAAACGCAATGGACTGAAAACACCTAAAAAAGTGTTTTACCTAAAACGCAATGCACCAAAAAACACTTCAAGAATGTGTTTTTCTAAAACGCAATGGCCAGAAAACACATAAAAATGTTTTAGTTCTAAAACGCAATTGCCTAAAAACACCAAAGAAAGTGTTCTCTCTAAAACGCATTGAACCATGACAATAGTTTTGTCTGTGCTGTGAATTGTCTGTGCTGTGAACTGTCTGAACCAATGCAGTTTCCAGAGGCAATTTACAGAAAATTAATTTTTCTGATGCATTTTTATTACAGCAATTTAAAACGCATTCAACCCCAGCCAGGGGCTCTGCCCCTTGGACCCCGCCAGGGGCTGCCGCCCCTGGGACCCCGCTACCAGGGGCGCTGCCCCCGGACCCCCGCCAAGATCGTAAAACGCAATGACTAAATCAAAAACCTAGATCGTAAAAATGAAATTAAAGAATTTCTTACATTGATCGAACTGATTTCTTCAACAATTGACGAATTTTGAATGATTGAAACACTTATCAGCGCTCGAATCGAACGGATCGAGTGATTATCTTCAAAATCACCGGAAAAAACGAGATTTTGTATGAAATTAAACTGGGTTTTCTTTAAAACAAAAAAACTGAAGAACACGTTGATCGGGTGTTTGAATCATTGATTGATGATGAAAATTGCACTATAATGTAGTGATTATTGAGATAGAAAGTGAAGAAATGGTTGAAGATGGTGGGTTTTGAAGTTACTGGATTTTGAAAAGGAAGAAGAAAGAGTTGGATTGACTAAAATACCCTTTTTCTTTATTTTAAATGTTGTCACATGTCCTAATCCTATTGCTTCCTACACTTAGCCAAAATAAACTTTCTATTTGATCTTTTCCCTGCTATTATATGTGCATTAAATCTATTATAAATTACAAATTTTCTTCTGAACTTGATATGATTAAATTATAACTTTTTTTTTAAATGTTACTTCTTAATATTTGATGTTTCCTTAAAGAGCTGGTTGAACCTATATTAATTTCTTACCGATGTGTTGAGTTATGTGATCATACTTGCAAATATATGAGGTTATCATCGTAATTAGCTTAAAGTAGTTATCATTCGGCCCTGAGAATTTAGGTGCCCTGTTCAAGCCCAGAAAAACGTGCCCCTTAGGCCTTAACGAAATAGATAACGTAGTATTTTCTTGAAACAACGATTAAAGTTATACCAATAAACAATGCAATTACCAAAGTGATAAAATTCGAATGAGTGAATAATATGTCGTAATAGGCTAATAGATAACCGATGATTCATAAAGCTCTCTTCAAAAAAACTAATTTGCCGACTACACTGATATGGAACCATAAGCTGTACTCAATTTTTTAGTTACACAATAAAGTGATAAACTGTTAAAAGTATATTTTTTTTAATTCACCCTTTGTTTGTCATACAGATATATTGGAGGGCCTTTTTTTGCTAATGTCTTGCCATGTGATTTTGATTTATCTTTAAAAGTTGAAGGAGTATGGCTCTCAGTTTTCAATGTACAGTAGAAACTCTATAAAATAATACACTTGGGACCACCAAAATTTATTAATTAAAAGAGTTATTAATTAATCGATAAGTTAATAATTATTAATTTATATATTAATTAATATTTTATTAATTTATAGTAGAATACTTAGTTTACAAACACCTTTCAAGCTTCCACTTAATTATTGTATACAATGCATGTATATCAAATGAACGGCCATATTTGAAAGAAACCTTCAATCTCCCACCTTATTATGCTTCTTGTGTTCAATGTATCACTTTATGGAAATTAAAAATATTTTCTATATAAATACAAGATCAAAATAGGTTAACACAAACAAATGATACACACAACATGGCTTCCCATCCTAAAAACAAAAGACAATTGAGTCATTTTTCAAGAAACCTTCATAAATCATTCATGTAATATGTTATATATAAGGAATTATTAATTTATATTTTATATGGGGTCTAAAGAAATTATCAAAAATGTATTACCTTATAATTTTAGCGAATTATTAATTTAGCACTCTATCCCCGAGTCGAGACCGGCAAAAAATATTATCTTAGAGAGTTTATTAAATAATCGAGTATTAATTTATCGAGTTTCTACTGTAGATCAAATTAGCAAAGATCCACTGTCTTTTATTTTATATATCCAAAATAAACATATAGGGTAAATGGGTATAATAGAAAGAAAAAAGGCAGAGTAATGGAGTCGAACCTGTGCACTAAACATAGAGACAGAGTGCTAAAACCAGCTGAGCCACATCAATTTTTTGATGTATTTTGGGTTTGATAGTTCTTTATATGCATCTATATGTAGGATTTTTTTTTAAACGTGCCCTAGGATAAAACGGGCCCTGGCCGGTGGTCCTCCCCGCCCACCTCCAGGGCCGGCCCTGATCATGAGGAGTGAAAAACATATGTTAGTGGCCAAATGCTAAAAAGAGCATAATTTGAAATTGTGGTAGTAAATCGTGAGTTCAAAGTGTTTTAAATATGTACCTTAACACGTGAACTTAAATGTATATATACTAGTTAAGGGAAGACGATATATAGTAAATTTATTATTAGCATGCATGAATTACTTGCATGGTATGAAAATATGGTATGAAAATTGTCGTGTGATATTTGTAGCCACGAAGAGATAATAAAAACAAGTATTGGGTTATAATAATGGTGGTGGGACCCCAAGTGGTTGGGAATATCAACTTTCAGAATGGCATTAGGTTATCCAGTGTCGTGGACTCGTATAAGTTCAGTTTCTTTTTGACATGTTTTAAGTAAATAAATATATACGCAATGTTCAACACAATATGTTTAATGATCGGGTCCAGTAGCCACTACTACTCTCGAATTGTACCATTTTAAACTGAGATAAGCATAATTTAGGTTTATTTGTCAAATTAGCTTTTTACGTACAAAGATAATTTTAATTTTTAACGTATTCGAAGTATTCATGAAATCTATATATAATAATCATTAATAAACACATAATGGCAACTATTCAAAGTATTTGGATTGTGGTCAAAGTCGTAAGACGCAATTATTAAACGATATACAAATTAAACCATATATGGCTACTTTTTTTGGACGGCTAGATCACCCGGTTAGGTATTTGGCCTTTGATCACTCAGGTCACGAGTAGGAATCCCGCGTTTGGCATATTATTGTCAGTTTAAACCAGTGCCACTGTTCGCCCTCCGCAAGATTCGACCATGAGACCTCCCGGGCAGGAACCTCACATAAGTGGGTAAATCTTCCCACTTCCCCACAAACCAATTGGTCTACGGATAATTAGCACCATATATATCTACTTACACAGATGAATTAGACATTTGGAAGTCAAATATTACTAAATGCCCATTTTTTGATACGTTTTAATTTGCTCATAGTTAGAGCATGAACGACTCTGTTGACTAGGGGTGTTCAAAACTATCCCTACTGTTGACCATGTTTCCCAGTTCAACATTATATAAATTTATATTTAAAAGTGTTTTGGTGTACTTCATTTAGTTCAGCATTATATAATTTTACATTTTAATGTGTTTTGGTGTACTTCTTTTAAAAATAAGTTTTCTTTCATAGTTTTTGACAATTTTTGATAAAAGGTTTTAAGTATAGAACTTATATACTTACGTTACATTTATTTACTAATGCTAGTAATGAGGAGATGACACATACGTCATAAGGCTACACGGAATGGTGATGGTGCTTCCTTGGAGGATGATTCACCGCGTAAGCGCCACGTAGATTGGGTGTGAGTATGGGGTAAAAAGAATGGATGTAAGGAAATGGGGGGATGATATATTAGTTGTATGTATATGTGTGTGTGAGTGTGTTTTGTCTTGTAGTGAATCGTCTTCAACGTCCACAAGTCGACGAGGAGGACGCTGGAGGACCGGCAACGAGGGGGCGAAATGGCTGGAGGATCGGCGACGAAGGGGGATGATCCTCCATACCGTGGAGCCTAAGGGCGTATATGCTTCTTCGATGAAGTCAAGTGAATAAGAAAGATCAGCGATGCATATAACTTAGAATTACTGTGTACTTGTAATATTTTTGTTGTATTTGAACTTCATAAATCTCATTTTGCATGACCATGTGTATTATTACACTACTAAGAAACGGGACCAATAGGGGCGATGGCTATCGTCGCTTAAGGTACCAACGTCTTATTAGGTTTGCTATAATGTTTGTTTCGGACCAGTCCTCTTAAAAAAGTATACCAACGCGCACCTCGTTATGGACGTCTTCAAAGACCCATCCGAAACATAATATATACCTTTTAAATAAGTTGTTTGGACGTACGTACGTTGCTAACCCAAACTCATGACAACTTCTAATTAATATGTTGGCCTACATCTTTATGTCTTATAAAAAGATGAACCTTTATGTCTTCTTTATCAACACATATTTATATTTGATACCCTGCAGAGAGATAAAAGGATAAAAGACACGTGTTATCGCCTCATCACATACATTAATTAATTATATACCCTAAAAATAAACAAAAGGAATGCATTAATAATCTTCTTAAAATGAAAAACCAAAAACATCTTGAATATAGATATGATTATAATACTTGTCATATTTAAGAAAATGGAAAATGAAATCGCATGTGGGTGTATTTAATCTTGTACTGTATATGCATATCTTTTCATAATTCTAAAAATTCCTTTTATAAGCTGGCATCTGTACGTAGTTAAGTACTAACTTTATCAGAAAATAAATATATGTTTGATCCGATTCATAAAAAAATTTGAGTATATATTACATATATATTTATACATCTAAAAAAATTTTGTACGGCAAATTTGGACCATTGGAGTATCATCGTGGCATCAGCGAAACCACCCGATCATATCCATCTCCACTGTACTAGGCAATAATGCTATGCACAAATTCAAGAGAAAACTCAATAAATCTAGGAAAAACCCCTTTGTGAGAATCGAACACAGGACCTCAGTGATCCCTAAGTCACCCCTAAAATGACACTACGATATGATATGGCATCAGCATTTATATATCTATAATATACTCAAAAACAAGATAATAGTCTTGAATCAATGTACTTCTATATGATATAGTTTTTTATTTTTAATAAGTAAAAAAGATGAGTATGATATAAAACCTAAAAATATTAAAAACTATCATATTCGTTCCAAAATAACTCAACTGTTTCGTGTATTCTGGCAATGGCGACATGATTTATCGTTTTGTAAAGCACGTACGGGTCATCAATCTTTTTACTATTTTACCATTTTTATGTATAAAGCAATCAAAAACTTAATAATATCAAATATTTATTTTCTGAACATACATAAATATCTTTCGCATTAGTAATTATACTTATATAAACTTTTTAAATAGTTCCCTATAATTATACATTAAAGATTTAGCATAAAAAATGTATAAGTAATTAATACGGATAGATATATGCTAAAACCTTGTATAAATATAATAAGAGCAAATTAGATCATATATAATATAATCATATTACAATTTAAAATACATACATATATATTATCTCACAGAAAAAATCCTAAGGCTACGGGGAGTGGGGGCGTTTACGGGAAGGGTGATGTCTGGCAATGCTGGCTAACTAACTCCGTGCCAGAGTTGGCCACAGCGTTGCCCAGCGTCCCTTTGAAGCCCGACGTTGGGCGAGGGGGCGGTGTGAGCTGGCTAGCTGGGATTGACTGTTAAAATTTGACCGTTTTGGGTAGCCGTTAGCCAACGGCCAGTTAATTAAAAAATGTGATGATTATTTCTTTGACTTCAAAACGGCTAGTTAAACCCGTTATTTTGACTTTAGGGTAGGGGGTATGATGCTCGGTGAGTGGTGCGGGGAGTGGGAGTCACCGATCGGTGACTATACCCACTTGATTAACTTGATCGGTGAGTGGGAGAGAGTGTACCAAAATCGGTGTATAGTCACCGAATGTGAGTGATGGAGTGATGGAGGAGAGAGAGAGGAGAGAATAACCAATCAAAATTTTGTATTTTTTAACCTACTCAAACACCCTAAAGTGATTAACCATACCCCCTGATTGAGTGCAAAATGGAAAGTGAAATGAGGAGTTGACATGACATAATATTATTGGGTAGGATTTCACTCAATCACCCTAGAGTGATTAACCATACCCTCCACCCTTAGAGTATTAAACAATGTGATTATTATTTCTTTGACTTCATAAGGTGAGGAAAACATGATACCATTTATACATAAATAAAAAAATATTCTTTAAAATAATTTACTTTTTGAATTTTCTATATAACTACAACAAAAGCGCAGGATAGAAGCGGCGGGGAGGGCGTCCAACCTCTCAAACTTTTTGCTTAGTAGTGTCCGGTATTTAGTTTTCATGTAAAAGTTTTTAGGTATATACGTTTTCGACCCACGGTTTTATAATTTTTTTAGGTATATACGTTTTCGACCCCCTGGTCGGAAATCTCAAGCTTCACCTGACTACAACACTAACAGAGCGCATGGTAAGTAAGAACTAAATGTCTTATTTATCATACTCTCGTATCTCATAGAAGACCTTCGATGATAGCCCGTTGATTTCATTCATCCAGACGGATACAGGAAAGGTGGTGATATTTTATTTCACAATTGAATAAGATGAGCTTCAAGAGAACAATTTGGAGTTCTTGGATAGTGAATCGCACGGTACTAGACACCAAATAGATCTTCCAAAGAATAAGTCCATTTTCAAATAAGCCATTTCATTTGAGAATGCGCAAATCCATTCGTTTTTCTATTCAAAGTTCGATTAGCTCTTTGTCAAACACCAATATTTGTATGACTTTTAATAAAGTATATACATGTTAGTTTGCTAATTAGTTACTATTGAACTAAAAAAAAACCTTTTTTTTTGTATTTCTTTACAAAATTTAAAAATATTAGTTATTTGTTGAAATATCATTTATTTACTTGTTTTTATTTATTTGTAATAGTTAATTGCTGAACACACATTCATATATAGCCAAAGTAAAAGCTTGGGAAAATCTTTTTGTGAATTTATTACTACCGTATAATGTGCTATATATATGTTGTCCATCACCTTAATTGACTACTTTTTAAAAGTTTACGTGAGAGACATTTTTTTGATACCTTACTTGAGAATAGTAGGATATAAACATCTTTTTAGTAAATTACTCGTAAATTAATATCACATTTTTTGTAGATAAACTATATAAATTAATTTGCTTATATATATTTTAGGGTGAAGGAAAAACCCTATTATATTTACTAGTCCCAAAGTATATGTTACCAATAATTAGTTTGTTTTTGTTTAATTATATTCCAAAATTGAGCTTTATGTATGTAAATTTATCTATTCTTAATTAAGTTTCTATGCTATTCAATTATATTAAATGTAAGTATTAAATTATGTCTGAAACAAATATTAACCCTTAATATACCATACCAAACCTAAAATGTAAAGTTAATTGCCTAGATCTCGAGTTTCAATTTAAAAAGTTTTTTTTTTTTTTTCACACACAAAAAATAACTAGCAACTTGATATTTTTTAACTATTATTATCATTTTTATTTTTTAAATAAATTTATTAACTCATTGATGAATTTTTTTTTATTTTTTTTGTTTTAAATAAATTTATTAACTAACTCATTGATGAATACTTTTCGTATAACATCAAACCCTAATTCACGTAATTGTTCCACCCTCTTTTATCCATTTTCATTATTACCGAAATTACCCTCCATAAAAATCTAAAACAATTAAAGTGGTTTTCTATTTTCCCTCAATTTATAAATATATATATTTAAATTTATAAACCCCATACCCACCGCACAGGCGTTTAATGGAGCGTACACTACACGAACCAATAGTCTTTCAGATAAGTGCGCGGCCTCTTTTGGACTATCCGAAAAGACCAAATGACTTGAAATTTGACCAAAGTCGCGTGAATGTTGAGCGCGTGGAGCGAATTAGGGTTTTGATTTTTGGTAATTGCGATGACAAACAACAAGCACTCACTATTTTGATGAGGTGGCAGTTTTTTATTGGTTTATCTTTCACATAGTTTACACCCTCACAGTGTGTGTCTCTGTATACGTGTATATTATTATTATTATATTATATTTATTATTGTTATGGTAGTATATAATAAAAACCTTTCTCTTTCTCTCTCTAAAACCCCCCACACACTCTCTCACTTTCTCTCACTACATGTTTCTCTCTCCATTTCGCGGAAACCTAAAGTGGTGACGACTAGGGTTTTCGGGAGATTCGCGCTCTAATTACTCTCCATCGCCTTCAAATCTGTAAGTAAAGTTTCGATTTTTGGATTCGTTTCTTGATTCTGGATCCACTGATTGTTTTCTCAATCGTTTTCGTTGAAGAAATCGATTTCAGATCTGTTGGGGTTTCGTTTGTCGGTATTTTCGATTTGTTTTTGCTTTTGTTTTTATAGATACATATCGAGTAAACATCATGATCTGAGCTATCTGTTTGTTTAATTTTGATGCTTGATTTTGTTTGTTGCAAGTTTCTAGGTGGGTTTTATGATGCATCTTGAATGAAGTTGTGTAAGTTTATATATGTTGTATGGATTTGACTGATGTTATATAAACCTAAAGCTTCAGTGTTTGTGTGGGTGAATCGGTGTGGTGGGTGTGAATTTGGGATAAATTTGATGAATTTGAATTGGGTTTTCTCGATAAATGTAAAAGCTTTTATCTTTTTTTATTTACTTTTTTTTAGTGGGAGCGGCTGGGTAAAAGAAAACCCTAATTGATGGGTAACTTGATGATGCATTTTGTTATCTATGTCCGTGTTTGTTGTCTCTATTTAGCTGTGTATCTATTGTTGTAGATACAAAATTAATTTTCTAGCTTACCATATATATTTTGCTTTGATGCTAGGGTTTGTTCATTCTTTTGACTAGTGGAAATTAAATGTTAAGTTTTGGAGTTCTTTTATTATGTTTAGTAATTAGTAATTGAGTTTAACATATAATTACAGTTTAAATACATGGGTTGGGTGTATGATCAGTGACAAGTCTATGGTTTTCTTGACTCATAGGGTTCCAAAAAATGTATGCTATATAGGTGTTGTACACGTGATAGGTCAGTTGGTTTTGCCCTCTTATTTCTAATTATTTGTTTCTATAGTGCATGTACTTTGCAGCTGTTTAGTTGAGCTCATGTAACTTATTACTGTTTAGTTTCTTCTACATTAATGTGTGCTCACAGTGAAGTTTGGCCTGCATATGTATATTTGGGAACTTATCATGAAATTATATTGAACATGTATGAATCTATACACCAGTTTAAATTCTGTCTGTCTAAATTTATGAAACTGTATGATGAATAGATGATGTGATTTTTTGTGTTAAGTTTATGAGTTTTTGTTCTTGATTATACTGCGGGTTGGATGTAAAAGTTTGGTTTCTTCTACTTTTATCATCGGCATTCATGTTTCTTGGTCATTGTGTATACATGTCTCTATACTTCAGTTTTGTTTTTGTTTATTTATTTGTTCCTATTTATAATATACTAATATATGTGACCATTGGTAACATTTAGCTGTAAGCGTGTTGTTATCATTAACCACTGTTTATAGTGTCTATTTGCATGGCTCTTTTACTTCTGATCTTGCATGGATGTTTTATCAAAGCTTTAGTCAAACTGTTTGTAATCTTATGCTACTGTTCTTTTTCATTAATTATATTTATTTTAGAATTTAATCATACATGTTTTTCTTGTCACAGTAATATCTTAAACATGAACGACAATGACGAGAGGAGCATTGTCCCAGTATTAAACTCCAGCCACTCAACTGTTAAGATTGATTCGTTATGTATTAAACTGGGCATTAATGTGAAGGAGAAGGATGGTTCTTCAAAGTGTAGCCATTTTTCTATACGGTAAGGTTTACTATTTTAATCCTCATTACATATCATGAAACTGCAGGTTGATTTTTTATTAATGATCTTTTGATTAACAATCTGCATTGTTGCATACACAAGCACAATGTTGAATGATTTCTTGAGTGGAAATTCTATTGTGAATGGATATAGCTATCAACAAGTTATATGGCTACTGTAATTAATGATCTCCAAGGAGTAATCTCAAGCATTTTTTTAGAAATCTTGATAACAAATGTCTTTGCTTTTATTTGTATGTTATATATTATTATCTATCATTGCTAGAAACTGTCTTCCCGCAACTAGCTAGCTATTTATATTAGTCTGTTTATCTTGTTCAATATGTTTGTTTGATGTGAATTCATATTTCTTGTTTATATTTAATTTTCAACATTTACATAACTACCCTTTTTTCTTATTTGGCCTTATTAATATTTGGTCAACTCAGAGGTTATGTTGCTGGAATGCGTGAAAAGGGTAACAGTAACTTGTTACCTTTTACTGAAGAACTGCCACCTATGGAGATCCCGAACTTTAGATATTGGCTTTGTGAAAAGTGTTTGCAGAATAACGAAACTGCAAATACCTCAACCGAGACCACATTAATCTCTGCGTGTGATCATTGTGTGTTTACACCTTCTGCAAGATCATGCCCTCAACAAAATGTTAATGGAGTAGCAGTTCTCCCTTTCGGTGAGGGCACTTCAGGTAATTTACACTTAAATGAGTCTTAATCGTTAATTTACCAGTTTGATTTTGGGATCAGTCTTTGATTTTTTGCTTTTAAATAATGTTTCTTTATCCATTAGGTTCTAAACCTGTTGATAAAAAGAACAATGATGAAATGATCAGTGCTACTTTAGAAGCTGATGAAAGTCAAAATTCTCTAGAAATCCCTGATAGAGTCAAAATTTCTCAAGAACTAACGAAACATTGTACCATTGACGCTAATGCTGGTAAAAAAGTGAGCAGTGAGTTGAAAGATCATGAGAATGCTCAAAAGACAATCATAGTTGACGAGACCATAAGTCAACCTTTCGAATCTGGTCAGCAGAGTGATAATTACCAAAATGGACATCCAAGACGAAAGGCTCGAAAAGTGCGTTTACTGAAGGAATTGTTGTGTGGAAATACTGAAATTAAGCAACAGAAAAAGGACAACTCGTCTTCATCACCTTCTTTCCAGGTTAAAAGGAAAATACTGCATGATAATGACGATCAACAACAGAATCATGATAATGACAATGATCATCGACATGATCCTAAAAAGGCGAAGGATGCAAGTGCAAAAAACAATGTGGTGGAACAATCTAGAAATCCAGGAGGTCGTGAATTTGGAGAAAATGTTAATAAATATGAGTGGAATAAACACGGGACTCAGAGGAGTTCGATTCCTGGTAAAGTTGGTAGTGATCCAGTGACAGCTTGGCAATCGATATTCAGTGATATGGGAAGAACAGACAATCGGGTTCCGCCAACTTACAGTGTGTCTAAAAGCAGAGGAACAGAACCCTATACCAACTTCATGAATCCACTAAAGTCAGACAAAAAAGTCAACTCTTCGAAGAAGATGTCAAACAATCCTATTAAAAGTAATTTTTTCGTGGATGATTCAAGGAGGATGAAGAATGATAGTCAGGCAGACACGGGGTTAGGGCTTGATCTTTCACTTAATTATGACCCGCAATCTCACGGTCGATCTCAACTGCCAATTCTGAATCGACCATCTAACCAGGATTTCAGTAGAAAATCTGGTTTTTTCTTGGGGGAATCGAGTAATTTTCCACATAGGATTCAACCGGACTTGATAAAAGCAAAAGAAAGATCCGTTCATGAGAAACAGCTCTATACACAACTTCAGTATGGGAGTTGCTCTGGGCATCAGAAATTGGTACTATTGTATTTAATTTTTTAATTAGAGTAAAATGCCATTTTCGTCCCTGAGGTTTGGCCAGTTTTGCAACTTCTGTCCAAATGTTTGTTTTCGCATCTGGATCCAAAGGTTTGAAATCTTGCCATTTTTATCCGGCTTGTTAACTCCATCCATTTTTCTTCATTAATTCAGGATTATTTTCGTCTTTTTTGTTAACTTAAAGGGCAATTCTAACATTTTCTAATACTTGTACATTATGCTAAATGCTTGTACATAAAGTGAAAAAGACCAAATTGCCCTGTTAAGTTGACAAAAAAGACGAAAATAACCCTGAATTAACAGAGAAAATTAGATGGAGTTAACGAACTGGATGAAAATGGCAAGATTATAAACCTTTTGGATCCATATGCGAAAAAACAAACCTTTGGACGAAAATTGCAAAACTGGCCAAACCTTCTGGACGAAAATGGCTTTTTACTCTTTTAATTAATACGATTAATTTCTATATGATTAAAGTGTTTGCTATTAATTTATAGGATTTTTCTGATCCGTACAAGAGGAACATTGGAGTTGGAGGGTACTCTGAACTTACGAGGCCTAATAATCATCAAAGACAAGAGAATGTGTTTTCAATTGGGAGATCGGATGAACGGGAAGTTATCGAGCTTATGGCTAAAAATCAGTACGAGAGGAATTTATGCGAAGCTAACAATGGGATAATATCCGGTTTTCACAAACCCATGAATGAAGGAATGACATCATCACATCGTGATTATCTCACCATGATAAGACCACCTGCAACGAATGAGAACGTGGGTCCTATGAGAAATCCAGCTGGCGGCTTCTTCTATCAAGATCGAGTCTCTTCCTTTGCAATGAATCAGAAGAGACCGTTAAATGGCGTTTGGATGTCGGATTCTGGACCTCAGAGACATTATGATTCACGTTATCATTATGCGTCTAATGGGAATAATAAAAGACCCCAAACCCACCTCTATAATCCCAGTAATATGCAGGTACTTGAAGCTTTTAACAAGTACAACAATGGTACACATCAGCATGAAGGTGCCAACATGCAATTTGGTCAAACGTATGCAAAATACTCAGATAAAGATAAGGGAAAGAGTATGATGGATTTGGATCTGAATCTTGTGGCTCCAAATGTCGTTGAAGAGCAAAACAATTTTGAATCTTCGGATTTAAACACAAACCGCATGCATTCGTTTGATTCTTCATATTCAAATGAAACCATACCCGCAATGCAATTGCTAAGCTTAATGGATGCAGGGAAGTTAAGTCAACCGTTCAGTTTGACCAGTCAAACATGTGCAACAAAACCGAAACCGAACTCGTATTGTTTTAGTCATTGTAGCTCAACCCTGACGGAAAAAACTAACTCGATTGTCAATCCGATTGGAAGCTCACATACCAGTGTGTTTCGAACTGGTCAAAATGTTAAGTATGGTCAACAAGTTTATCATAAACAACAAGAGGTGAAGTCAAGGGGTACATCATTTGCTTCTGTAGGCCGCAGACCAGAGGATTCTTATGTTTTTCCTTTGCAATGGCAGGCAAATGAAGGTCAAAATAAAGTGGTCAACAGAGCTTTTCGACCAATGTCTGACTCACCGAGAACTGAGATCTGCACGATTAACCGAAACCCGGCTGATTTTAGTACACCAGGACCCGAAAATGCTTATATGATTAATGTTGAAGATCTGGTTGTTAATGTGGAGAGTTATGGATCAAACAGTCAAAAGAAGCCTGCGTCTTGAATCTGTTTCGAGAGAAAAATATATGGTAATTTCATCAACAATAAGAACAATCAAGATTATGATGAGAATAATCCAGGATATGAATGAATGCTTCTTTAACTAAATTAAGTTGTGATTGCCTTAATGGCAGACAGGTATGGTTTTGATTATATTAATATTCTGTCAGTTGTAAATATATTATGTAATAGTTCATAGAGTTGGTTATCTTTTGAGACATGACTTATTGTTTTCGGTTTTTTTTTTTTTTTTGGACAATGTTGTTTGTTGTTTTATACTCATGACTTCAAATTTGAGATAATGCTTTGTTCTTTGTGCTTCAATTTGAGTTGTGTTAAGATTCTTAATGAACACTTGTATTTGACATTGTGTTGCATGTGGAAGTCTCACGCATCAAGTTTTGCCCTTAGATTGCGGTGCATGTTCTTCAGTGATTTATTGTCATATCGCGCACAGTCGCAGACAGTTATCCTCCATTGAATCTCTGGATGTTCATCGATTTCTCGTTTGTATCTTCTCTATCATCATCATCATCATGATGGTGACTTGGATGAAAATGAGCATAACATCAATATAAGGTGGATTCTGCATTTTGATGTTGTCTTTCTAGGGATGTTAGGGTTGATTATAGAAAATTACATTTGCCATCTGTTTTTTTTTTTTTTTAATAAACAGTTCTCAGTAAGTTAACTTTAAACTGTTTATAGAAAACAGTTTGTTTTATTCATAAAATTCAAATAAGCATTTTGTATAAGCAATCACATAACGCCCTCAAAATAGTTTATTGTTGTATCAAAATATAACAAGCAGACAACTTTATTAGAGGTACCTGTTGCAAAACTGTGTTTTACTTTATAGCTTCGCATTTTTTTTCATGTCTTAATGGCACAGTTATTAATAGCGAATAGCAGACAATAGTTACAAGCTACCTATATGCTACAAAGCAATAGCGATGATATAGAGGGCGCTATTTTATGTTTAGCACACTAGGAGAAAATTTTTAGAAATATTTATATGTATATTGTATCCAAATAAGTTGTTTTAAGCGCTTTTTTATATGTATGCTTAACAAAAAAATCTAAAATAATTCTATTTTATATCTATAGAATATCGCTATTTATAGTAAAGCAGAAAAAAAAAAAAACCTAAATCCAGCTATATGCCCGCTATGGAGGCGCCAAAATCAAACAGTGACACATGAGTGCTACGCTACGCTATTTGCCATATTAATAACTATGCTTAATGGTATAGATCTAATGATAAAGATGTTCATGGCCTAGTTCGGCCAGTTTTGACCGAACCTGCAACTAAAGTTTCAATGAGATTAAGTTGATGCCATTTGACGTAAGATGTCCTTTCAAAGGTGAACCAGAAAATGCAACTCGAGTCCTGTGTATGCGAGCAACTTATTGCGACAAGTAACTCATCAAATACAAAGAACCAGTTTTTTATCGAACTGAAATGCACATGACATGGCCTGTATTTGTTGATCTAGCTCGGCATTTGGCATAGAGCCATAGAGGTGAATGAAAGAACCGGGTTGGGAATTTAGACCCATAGGGTTGAAAACAGTAACCCTATACTTTGAAACCAGCTTGAAGACAGTCAAACCTTAACGGCTGAACCCAACCTGTTACAACCCAATTTCAAACTGAAACGGGTTCTAGCCAGACCCGCTTTGGCCAGAACCCGTTTAACTTTGATTGACCCAACCCAACCTGGTTAGATGAAGGGTTTAACCAGATGTAAAAAATTAAACTAAAAAATAGCATTTATAAGTGTAAATGATTAGAGGCAATACAGTGGATAGTTCTATAAGTAACAAATTCGACCTCCATGACCCAGTTTCTAAGTTGCTAATAGATCACAGGTCAAGAAGATTCGCATAGAACAAAACAGACGACAGAAAAGGCCTTGAAATTCGATGTCATCTAGCTATTATCGTATCATCTCACTTCCGATAGGGATGATACCTTGCGCCACCACTGTCATTATCATACCCTTTACCACCATCATATCCATACCCATATCCATATCCACCACCAGCTCCAGCTCCCCTATCAAACCCTTTGCCGCCAACGCCACCACCACCTCCACTACCGCTACCATAACCCCGACCTCCACCGTAACCAGCAGGCCCGCCATAGCCGCTGAAACCAGCACCTGCATATCCAGCACCGCCATACATGGGCCCACCAAACCCAAACCCATACCCATATCCACCATAACCACCGTAGAAACCTGCAGAGCCACCTCCATAACCTCCCATATAACCATCATAACCAGCATAACCACCGCCATAATCATTATACCCTCTGTCTGCTTTTCCGCCATAACCACCTCCATATCCACCTGATCCTGAACCCCTACCAAATCCACCACCGTATGACTTGGAAGCACCACCACGACGTGATCGGTTGTCATATGAGAAATCGACGCCAACCCTTTTTGGCTCGGCCCTCTTTATCTCAACCTAATATAATTAACACCTGATCAGCTATTTATTCCTTGAAAAATACTAGACAATTTTCACAAAAATAAAATAAAAGATTTACTCACTTGTTTGCCTCCTAGTTCATGTAGTTGACCATCAGCAAATATCTTATCCACAGCTTCTTCACTGTCGAATGTAACAAAGCCAAAGCCCCGTGATCGACCCGTGACATGATCTAACATAATCTGATGCTCAATTATCCCACCATAATTGGAGAAATATTCCCTCAATTCGTCTGCAAATTAAAGTTACAACTCACTACACTATTTAACTAATCCATAGACTGTATCATCAAGAAACTATATGATGTACTACCTTCCGTTAAAGTCAATGGTATACCGCCGACAAATATTTTCTTTGTTCTTGATACACCTCTACTTCCCTGCGTATCCTCTCTGGGAACTGTCCTTTTTACTTCAACCTAACTCAACCACACATTAAAACGCATAAAAAGTTGCTAAACAGATACAAAAGGAAACTGGTCGACTCTCATAAGTAGCCGAAAGTTTTTTATGTTTAAATTCTTATAACTGCCAAAAAAATGTATTTATCAAAATTTATATTAATTTGATAATATAGCTTTTGCAATCATATTTAATACAGTAATAACTAATAA
The DNA here is from genome assembly GCA_030545235.1 of Helianthus tuberosus. Taxonomy (NCBI): domain Eukaryota; kingdom Viridiplantae; phylum Streptophyta; class Magnoliopsida; order Asterales; family Asteraceae; genus Helianthus; species Helianthus tuberosus. The sequence continues at coordinate 88,480,791 of CM060404.1, forward strand.
AGTCCAATGAAGTGTTGGCAAGTCAACCCAATCTGACCCAACCCATTTTGACCCACCCATTTTCCGACCTCTACTATTATGTGTCATTTCATAAGATAATATCATAGAAATGTGCCTTACTGGTCTGCCATCTATAATGTGATCTTGATCCAATACTTTATCAGCATCGGTTGGGTTAGCAAATGTTACAAATCCAAATCCACGTGGTCGACCAGTAATCTTATCCATCATTATCACAGAGTCTGTTAGTTCTCCATAGTTGCTGAAGTAATTGCTAAAAGACTCTGAAAAGATTAATACAACATAGACTTAATAATAGTGTTCATTATTGAGTGTACGGTTTATGCGTCTATCACTAGGAGAAACACAAGCAAAAGCAGCTTTGCAGCTTAAACAGTATAATATAATCCCTGCTTTTCAGAATTACTACATCATTTGCAAAAACAACTAGAATGAACAAACTGTACTACTTTATTGCTTCAACAAATCACATGGATCATCGTATTGTTACAACATAGAACTACCGTAAACAAAAATTATTCAAAATACAAGTGGTCACACAACGATTTTGGACCTTATTTTTGTCCCTCAACACCACATGCAAACCTACCATAAACTTAGTCCGCTAGCTATGCAGTTAATAGCAGCGCTATAGCGGTTAGCGGAGGTCTGGGCTTGTAGCGGTCCAAATAGCGGTTGCTCATAGCGGTTCCGCTATTAGCGGCGCTATAGCCCGCTATTTGGCCGCTATTTGAAGACCTATATAGCGGCTACAACAGCGCTTTTAACGGTCAGCCCAAACATAAGGAAAAGCCCACTTTTTTTAATTAAACCCATTACAGTAAAAGGCCCAGATGTTTTATAAAACCTAGATACGACCAATTAAACCTAAATTTATTATGTTCCACGACCAATGTCTGGAGCGCACACTGGTTTGAGGTCGCTGGAAGCAGTTCGTCATCATCAGGAAGCTGTTCAAAGCTGATAAAAATCCGAATCAAAGTTGTTCGTCATCTTTCAATTGCTGGTCTGATACTCAGAGTTCATCTTGAATGCGAAACTATGAATTTTGATTTTACTATTAATATTTTTCAAAGACACATTTTCAACAACAAAACCAAGTATCGGCGCCGACACGGTAACAGTTGTTGCCCTTCATTGGGCTAAATGGGCTGCCTAGCACTCTCCTATTGGCCTAACAAATTTACGATTTTATCCCGCTTTAAAATTACGATTTTGCCATCAGTTCAAATTTATGTTTCCGCCCCCACTTAAAAATAAATTTACGCTTTCGCTCCCAGGTAAATATTTCAATTTTGCCCCCGGTAAAAAATTACGATTTTTCCCCGTTTCAATTTACAGTTTTGCCATTAGTTTTTTTTCCCATTTAAATTACGATTTTCCCATCAGTTCAAAATTATGTTTTTACCCCCACTTAAAAATAAATTTACGCTTTTGCTCCCAGCTAAAAATTCCAATTTTTCCCTCAGTTCAAAATTACGAATTTGCCCCCTATAAATTTATAATTTTGCCATTAGTTTTTTTTTTCTCACAGCCAAGTTACGATTTTGCCCTCAACTTAAATTTACATTTTCCCCCATCGTTTTTTATTGTTTTCCAGGTGACATTACAAGTTTGCCCCCCAGTGTAAAATTACAGTCGTGCCGACAGCTTCCTGGCACTCCCCCGTTGGTCCATTTAATTTACGATTTATCCCCGAATTAAAATTATGATTTCGCCCTCAGTTAAAAATTACGTTTTTCCCATCGTTTTAGTTTTTTTAGCAAAACTATAAATGTTTTTTTTTATTGCTTTACTCGATTTAATTTTTTTTCCGTGTCAAGGAGCTGCCTAACACTGGCTCATTAGTCCTGAAAAATTACTGTTTTGCCCTGAGCCCAAAATTACGGTCTTATCATCGTTTTTGTTTTTTTTTTCTAGCAAAATTATAGTAGTCTTTTTTTAATTGATTGAGAATTATTCGGCCATCGCCCCGCAACGCGGGCGGGGCATCAACTAGTTTATATATAAATACAAAAGTACATAAATTATGCATGGTATAAAAATTACCGCTATATCACTGCTATAGCACCGCTATAACCTATATATCATATAGCGGACCTTGACCGCTATCCGATATTTTACCGCTTTAAATGCTTAGTCCGCTAGGCGCTAGGATTGCTTAATTAAACAGCTTATCTGCTTATGGTAATTCTAAAAAGCAGATAAGCACTATTGAGTGTTAATACGAAAACAAGTGCTTACAGTTATCCGTTATTTTAGAGTGCTTAAAGTTGGTTATCTCAATCCTAGTTATTCTTGGTGGATTCAAAATTACATATTTTGCTACGAGTTACATTATGCATTTGTTCATACATCATTGCTGAAAGTGGATACTACTACACATTCAAACAAATAAACTTCTACATCATATTCTAGTAAATTTGAAAGAATTAACAAAAAAAGTATATCATCAAGAAATAAAGCTGCAAGCAATCAACATACCTTGAGATGTCTCCCAAGCAATGCCTCCAACAAAAAGTTTTCTATCACAAAACAAAATTCATAAATTATTTTCAACACATAACAGAATCTCCCCCTTTTTTTCATATATCCTGACCTGATGAACCAAAGCAAGATACTACTATCTCTCTCACTTACACTATACATAACAAATATATATATATATAAACCCTAAATAGAACTAAATACACAAACTAACCCTGCTGAAGAATCAAGACTAGTGCCATTGTTGGCTCCACCACTATCATCTAAATTACCATCATATTCTTGATTAATATTGCCAGACTGTAGATGCTCATCGTTGTCATTAAGATATGGTCCATCCATTTCCTGTGAAATTGATACACCACTTTTCTTTAATCTTTATAAACTACCTATCAAAAAGAAAAGACCCTGCAAATGAAAAAGTGTAAAGCTCTAGACTTTAAGATTGAAGGAGAATATAAAGCCCCAATATCAATAACAATAACCTGAAGAAGAAGAAGAAGAAGAAGAAGAAGAATGGTGATTTCTTTGATGTGTTTGTTATAAAGAAGAAAAGAAAAGAAAAGAAAAGAAAAGAAAACCCTAGCTGTTTGCGTTGGTCGACTCTTTTAAATCCTGTTTCCCCTCTTCACTTTGATTTAATATCTTTAATTTTAAAAATATCACAACTAAAATAAAATATAAACATAATTAAAAAAAAATCGTAGAGTAAAGTGTAATTTGCGCCAATACGAGTCTACATTTCCAGAATCTTGCTTGTTGAGTCTCTGTAGTATATGTTTCATAACACCATGTATCCCTCCGTCTATATGTCGTTGCACGAGACGTTAAAATCTTGGCGAAATGATATGTTTACCCTGTTTCGTTTATTAACAATTAATTGGAGCCATAATTTTCCCAAGACGAGTTCAAATATCAAATTCATCATATTAACCTTGCATTTATCATCTGATACATCAGGCTATAACGTCTCGGTAGTATTTATCATTTTCATCTGTGAAATCGAGTTCACAGAGGTACAATGTATCGGATGTGATTTGCTACTGTGGTGCATCTATGTGCTACTGGACTTCCAGGACGGGTGCAAACCTTGGTCGATGATTCTTGTGTTGTGTCAGTGTTGCAATCCTAAAACTAAACGAAAAATGTGATAATTTGAGTTCACTGCCAAAATTGTGCTCTTCAAGAGGACCTTAGAAGAAGAGGTTGTACTTGCCAAGGCTTCCGTGCATATTTCTCAAGATCCGATATTTGGAAATAACTAAAAGTCGGGTCTTTTTTGGGGTCGAGTTTTATAAAAAAAAATTGAAAAGCCCACAAGTTTCTCACTTTGGCACATATTACCAAGGTGAAGAGGTTCAACATGTACTTACACAATAAAAACCATCCAAAGAGTGGTATGTCATAGGACTTGTTGTTGTTGGCTGTTTGAGAGTAATATGTTGTTGATACAAAGAATAATTGCATCGGGCAACAATTTCAATATGAGCATGTTTGGAGGGTTATGAAGGACCAGAAAAAATGGTCCGGACCAGCCAAGGTGTATGGTGTGCTCAACCGCCCAAATGCTAAAAAACAAGGAGCACCGGTGAATACACCTCATGTGGTACTCCTTCGGATGTTGATACCACGACCTTCAACCTTAACGCCACTATCTCTTTGTCAGTGGAGGATTATGGCATCTTACTAGATGATGATGTCCATGTGTATGATAATGAAGATGATATCCATGTTGAGTTGAACCGGCGCAAAGACCAATTGGGAAGGACGAAGCAAAGGGAAAGACTAAGGTTAAGGAGAATGCGAAGTCAAGGTCTTCTTACCAAGAAAGGAAAGAAGAACTACTTGTATATCAGTTCTGTATGAATATAATTGAAAACATGATAACATGTTAATACATGTTACGCCAGTGTGTCCAGTAACCGCATGCCAAAGGGAACTAGATGACATCTTGTTAGCTGGTCGAGTTCTCGTTTAGGGCGTATAGTTTCTGATGGGGTTTATGTTATCTGAAAAACATGATTTCATGAGAGAGAGAAAGAGAGAGAAAGGGTGATTTCTATGTTTATTATGTTATTGTGTAACCTTTATCTCTCTAGTTATATTACCTTATATACACCCAATGGGAAACCCTTGATTAGTTAATAAAGGTAATTAAGTCCATCAAACAATTACCAACTAATATAATAAGAAATGATTATATTTTGATCTAATCTATAACATAAATGATAACGATGGCTATAAACAAATATATTAATATATATTTATTCTTACATTCTCCTCTTGGTTGAGTAATCATTTATTATGAGCATTAGATTTGTCTGTAGATTTTAATACTCATTTTTTTAGCTTTAAACCAAAACCGTAGCAGAGAAATACAGCCGTTGAGTCAGTATTCAACTCAAGACCCCTATTAATCATACTAAAGTCTCAAATTTAAAACATGAGCAGTTAGGATCAGAATTTACAAATAAGCCCTTTAACGTTTGATTTGTATAATTATCGTCTATATGTCACTGCGCTAGCATAACACATTTAGAGACATACAAATTCTAAACAGATGAGGAAAAATTAATAATTTATCATTCAGGATACGATATACAGTTGTACATGGTCATAAGAAACCCGTCATTATTATATGCGCTTACATAATATTTATGGGCATATCATGAATGTATTCGATACACAAATTTAGTTTCCTCTACTTGTTCATAAACGAACAACAATTTTGTATCAAAATTTAATGCAACGCCTCTTACACTGTAACTGTTCAAGGAAACATGGTAGCTGACCAGTCATAGTGAATCTTCAATAGAGTATTTATATGGGGTATTATATTATGAGTCGATAAGCTTTTAACAACATTTAGTGACAAATTCATTATGATCAACAACAAATTATGTCATTATAACTTAGGTTGTTTGTTGTTAACAGTTTCTTATGACTTATCCATGAGACAGATTTGTCTGTTGACATAAGGATTCACCCAGAAATTTTCATTTCGCTTCCTTTGAATATAACAAAGTCATAGTAATCCAACCGGTTTGAGTTCTCACTTATTCTTTGAACTATAGTCTCTCATTTCTTAATGATTGTAACGGTACCGAATACTGATAAGATTAACATGGACCATTATGACACCCTATGAAAATCCCACATCGGTCGTGGCAAGGAGAGATTTTTGGTTCATAAGACATTCCCCGCCTCTTAAATCACCAACGCGTTTTGGGCTTAAATGGCTGTGGAGCACATGAAAACTCCACAGTTACACATGCATAAGTGGGAATAGTACTAGGATGGGTGACCTCCTGGGAAGTCTCCACCGGGGCAACCAAAAACAAATCCGTGAGTTTCTGGATGGGCAACCCATCGGGGGCAAATCGGATAATATCTTGGCACGATTTACTTGGGCTGCTACAATGATATTGTAAAATGCTTCACAATAATCCAGACTGGTCTAGTGTTCAACAATGTGAGCAATATCTAAACGAGTTTAGACTTGAACATACATAAGGATTCTAATTAATGAAGCATAAGGAAATAATCCCATTTATCCTATTAGCTTCGTACGTCTACCACTGTGCGAAGAGCTAGATAGAGTGTGTGTTGAATATTGTATAGAATAGGATCAGTTGGACATGGTTTTGATATTGTTAAGGTCCATCCGGACGGATGGACATCATGTAAGTCTAAGCCCCATCCAAATAGGGTATGTATATTGTAAAGTCCATCCGGATGGATGGACATAGGTTCATTCGGACATAGGCTTTGCCTATAAATAAGGAGTTGGGGTTCCCATTTGGATAAGCTTTTGGATCCTTGAGGGGACATGTTGTCCGACTGGTCTCGTGGTGCTGTAACTTTCAGATATGAATAAAGACCAGATTATAAGTGATTGCTCGGTGTCGTTTCTATCTTCTACTCATTTCTTGTCACCGAACCGATCATCTCGAGACTAAAGCTCCGTCAAACTCGCCGGATCCTGAACTCACAAATGGTATCAGAGCTACGGTACCGATTCTATCGATCTTATAGTTGATTGAATCACCTACGCTCATAGATTTTGGACGTGTAGGGAGTTTTGACTTAAAAATTGAATAAAACATCAAATTGAAGGTCAATTCACGGATGGAATTCGAAATTGAAGACATCATTAGATTCGGAATTGATTTTCGCACAATCCTGTGAAATTTCATCAGGAAATTCGCAGTAATAAAGATTTTGGATCGAAAAATGTGATTAGGAATGTTCTTGAGAGGTTCAGATATGTTTGAGCGGATGTGTCATGGCCCCCGACCCAGTTTCCCGGTTCGGAAGCCGTGGGACAGAAAACCCGTGGTATTGGTGTGTAATTTGGCAGCGGAAATTTTAGCAAAATCGTTTAAACTGAAAACACTAATTTATTTTATTTCAAGTTTCGGGACAAACCCCGTAATTTACAATAAAGGAATTTCACTGGGAAATCCCCTGTTTACAAAAACATGTTTATTTATTTACTGAGCCACTTTATCCAAGCTGGTAGTGCTACACGGCACTTTTCCTTGTTCACAGTAAATCACCTGAAACATGTTTAAAAAGATTTTATCAGCGGGGAAATACTGGCGAGTCATTCAATTGGTACAAAATGACACATTGTTATAAATTACAATATTAAGAGTTTTTACATTTGCTTTTATCTATTAATTATCTGGTCCAGTTGTCACTCGACCGGATCTATGACTGTGGACATATCACTAATTAGGCTCGCCCACCTAAGAGTGATAAATCATTAGTAGTAATGTGCACATACCCCCACTTACTGCCAGTAATTAAAGATTTGTAAAGACTTAATCACTGTACTTATAACTGGAAAACATTTAGGGTTTTACAAAGCAAATTTGATAAAAACAGAATGACTCACATTGCAAGTTTAGATTAACAGAGTATGCCTACTGATTAAGCCTGGTAACCTATTTAAATAAAGCAAACGAAACTAGGTTAGTAACTTAATATAACATTTACGATAATCTCATGAAATCAAAACCCTCACGACGAATGACATAGTATAGCCCGAATTCAGGCAGCACTTAAACATCCATTGGATCGGTTCCAATCGATCGGACATTGTATCGTAGCAGTGGTCGAGTTATTACCCCGTTATCGTAGCAGCGTCTCGACCCTTAAACACACTATTTTAAGCAGAATTTGACGTTTTTGAAAGAAAATTTCGAACACAGAGGACTGGCCATGCAACGCACCATTTATAGCTGAAAAATGAGTTTCTCGCGGCCCGCGTAAGCCTGAAGGGGGTCATTCGCGGCCCGAGAGGGCCACCCTAGCTACGGCTAGGGCTGTCGTGTCATACCCTAGACCTGCCACGTGTACGACACCTGGCCCTAAAGCTTATCCGGAGATTTGCCAAGCTGTCGCGGCCCACGACGACTTAGCCTAAATCTTTCGCGGCCTGCGACCACGTGATAAAATTTGATTTTCTTGCTTTTTCATAGGAATTAGGGTTCTAGGGGTCCGGGTGATTACTTACGGGGTGTTTTAGGACATTTTTGGTGCAAGTCCTTACATCCTCCCCACCTTATTTAAAACCTCATCCTCGAGATTTACTGGAACAAGTGAGGATACTTTCGCTTCATTTCTGATTCCAGCTCCCATGTGTACTCAGGTCCTCTTTTCAAATCCCACTTTACTTTGACCAGTACCAATCTCTTGTGTTTGAGGAATTTGACCTTTCTGTCCTCTATTCGAAGTGGTTTCTCCACAAATTTTAACTTTTCATTTATCTCTATATCTTGAAGAGGTACTACCAGTGATTCATCAGATAAACACTTTTTGAGATTAGATACATAGAACACATCATGTACCCCGGCTAGCTCTTCTGGTAGTTGTAATCGATAGGCGACTGGTCCTATTCGTTGGGTAACTGTGAATGGTCCTATGTACCTTGGACTCAATTTCCCTTTCTTACCGAATCGAACTACCCCTTTCCAAGGAGAAACTTTCAATAGTACCTTGTCTCCAACTTGGAATTCTAGCGGCTTACGTCGATTGTATGCATAACTCTTCTGGCGGTCTCGAGCGGTTTTCAGTCTTTCCTTGATTTGAGTTATTTTGTCGGTGGTTTCTTGTACAATCTCAGGACCTAATAATTGACTTTCTCCTATTTCTGCCCAGCATACCGGAGTTCGACACTTTCGTCCATACAATGCTTTGAACGGGGCAACATTGATGCTTGTATGATAACTATTGTTATAGGAGAATTCTATTAGTGGTAAGTGGTCATCCCAATTTCCACCAAAATCTATTACACATGCTCTGAGCATGTCTTCTAGGGTTTGGATCGTCCTTTCACTTTGTCCATCTGTTTAGGGATGGTATGCAGTACTTAAATTTAATCGCGTTCCCATTGCTTTTGGGAAACTTGTCCAGAAATGCGAAGTGAAACGACTATCCCTATCTGACACTATGGAGAGTGGGACTCCATGTAGGGATACTACCTCATCTACGTATATCTTAGCCAATCTTTCCATGCTAAAGGTTTCCTTCATTGGTAGGAAATGAGCTTATTTGGTTAATCGATCTACAATTACCCAGATTGTATCGTTACCTTTCCTGGCTTGGGCAACTTAGTAACAAAATCCATTGTGATTAGTTCCAATTTCCATACAGGCATTTCTAACTGTTGAAGTAAACCTGAGGGTTTCTGGTGTTCTGCCTTAACTTGCGAACAAGTTAAACACTTAGAAACGTATCTAGCTATGTCCTTTTTCATTCATATCCACCAGAAATTATTCCTTAAATCTTGATACATCTTATTATTACCAGGATGCATTGTATACCTAGATTTATGGGCTTCCTCTAATATTTTATCTCGTAAGTTTCCTTGTCTAGGTACCCAAATTTTTTTCTTATGGAATCTCCAAATTCCATCAGTCCCTTGTTTTAATTCTTTTATTCGTCCTTTCATTCCTTCAGCATCATCCATGATTGCTGATTCCTGAACCCTTTTCAATTGTTCCATTAAATCTAACTGGAGATTTAATCTAAGAGCACGAACTCGCCTTTGCTTCTCATGATACTTATGACTTAAGGCATCGACTACTACGTTTTCTTTTCCTTCGTGATATTGAATATCACAGTCGTAGTCGCTTAGAATTTTCATCCATCTTCTTTGCCTCATGTTTAATTCTTTTTTCCCAAATATGTATCTTAAACTCTTATGATCTGTATAGACTGTAAATTTACTTCCGTACAGATAATGTCTCCAAATTTTAAGGGCAAAAATTATTGCTCCTAATTCTAAGTTGTGAGTCGTATAATTTTCCTTGTGCTTCTTCAGCAGCCTTGATGCATACGCAATTACCTTTTTGCGTTGCATTAGCACACATCCGAACCCTAGCTTAGAAGCGTCGCAGAAGAATTCAAAATCTTTCGTTCCGTCTGGTAAGGAAAGAATTGGGGCATGTCACACCCCGATGTTTCCACGTATTACCGGTGGGCCCGGTGGGGAGTATCGTGACGTAGTTGATATCATCATAGTCAATAATCACAGTTCAATGCACAGCGGAAGTCTAAAAGTAATAATATTACAAACCGAATGAAAGTATCATGAGTATTACAAACGGAATGTAAAAGGATCCACAGGCGGATCAAAACATAGGAAATATTGTTCAACAGATTTTTAATTGACAAAGCTTGCAAGACTTCTTTATTTATTCACTCAGGAGTAGCCAGCCTATTTCGCATAGTACCTGCACTTAACCTTTTGGAAAATACGTCAGTTTACACTGGTAAATACAATTAACCAACTCTTTTTGGAAAAGTGTTTACAAAATTGATTTAAATGCACAAGGCACAAATATTCTTTTATAACTTGGGATAATTATTTAAAATAAACTTGTAAAAGAATTATATGTCTGTTATACATTCAGTAGCCCGGGTTGAATACCGGGTTAAAGATTAATAGACACACCACATAATATAACCTACGGCGAGTTATTCTCGAACAAGCAGGTATATCATTTTACATACGCACCGGCAGGTGTATGCCTACACCCCGTGCTAAAGTCGTGGCCATTTCAATGAATGAGTCGAGGATATCCAGGCCATGGTCATTAACCCCCCAAAGGCTTAAAACAAACAAAATAGATTAAACGGGTTATCTCAATGATTTAACCTTCATATGATTAAAAATTCAATACCCGACCAAGCGGTATTTTATATACACCGTTCCCGAAGCCCGTATAAGGGAAAATAAGTTAAAAGTATTTACCTGAGCAAATTATACAAATTAATCCCAGCAGTATACAATCAGCAAGTGCAAATATCTTTTACTGGGCTCCTAAATCTGGAACGAAGGTTTTAATAACCTATTAGATTCATAACGGGTCTTACTTAAGTTTAAATTTAGACCGGTTAGTTTTAAAGAAAGGTTTACGGTTCAAAACACAAGATTAAGCGAAGACCGGATTAGAATGTGATCTAGACCCGACAAGTATGAAGACTTGTATAATATGGGTAAACTAAACACATTCTGGATTTTGAGGTAAAAAAATGATTAGGTTTGACCCGTTTCGGTCAATTTATGCAAACTAGTCACATAAACCGTACCGAACGTGAAAAGTGCATAACGGGTAACCAAAAGAGTCATATACATGTTTCACAAGTTAATATGCCTTAAATATTTTGTGATATCAGTAGGATACCTTCCATTATGCCCAAAACGAATTTAAAATCAAATTAAGCCCCGTAGGGGTATTTTAGTCATTTTAAAGGTTATAAAAGAGGTTAAATATTAATCTGAGGTTCTGGTCTAAAATGATCAGTAAGATATTAAACATATGTGAAATTTATCTTTTATAACCAAACTATGCACCGTAGGGGCATTTTGGTCATTTCACATAAGCTTTAAAGGTCAAATTTGGGAATCTTAGTTCAAAACTTTTACTTACTATTAAAGTATAAAAATTTACTTAAAACATCAGTAGGTATTAAGTCTTATGTGTCAAAAATAGTTTAAACCCATACTATGCGTTTAAAACGCGTAAAAAGTCAGTTTTAGGCGATTTTCAGGTTATATAAGGAAATATGAGTTTTTGATCAGTTTATAAAGTTCAAAATATTTTATTTATCATATAAAATCAGTAGGAAAAGATTTGGTATCAAAATGTTATGTAAAACTCATTTTATTAGCCAAAAGGGTATAACCGTCAATTACCGAATTAAAGCAAGAACCCTACATTATGATCAGTTTAAAAATAAATAAAAATATTCAAAAATCCCAAAATATTATATTACATCAGTGGGTAAAAATTTTGGTGTCGAAATTTGGGTTTAAATAGGCTTTATGCTAATAATGCCGTTTAATTTATAAAAAGCTTTCAAATTACGATATTGAGCATAACTCCTAATTTTGACCACAAACTGATGTCAAATTTTTAGGACATGTTTATAAATCAGTAATAAAGGTTTTTGTCCTCTCACATTTTTAAAAATCTCGTTTTAAGGTCAAAAGGGCATAGTGGTCAACTTTTAAGCAATTAACGGAAACATGCAATGAACTAGGGTTACAAAGGAACCACATTGTATAACCTCAGAGGGTTATACTTACATGTAATATGGTCCTAATGGAACCCTAAGGCATATCTAAACTAAGCTAAATTGGGTCAGAACTGAAAGTCAAAGCAAAAGTCTTCTTTTGTGACTTTCGGTTCCGAACCGAGCCTAAACTCAGAATTGTCGGGTTGAACATGCCTAGACATGTTCTTACATTAATTACCAAGTTATATTAGTGTTAAAACAGGTGCCATAACCTCTGCATTGTTAATTATGAGTTTATTTGCAAAATAGCTTTCTGTTGACTTTTTAATATTAAGTTTGACCCGACAATTGACCAAGTTATAGTGGAAATCAGAGGGTGCCCTTTTAAGGGTTTATTAACCACATAATTACCAACTCATAGCCACTTTCAATTCGAAAAATGAATGCACCATTAGTGATTAATCACTAAGTCAAAGCTTAATTACGACGACTTTGACTTTTGGTCATTAGACTAATAAAACATGAACTAGGAAGGCTAAGAATGCTTACAAAGGCTCTTAGCACGAATTAGTAGCTGAGGGAAACTTGCTTGAAGTCCAGAGAGCTCCAGAGAGTGTGTTGAGAATGATTTTTGTGAATGTGCATGTGAACAAGCAAACAAGAACTCTTATATAGAACTTTAAAACTCACAAGATCAATCCACACAAGCCTACAAATGATTCCTGATCATCCCAGGTGTCCCATATGCATGAAATACCATTGGTTCAGTCACTGAATTCGAAAACCATCTTTCTAAGGCGGTGGAACAGGCCAAACCCGTAGCTGTCAACATATTTCTGTATCTGGGCGTTCTACGTGGGCCGCGTAGACTCTTTAAGAGTCTTACGCGGGCCGCGTCACTCCTTGTTGACCGGATTCCAACTTTCAAATATTGCAATTTCAGTCCCTGGTCCTTCTAAACTTGTTTTAACTTTCGTTTATTGCACTTTTAACCCCCAAACTTGACTTTTAAGGGTCTTAAGTCTTTAAACATTTATCAAAAAGCTTTTGGTTAGTTACGAGGTCACCCGAATGGTCTTGAAATGCAATATTAACGCATTTAACTCTTATTACTTGTAATTAACACTTTGATTATTTATATGCGTCGAAACTCCATGAATTTAATATCCGTTATTCTTGGGATCAAAATAGATTATCACAATGTTTTTTGGATCGTTAAAAGGTCACTCAGAGGTTACTTTCAACATGTTGACACTTTTAACCCCTATGTTTCATAAGATCCTTATTTTTAAGCACAAACGACTTCCATTGTTCGACAATTTATTCGTTAAAGAATACGAACGTCGTGTGAGGTCAATCAGAGGCACAAGAATGGCATGTTGACACTTTGGATCCCTTTATTAACATATTTACATTGTTTGACAATTTCAGTCCCTCGGAAATAATTCCTTACACGTTTAAAGTCCATGACATGTGTCTTTATTATATTAGTCGTGATTTTACGAGGTGTTTCATTGTGGATTCAACCTCCCACGTATATTCGGGACCTCTACGGGCATCCCACTTAACCTTCACAATCGGCACATGCTTCTTTCGAAGCTTCTTAACCTGTCGATCCTCGATTGACAAAGGTTTTTCAACAAACTTTAAGCTCTCGTCTATATGCACATCCTTATGTGACATGGCTAGCGATTCATCAGCTAGGCACTTTTTCAAGTTGCAGATGTGGAACACATTATGGATTCCACTGAGCTCTTCAGGCAGATTTAGCTTGTAAGCTACAGTCCCAACACATTCGATGATCTCGAATGGTCCTATATATCTGGGGCTCAACTTGCCTTTCTTTCCAAAATGCATTACCCCTTTCCACGGTGATACCTTAAGTAACACTTTGTCACCTACCTCAAATTTTAGAGGTTTACGCCTTTTATCTGCGTAGCTTTTCTGCCTATCCCTGGCAGCTTTGAGACGATCATGTATGTGCACAATCCCTGCCTATCTTAGTTGGACATCTCCAACTTCTGCCCAACAAACGGGCGTCCTGCACTTTCTTCCTTACAAAGCTTCAAAAGGTGCAGTTTGAATACTCGAATGATAGTTATTATTATATGAGAATTCAATCAACGGAAGATGATCATCCCAACTTCCACCTAAATCAATAACACAAGCCCTTAACATATCCTCCAGCATTTGAATTGTACGCTCACTTTGACCATCCGTCTGAGGATGATATGCAGTGCTGAAGTTTAATCGAGTGCCTAATGATTGCTGAAAGCTTTTCCAGAAATGCGATGTATATCTCGTATCCCTATCAGAGATGATAGACACTGGTACTCCGTGAAGAGATACAATCTCGTCCACGTATAGCTGAGCTAACTTATCTGAGTTGTGTGTTTCCTTAATAGGTAAGAAGTGGGCTGACTTGGTCAATCTATCTACTATAACCCAAATAGTATCATTTCCTCGCTTTGTTTTCGGTAACTTAGTGATAAAATCCATAGTTACCATTTCCCACTTCCAGGTGGGAAGTTCAGGCTATTGTAGCAAACCTGACGGCTTCTGGTGTTCTGCTTTAACTTGGGCACACGTCAAACATTTGGCCACATAAGTGGCTATAGATTTCTTCAAACCTATCCACCAATAATTTGCCTTTAAATCCTGGTACATCTTATCACTTCCAGGATGAACATAATACTTGCAACTATGGGCTTCTTGAAGTATCACGTCCCGAAGTCCTCCATAGATTGGAACCCATATTCGTTCATTCAATCTTAGGATTCCATCCTTGCCATATGATAACTGTTCGGCAGTTACTCCTAATTTTTCATTCGGATATTTAGCTTCTAATACGGCTTCTTTCTGAGCGGCTAACAATCTTTCATTCGAGCTGTTCTTCAATTCAATGCTCTTGGCATTGATTCTAATGGGCTTAACTCTTTCTTTTCGGCTCAAGGCATCGGTGACCATGTTCGCCTTGCCAGGATGATATCGGATTTCACAATCATAATCGTTCAGCGTCTCCATCCATCGAAGCTGTCTCATGTTCAGATCCTTCTGGTTGAACAGATGTTGAAGGCTCTTGTGATCAGAATAGATCACACACTTGGTACCATATAAATAATGCCTCCACAGTTTTAGTGCAAACACCACGACACCCAACTCCAAATCGTGGGTGGTGTAATTCTTCTCGTGCACCTTTAATTATCGGGAAGCATAGGCAATAACTTTGCCCTTCTGCATAAGCACACATCCCATAACTGTGTGTGATGCGTCACAATAAACCACAAATTCTTCAATTCCTTCAGGCAATGTCAATACAGGAGCATTGCTTAACTTCTGTTTAAGAATATCAAAGGACTCTTGTTATTTAGGACCCCAGTCAAACTTGATATTCTTACGCGTTAATGAAGTTAGGGGTGCTGCAATCCTTAAAATTTTTTCAATAAAACGCCTATAATATCCTGCCAGACCCAAGAAGCTACGAATCTCTGTGGGCGTCTTCGGCTTTTGCCAATTCATGATAGCTTCAATCTTAGCGAGATCCACCTGGATACCACGCTCGCTAACCATATGTCCAAGAAATTGAACTTCTCGAAGCCAAAACTCGCATTTTGAAAACTTGGCGTAGAGTTTCTCTTGCTGAAGAAGTTTAAGAATACAACGAAGATGTTTCTCATGATCAGCCTGATTCTTTGAATAAATAAGAATGTCATCAATGAAGACGATGACAAACTTGTCCAAATAGGGTTTGCAAACGCGATTCATGAGATCCATGAACGCTGCTGGTGCATTAGTGTGCCCGAAAGGCATCACCAAGAACTCGTAGTGACCATAACGAGTCCTGAATGCGGTCTTATACACATCTTCATCTCTGACCTTCAACTGATGGTAGCCTGACCTTAAATCAATTTTGGAGAAGTAACTTGCTCCTCGAAGCTGATCAAACAGATCGTCGATCCTGGGTAATGGATACATGTTATTGATTGTGACCTTGTTTAGCTCACGATAATTGATGCATAGACGCATCGATCCATCTTTCTTTTTCACAAACAGAATCGGTGCTCCCCAAGGAGACGAGCTAGGTCGAATAAAACCTTTGGCCAACAAATCATCCAGTTGAGTTCTCAATTCTTTCATCTCAGTCAGTGCTAACCTGTAAGGTGCTCTTGCAACAGGTGCTGCTCCAGGAATAATGTCAATTCTGAACTCCACTTGTCTATCTGGTGGTAAACCAGGTAGTTCTTCAAGGAATATGTCTGGATATTCAGAGATAACAGGGATGTCTTCAACCTTGGGCTTTGGTTCATCAATAGTTACTTGTGCCATGTAAATGACACAACCCTTCTTCAAACACCTTGACGCCTTAAGTATAGACACTTGCTTAGGCAACCCATACTGAGTATCTCCTTGTATGGTAAGTGGCTCACCATATGGAGTCTTGATAACCACTTGTTTCTTGTCACAAACAATCTGAGCTTGGTTATAAGATAACCAATCCATGCCTATTACTATGTCGAATCCAGCTAGTTTCAAAGGAAGCAAAGACAATGGAAAAGAGTGGTTCCTAATGGATATAAAACATCCATCTAACACGGTTGAAGCAGTCTCTATGGTACCATCGGCCAATTCTACTTCATATGTTATGCTTAGGGTTTTAACAGGCAGATTTAATAACTTACAAAACTTATTATCTACAAATGACTTATCTGCACCCGAATCAAATAATACACTTGCGTAAACATCATTGATAAGGAAGGTACATGTTATCACGTTGTCATTCTGAATCGTTTCTTGTGCGTTCATTTGAAAGACCCGAGCATTGGTCTTCTTACCTTCTTCAGGTTTCTTCGCATACTTTGGGCAATTGGACTTGATATGCCCCTTCTCGTTACAGTTGTAACAAGTCGTATCATTTATCTTCTTATAATCCAACATCTTATGCTCACTAGATTTACAAATCCCACAAGCCCTAGGATGCGATTGGGATTTTGATTCATACCTGCACTTTCCTAGATGGCGCTTCTTGCAGGTCTTGCATTTGGGCTTCTCACCCTACTATTGGTCATCCTTCTTGAACCCTGAACTCTTCTTGTGATCAGAGTTTCCCTTATGCTTCTTATCTGAATGGTGTAAGTTTCATCCTCACGTTTCCTCTTCCCCGCATTAGAATTCCTAAGCGATCTCTGCCTGACCGCATCAAGGGTAAGAGATAATGACAAATCAGCTACTGACCTAAAGGTAGTAGGTCTTGATGCTTTCACACTAGCTTTAGTCTCCGGGGCTAAACCCCCAATGAAACGGGCTATACGTTTTGGTTCCGGTGTCACCAAGTAAGGAACCAATCGAGACATGGTGTTAAAACTCGTGAGATATGCCTGACAGTCAAAGTTCTTCATAACCAATGTCAGAAAGTCAGTCTCGATCTTCTCAACTTCATGTTGAGGACATAAATTCTCTTTGATCAAAGCAACAAACTGAGCCCATGTTAAGTTGTATAACGGAATCTTTCCAGTAGCTTGGATTAAGGACCTCCACCAAGCTAGGGCTTCTCCCTTGAACGACTGTGAAACATACTTCACAATATCTTTCTCGGCACATCCACTAATATCAACCACCGTATCCATCTCATCTAGCCACGTCATGCAATAAATGGCTCCTTTTTCCCCAGTGAAATCCCTGGGCTTGCAGGAGACGAAATACTTATATGAACATGTCTTTGTACGTGGCTCTTGATCGAATACAATCTTCTTAGACGGAACACTATGCTGATTTGATGAGTGTTGGGCATCATCCTTCTTCAACTCATGAGATTTAGAAGGTGGCTTACTGTGAGCCACAGAGTGAGTCTTAGAGTGTGTACCACTAGACTCTCTAAACTGCCTGTCCATGGCTTTAGAAACAACATTGTCAATCAATGCTTGAAGTTCCGCACCAGTTACGTTGATTCTGGTAGTATCATGATTCTCTATAGGGTGACTGTTGGCTTCTTCAGATTCTGCCATGTAGCTTGGTTGCTACATAAAATGATGACAATATTTTATTTAGAGATCTATAACAGAATTGCCATCTTGATGATTTATTAACCATGGTATTAATAAACCATATTGGTTAATTTATTAAGTATATTCATTCAGGATTTTCATTATAATTATCCTCAGTTATAATTTATTAATTTATTATAATGGCACAAAAGGCCAAGTCACAGGGACAATTTAAATTATAAGCCATGATCTTATAGGATCGAGGCATTATGGCATTGAATCATAGTTCATCACCTTTTCTTGACAGAGAGCCGTAGACTACAACTGTCTTTTGTCTTATATGACAATGAATATGGCCCGTAGGCATTACATCACTAATGGATGTTTAAATAGTAAATAGAGGAAATGAATTGGAAGGATCCAATATAAAGATGACTTTTGTGATTTTATTGAATCACATTTGCCAGGAGTGTTAACATGTTTTCAGATGTTAACAAGGACTTGAATCTTAAAAAAAAGAAACTACCATCATGGTCCTGTCTTAAAATGACACATGGACTAGGTTTTGCCTTTAAGATTTTCTTTTAATATAAAAAGGCAGATCAATATTAAATTGGAATGATATTTTATTTATTTTCATACTTTATATTCATGCATATAATGACAGAAATGAAATTTAAAATTCAACATTCCACTAAAATTAAAAAGAGTACATATTTGCCCTAAACGAGACTTAAAAAGAAATAACTTGCCCATGCAAGGGCTAAACAAGAAAGACAGGTCCGCGCAGGGACCAAAGATAGAAAGACAAGTCCACGCAGGGACTAAGTACATAAATAAATATGTCCACGCAGGGACTTGATTGAAATAAAGAAATTACAATACAAATAAATAAGGAATCTTCAAAAATCCCTCTTCTTCTTTCCTTTGATCAGATTCGCCAAACCCTTAAGAAATCCCCGGTGGCTTCTATGCTCCTCTTGAACCTCGCGTTCTACCTGGCTCAACATTTGAAGAATCTCCTGTTGTTGCGGCGGCAGGATCAGCGGCGGCTGTTGCTGCGGAGGTTGAGCAGGTGGCGGGTATTGGTACCCATATGCTTGGTACCCAGATTGGTACGAAGCTGCATAGGGCCCTTTAGGGTGAAGAGCATTGTAGTTTGCTGCCACAAGATACGGGTCAACATCAGGGGCATTGTAGTAGTTATACCCTGGGTAGGCTGGCTGCTCAAAAGGGTTATATGCCGCTGCACCGGCGTAAGAAGGTATTGGGTTATCAAAACCCACATGTGGTGGTGGTGTGACTGGCGCAGAGTCCACCCAAATGGTTTTGAGTGACTTCAAGGCCAAGAAAATAATTCAAACTTCCAAGATCCTTGATTTTGAATTCCTTGTGTAAACGAGTTGTGAAGTCATTTATGAACTGAGAATTGTTACCGGTAATTATGACATCATCAACGTACACAAGAAGATAAAGTAAAACCTTATCAATTTTGTAGACAAAAAGTGACAGGTCGGCCCGACTACATATAAACCCGAGAGAGATGAGGAATGTTCTTAAACATTGAAACCACGCTCTTGGAGCTTGTTTGAGACCATATAGAGCACGTTTGAGACGACACACATGATTTGGAACTTAGGATCTATGAAACCCGATGGTTGTTCCATGTAAACGGTTTCGATTAAGTGCCCTTTTAGAAAGGCGTTGTTGACATCGAGTTGTCGGAGATTCCAACCATAAATTGTGGCGAGACTAAGTACAACTCGAATTGTTGAGGCCTTTACAACGGGACTGAAAGTATGTGAAAAATCGAGACCGGGAACTTGTGTGAAACCTTGAGCTACCAACCGAGCTTTATATCGATTTAAGGAACCGTCTACCTTATATTTGATGCGATATATCCATTTTGAACCAACAACGTTGGAATGTGACGGACGGGTAACAAGTTCCCATGTGTTGTTATTTTTTAGGGCGGTGAGTTCTTCACGCATGGCGGCCACCCATTTTTTATTTTTTGAGGTAGTTTTAACACCTTTAGGAATGGAAGCGGAAAAAGGGCATGGTATAAAGGATTTGTGTTGAGATTGGCTAGGTCGGCAAAGTGTTTCGGTTTATGTATGTCGGATTTAGAACAAGTGTGCATGGGGTGAACGAAGGTGGTTTGCGGTGGGATATGGAATGTGGCATTGGGTTCGGCTTGGGCTGAAGAGTTGTTTATGTTGGTTTGAATATTTATGGGTTGGTTGGGTGCGGATTGGTTTGGCGGTTGAGTGGAATGGGCTGAGGGGTTTTGGGTTTGGGCAGAGTGGTTTTGGGTTTGTGGCATGGGTACCGGTTGGGTAAAATGAGTTGAAGGGGTTAGATTTAATTGGGCTGATTTTGAGATGGGTTTATAGATGTGGACGTAACTGTCACACCCCGATATTTTCACGTATTACCGGTGGGGAGTATCGTGACGTAGTTGATATCATCATAGTCAAATAATCACATTTCAATGCACAGGGGAAGACTAAAGTAAATATATTACAAACCGATCGAAAGTAACATCAAGTATTACAAATGGATTGTAAGATGGATCCACAGGCGAATCTTAAAATAGAAATACAAACATTGTTCAACAGACTTAAGACGTTTAGAACTTGCAAGATTCCTTATTAACGCCCCGAGCTCCCAGCCAATTTACGTACAGTACCTGTCACTTAACCTTTTTGGAAAATACGTCAGTTTACACTGGTAAATACAATTAACTGACTCTTTTGAAAATCTTTATGAAAATTGATTTAAATGCACACGGCACAAATATATTCTTTTATATCTTGGGACAATTATATTAATGACAATCTTGTATCAAATTTACATGTTTGTCCAACATTTAGGGCCGGTGATTAAACAAACCGATCAAGATTAATCGACACACCACAAATATAACTCACAAGAAGTTACCTCACGAGTGAGTATATCTTTTACATACGCAACAGGAGGTGTAATGCCTACACCTTGTGCTTAAGCTGTGGCCATTTACACTTTTTAAATGAGCCAAGGATATCCAGGACACGATCATTAACCCCCAATGTTATTTGTTATCAAGCAATACTGATTAAAACGGGATTATGCAATTTAATTATCTCCGATTAAAAGGTTTCTACACCCGACCTAGCGGTATTTTTATAATACCGTATCCCAAGCCCGTATAACGGAAAATAAGTTAAAAGTATTTACCTGAGCTTAAACTGCAATTTATACACAGCCGTATATTCTAATCAGCAAGCACAAGTACCTCTACTGGGGCTCTCAATCTGGAACGAAGGTTTTATTAACCTCTTAGATTCCTAACGGGTCTTATTTAAGTTGTAACTTAGACCGGTTAGTTTTAAGGAAAGGTTTACGGTTCAAAACGCAAGATTAAGCGAAGACCGAATTAGAATGTGATTTAGACCTGACAAGTATGGAGACTTATATAATATGGGTAAACTAAACACATTCTGAATTTTGAAATGAAAATGATAAGGTTTGACCCGTTTCGGTTAATTTATGCAAACTAGTTACATAAACCGTACCGAACGCGAAAAAAAGCATAACGGGTAACCAAGAGAGTCATGAACATGTTTTACAAATTTATATGCCTTAAATATGTTGTGATATCAATGGGATACCTTCCATTATGCCCAAAACGAATTTAAAACCAATTTAAGCCCCGTAGGGGTATTTTGGCCATTTTAAAGTTTATAAAAGAGGTTAAATAGCAACCTGTGGTTCTGGTCTAAAATAATCGGTAGAAATATTTATTTTAATAAGTTATATCAGTAAGATATTATATATATGTGAAATTTATCATTTATGGCCAAACTATGCACCGTAGGGGCATTTTGGTCATTTCACATAAGCCTTAAGGTCAAATTTGGAAATCTGAGTTCAAAAGTTTTACTTACTATTAAAGTATAAAAATTGATTCATAAAATCAGTAGGTAACAAGCCTTAGGTGCCTAATATGGTTTTAAACCATACTATGCGCCTAAATCACATAAAAGTCGGTATTCGACGATATTCGGGTTGATTAAGGAAGTCTGAGATTTTGTTCAGCCTTTACTGTTTAAAATAACTTAATTAATATATAAAATCATTAGAAAAAGGTTTGGTATGTAAAGGATGCATAAAATTCATTTTATTAGCAAAAAGGGTGTTATCGTCAATTACCGAGCCTATGCGAGAACTCTATGTTATGATCATTTTAAAATTTAATAAAAATTTCCAAAAATCCCAAAATATTATATTACATCAGTAGGTAAAAGGTTTGATGTCAAAATTTGAGTTTAAATAGGATTTATATCAAATATGTCGTTTAATTAATAAAAAGCCTTCAATTTACGATATTGAGCATAGCTCCTAATTTAGACCACCAACTGATGTCAAATTTTTAGGACATGTTTATAAATCAGTAATAAAGGTTTTTGTTCTATCATATTTTCAAAAATCTTGTTTTTACATCAAAAGGGCATAATGGTCAACTTTTAGGCAATTAACGGAAACATGCAATGAACTAGGATTTCTAAGGAACCAAGTTGTATAACCTTGGAGGGTTATACTAACATATAATATGGCCCTAAAGGAATCCTAAGGCATATCTAAACTAAGCTAAATTGGGTCAGAACTGAAAGTCAAAGCAAAAGTCTACTTTGGCGACTTTCGGTTCCGAACCGAGCCTAAACTCAGAATTGTCGGGTTGAACATGCCTAGACATGTTCAATTTATATTTACCAAGTTATTAAAGTGACAAAACTGATTTTATTGCCTTTACATATTTAGTTATGAATTTTATTTAAAAACCGACTCGCTTGACTTTTATTTTAATTACTTTGACCCGACAATTAACTAAGCAAATGTGGTAATTAGGAGGTACCCTTTTTGAGGGTTTAATACCTACCTAATTACGATCACGTAGCCATGTTCGTTGCGAACAATGGCTCGACCGTTTAAAAGTCAAGCGTTTATCGCAAACGCTTGACTTTTCGGCTTTTAAGCCAAATAAAAATAGCTAGCCATAAGAGGGCACTTACAAGGGGTCCAAGCAAGGACGATATTGATCTAGAATACTCAGGTATGAAGCATAAAGCTTCAACTTAGAGCAATTTAGATCAAGTGTGAGAAATGAGAGCAAAACTAGTTGGTATTTATAGGATTTCAAGAACCGTTAGGATCGTTCCTCGATAATTGAGCTTCGATCTGGACCTTACACATAAGGCACATGGTTTTGGAATACTAGGAGTGTCCAAAACCATCACACGGTATTGAGAAAAGATACACTTAGGCCCCATAAATTCAACCTGGGTTCAAAAATGAAGTTTTTGCCCAGATGAGGCCGTGGAATCGCACCACGGCAAAACCCTATAGTGGTGGCGCAGCGCCACCATGTACCAGCTCCCAGAAAGTTTCAATAAATGACAGGTTTGGTCCCTGCAACACTTTTGAGCCATTTTCGATGCATTTAAACCCCGTTAACCCATTTCAAGGCTCTAAAATGAAGTTAAAGTATAGGGAACATGAATTATGCTCAAAAACATCTCAGATGTCGGTTCGTTTGGTCATACTGTTGCGTTGTTCGGCTAATTACGACGAAACACGAACGAGCGCGAAAAACGATCCAAATTACACGACGAATGGAATTTTATCATGCCAATCACTAAAATAAAATATTTTAATGATTACATAAATTTTTGGATGTCCAGATATATTCAGAACGTAAGATATGCGCGAAAATGCAACTTATGCACTTTTTGGCGCTTTTAGTCCCTATTGATCAAATAAGTTTATTTTTGCGCACCGAACACCTCTAAGCCTATTTCTAAGCTATGTAAAGGATATTTAGGGCATATTTAACTTATGATCATATTCCGGAAGGTTCAATGTCATACGAATCGATAGACTTTTGCAGTTTGACGCAAATAGTCCCTCTAATGCGCAAACTTGCGCATATCATCGTTTAATAGCATCGAAGCCTTATATAATCCATATTCGGCATTCTTGAGAGTACTATTAAACATCACGATGCTTCGGGTTTGTAAAAGGTCACTCAGAGGTAAGAATTAATATGTTGACGTTTTTAACCCTTCATCGCACAAACTTTCAATTAATTATGCAAACGGCTACTCTTGATCAACGAGTGGCTCATTTGTGAATATAATTACCGTAAAAGGTTATTCAGAGACTTATTTTAAGCATGATAACAGTTCCAGTCCTTTCACAATCAAAGTTTTTGACTTTTTGAAAAATTAGTCCCTTAAATTCAACGTTTGACTTTATTAGGGTTTATTACACGTGTCAATACATCATTGGACGTGATTTTATGAGGTGTTACATCCTCACCCCCTTAAAAGAAATCTCGACCTCGAGATTTGCTAAAATAATGGATGTACTTTCTGTCGGATAATGGATTTAATTTCCACAACCAATTTGGGCCTCCAAGGGCATCCCAAATGACCTTTATAATAGGTTCATGTTTTCTTTCTTAGCTTCTAATCCCGCGGATCCTTATTTGATACTGGTTTCTCATTAGACCATACATTTTCATTAATCTGCATAACATTATGTGATAATCCTTCTTGACTTATCTGCGAACATATCCTTAAATCACTAGTGTGGGACACATTGATTTCCATCAAGCTCCTTAGGTAAGTTTTAGCTTATAGGCTACCAATCTTGATATATTCGATTTCCTCGAATGATTCTATATATCAGAACTTAATTAGCCCAATAAAAAAAAAATTCAGCACACCCTTCCTAGGGTGACACCTTCAATTGAACCTTATTCCTTATTAAGGACTTAAGAGGGTTGCTGTAACAACCCTCGGAAAGATCCATAAACAAAATCCAAAGTGTGCGCGACGAAACTTGAAAACTTGACGGTTAATAAACTAAACCGCACAAAAGTACCTTTAGTAGACTCGTAATTATAAACCAAACCATTTAGGATCAAGACCCAAACATACGCGATAAGTATCAGCATGGAAATCGAGGAAAAACGCACGATTGGACGAAAAAGCGGCCAACGACACGCGTCACACGAAGGCGACACGTGTCAGACCTACGTGGGACACGTGGCGACCAAAGCCAGGTCGACCATCCCCACGACACGCGCCAGGGGAGGCCAACCCGTGCGCGACACGCGGGGGAGACCCAATTGTGGGTATATAAGCAGCGGTGTGGGACTGAAATTTTTGCACCGGTTCAATCAATTTTGGCGAACTTACTCTCTCATATCTCCGTTTCTTTCAATCAACGCCCTAAATTCCCGAAACTCTGCTCCAATATTAGGGTAATAACTCTAATCACTGATACGATACTTTATCCGATCGATTGAAACCGATCCGATGAATGTTTAAGTGATGCCAATATCTGGCTATGCTTTGTCATTCATTGTGAGGGTTTTGATCTCGTGATTATCGCTAAAGTTGAATTAGGTAATACACTAATACGAGTTCCATTGTATCTAGAAAATAGAACTCATAACTAGGAAATCGTTAAGCTAGAATACTTAGCAATTAAGTAAACTTAGTAGTTAAGTAAACTTAATAGTTAAGTAAACTTAGTGATTAAGTAAACTTAATGGTTATGTAAAACTTAGCAATCAAGAAAACTTAGCGATTAAGAAAACTTAATAGCTAAGGAAACTTAACAGTTAAGCAAGCTAAGTAAGTTAATTAATCAGCTAATTACGTTATCTAATTAATCGGCTAAGTAAATTACTTGATTAAACCGTTAAGGAAAATTAATCAGTTAAGTAAGATTAATTGAGTTAAGTAAGATTAATTAAGTTAAGAAAGATTAATTAATCAGTTAAGCAAGATTAATTAAGCTAAGTAAGATTAATTAAGTAAATTAAACACCTAGATAGATATACATGAAAATAAATATATATGAGATAGATAATATCAAAGGAAGGTGCAAGGAAGGTGTAAGAGGATATATATGTGGGTAGTAAGCTTCCTAGAAAATGTATAGGTAACTTCCTAGAAAAGTATATAGGAAACTTCCTGGAAATTTCATATTTCCTACCTATAAATAGGAAGCTTAGGATTCATTTTTCTTTGCTCATTTATATTCTTCTCTCTATATGTTGGTGTTCTAACCAATAATCACCGATGAGATATTCTGTCCGATCGATTCGGGAACCAACTAACGAATGCCAAAGTGTTGTCTAAATAAGACTATACTTTGTGAATTTCGTTCTGAAACGAATGCCAAGGTGCTGTCTAAATAAGACTATACTTTGTGAATTTCGTTATGATTCTGATCTCGTGACCATCGTTAGGTTTGATTGGGTTTAACACTAATACGTATTCCACCCTGTTAAACTAAATGTTTAACTACCAGAAAACTCTGCACTATACACTTATAATCAAAATAGATGTATAATCATCAGAAGACTTGGAATCAAGATGCTTATTTAATCAAGACTATATGCTAACCAGGTGAGTCATTCTCTTTTTACCAAATTGTTTCCAAAACCCTATTTGTTTTCAAAGTTATAATTACTGGGATTAAGTCTTTGTAATCTTCAATTACTGCCGGTATGTGGGGTTTTGTATACATTACTTGATACCCGTCACCATTGGACAACAGGTTAGCCAATGGGTGATCTGACCATAGTCACAGATACAGTCAAGTGACAAATACCGATTTAGGGTAATTGGTTGATATATAAACATTGTAATCGCTCTTAATAATGTGAATTATAACAAATGTGTTTTGTACAAAATGAATGAACTCACTAGTATTTTCTGCTGACCAAAAATGTTTTTAAAACGCGTTTCAGGTGATTACAGTAGATTGGAACAAGAGTGGCGAGACGACACCGAAAGGCTTAAAGAAGTGGCTTATTTTATCAAATAAATTAAATTAAATTAAACGTTGTTTTACGTATTCGGGTATATCCCATATTAAAACTACCTTTCAAAACAAGCTTTTATCCCATCTATTTAATAAATAAAATCCGGTGTTTTCTAAACTCTGATATTTTTCCTAACTCACGATCCTGGTGAATATTTTCGCTGCAATATTTTCAAAATAACCACCGGTACCACTTGACTGCTCGCGGCTCCCGTCCAGGGTATGGTCGGGGATCGTGACAGAAGGTGGTATCAGAGCCACTAGTTTAAGCAATTAGGTGTTGTAATAATACCTAAGCTTAAACGAAAGAGTTAGGAAATTGTTACTAACTGGTAGCACCCATGATAGTATTTAGACTTGAACTTAAGAAAGATACTTTAGTATTAGCTTCGAGATAAGTTAATTACTTGCATAAATAAAGTGTGATGGGTATTGGTATGCCGTGAGAATGATGACTAGAACGTTGCAAGTATGGTAAATAAGCGATAACACTTGGCCACTGTTATTTCTTATTTATTGGTACTACTTGGTTCTAGAATATGATTCGTCATATGGATATTAATTTCCTTGTTCTTTGATGAAAGCCCTAATAAAAGATTCATTTTTAAATCATGAATTGAGAAAATTCTATTTATGGGAAATACAATGATAATTACCTCTCCGGCGAGAACCGGGTAAGATGGGGTATATGATATGTCAAACAAGTGACAAAATTCCCTAAATAGTTTCATGACCTGATGCCTGACTTGTTTTTGGGAAACATGAATCTGTTAATTACATTGACCTTATGAATGGTATGTATATTACGGTATGTGAAAAATATGATTATATAGATATGTATATCTATAAGAAAATCCAAAAACCATAAGGATTGACAATTTAGAATAAATCACGAGCAAGTATAATAATCCTAGACTTCTTTATCAGGAATCTCTTACATACATCTATAATTCCGATATCGAACATTATTCCTTTTGATCATTCGCCTCGTAACTCGTGCGACAAAATGAATGATAGGAATCCTTTAAATTGGGACGCCATCGAAAATATAAGAATTCCTTTTGCGTTACCTTAGATTATTAACGCATTAGGAAACCTGTAGCTAAAGTTGTGCTAGGCACAAAACGTCTAAGAATTTACACTAATATGAGTAATTCTACTGAACTCTTGCGAAGATAAGAGTAACCACGACTAGGTGCACTTACCAAGACTCTTCACCTATATTACCAGAAACTGTTACGAAATACATGGGCTGCAAAGGACTAAAGTTGTCCAAATCATTAATATATCTGTTAAGAAGAATGAAGTAATGTATGCTTCAAAATTTAGACATTAAGATAATGAGACCCGATCTCAAAACACATGATCACGACGTATGCCATGAAATGGAAAGAACTGACAGAAAGGAAATCCTGTCTGCTTCATAAAAAGGAATAAAATGGCAACAATGATTCCTGAGGTGATTGATGACTTAGGTCTGCAAGCCAACCGGAGAAGTAACCGTAAGAAGACAAGACAGACCAGCCAGCAAAGTTCATCCCTGTAATGAAAGCTGCGAGTTATGCATGGAAGTAAGACATAGCGTATATGGTCTCGGAGTTCATTAACACTAGAGGCATGGAAATGAAAGAAAGTCCAACCGAAGTTTTCCAGAGGATCTACTTGGACTATCACCCGATCGTGAGGAGAAACTCAGAATTCATCTAGACTAGGAACAACACCGATTGTTATATCACAAAAGTTAAGACTAATGTAGTAGTTGATGCTTTGAGTCATAAGTTTCATAAGAAGTCGAAACAAGTACATGCTCTTAGATTAAATTTATGAATAAATTTAATGGAACAATTAAAGAGTACCCAAGAAACAGCAATCAAGGATGTTGCTGAAGGATTATAAAGGAAAATGAAGGAATCAGAAAAAGAAACTGATTTGGAAATTCCATAAAGAATTTGGAAACCTATCTAAGGAAACATACCTAATTCTTAGGAAAGCTTATAAGACTAAGTAGATGATGAATTATTAGGAGTATCAATGTTTGAATGAGAATTGAGGATATATAAGAAGGAAGAAGGATGTAGCAAGTTACAAGTATTTAATTTACTTGCAAGTTAAAAACTAAATATTAGAACCCTTTAGGTTTACCCCAGCAATTAGAAATGTGAGTGTGGATATGAGATTTATAACAATGGATTTTGTTACCAAATTTCTGTAATGACACAATCTGGGAGATTGTGGATCGACTACACAAGTCAGTTAAATCTCTACCAAGTGAAGAAAACCCTTTAGTATAAAACACTTAGTTAAGTTGTGTGGGGACAAAAATAGTCTCATTACAGAGAATCCCGTTATTTATTATATCAAATCAAGATAGTCATTTCACTTTTCATTTCTGGGAAAATTTTAACCCGATTTATTTTGAGTAGTATGAAGGAACACTACATAGAAAGATGTGCTAAGTACATGTGCAAAAATAGGACTATCACTTATCACCCATAAGATTTTTTGATAACTAACCTTCAAGTATTAGTGTTGCCCGTTTGAAATACTTTATGGATGAAGGTACCATCCATTATGTCGAGCAGAAAAATGAGAAAAAAAACAACTATCGGGCCACGAGATTGGCAAACCATTAGAAATTCAAATCAGAGAGAATACTACTAAAAATCTCTACGTGAAAAGGAATAGTCTGATTCAATAAGAAAGGAAAGTTAAGTCTGAGGAATGTCAAATCATTAAGCAAAGTGAACCAGTAGCCTACCAACTAAAATTTCCAAAAGAAATGGTAGGTACACATGATATATTTCATGTAAGTGATTTAAGGAAATGCTTTGCTGATAAATCTTTAGTAGTACCTCTTCAAGATATAGAAATAAACGAAAATCTATGTTCATTGAAAGACCATACAAGCCAAATATGAGAATTCCCAAAACATACGAGATTAGTTCTGGTCAAGGTAAAGTAGGATTTAAAACATGGACAAGAATATACTTGGGAATCGAAGATAAGACGGAAGTAACCACCCTTGTTCCAGCAAATCTCGAGGACGAGATTTAAAACAAGGTGGGGAGGATGTAACAACCCTCGGAAAGATCCATAAACAAAATCCAAAGTGTGCGCGACGAAGCTTGAAAACTTGACGGTTAATGAACTAAACCGCACAAAAGTACCTTTAGTAGACTCGTAGATATAAACCAAACCATTTAGGATCAAGACCCAAACATACGCGATAAGTATCAGCATGGAAATAGAGGAAAAACGCACGATTGGACGAAAAAGCGGCCAACGACACGCGTCACACGAAGGCGACACGTGTCAGACCTACGTGGGACACGTGGCGACCAAAGCCAGGTCGACCATCCCCGCGACACGCGCCAGGGGAGGCCGACCCGGGCGCGACACGCGGGGGAGACCCAATAGTGGGTATATAAGCAGCGGTGTGGGACTGAAGTTTTTGCACCGGTTCGATCAATTTTGGCGAACTTACTCTCTCGTATCTTCGTTTCTTTCAATCAACGCCCTAAATTCCCGAAGCTCTGCTCCAATATTAGGGTAATAACTCTAATCACTGATACGATACTTTATCCGATCGATTGAAACCGATCCGATGAATGTTTAAGTGCTGCCAATAACTGGCTATGCTTTGTCATTCATTGTGAGGGTTTTGATCTCGTGATTATCGTTAAAGTTGAATTAGGTAATACACTAATACGAGTTTCATTGTATCTAGAAAATAGAACTCATAACTAGGAAATCGTTAAGCTAGAATACTTAGCAATTAAGTAAACTTAGTAGTTAAGTAAACTTAATAGTTAAGTAAACTTAGTGATTAAGTAAACTTAATGGTTATGTAAAACTTAGCAATCAAGAAAACTTAGCGATTAAGAAAACTTAATAGCTAAGGAAACTTAACAGTTATGCAAGCTAAGTAAGTTAATTAATCAGCTAATTACGTTATCTAATTAATCGGCTAAGTAAATTACTTGATTAAACCGTTAAGGAAAATTAATCAGTTAAGTAAGATTAATTAAGTTAAGTAAGATTAATTAAGTTAAGAAAGATTAATTAATCAGTTAAGCAAGATTAATTAAGCTAAGTAAGATTGGTTAAGTAAATTAAACACCTAGATAGATATACATGAAAATAAATATATATGAGATAGATAATATCAAAGGAAGGTGCAAGGAAGGTGTAAGAGGATACATATGTGGGTAGGAAGCTTCCTAGAAAATATATAGGTAACTTCGTAGAAAAGTATATAGGAAACTTCCTGGAAATTTCATATTTCCTACCTATAAATAGGAAGCTTAGGATTCATTTTTCTTTGCTCATTTCTATTCTTCTCTCTATACGTTGGTGTTCTAACCAATAATCACCGATGCGATATTCTGTCTGATTGATTCGGGAACCAACTAACGAATGCCAAAGTGCTGTCTAAATAAGCCTATACTTTGTGAATTTCGTTCTGAAACGAATGCCAAGGTGCTGTCTAAATAAGACTATACTTTGTGAATTTTGTTAAGATTCTGATCTCGTGACCATCGTTAGGTTTGATTGGGTTTAACACTAATACGTATTCCACCCTGTTAAACTAAATGTTTAACTATCAGAAAACTCTGCACTATACACTCACAATCAAAATAGATGTATAATCATCAGAAGACTTGGAATCAAGATGCTTATTTAATCAAGACTATATGCTAACCAGGTGAGTCATTCTCTTTTTACCAAATTGTTTCCAAAACCCTATTTGTTTTCAAAGTTATAATTACATGGATTAAGTCTTTGTAATCTTCAATTACTGTCGGTATGTGGGGTTTTGTATACATTACTTGATACCCGTCACCATTGGACAACGGGTTAGCCAATGGGTGATCTGACCATAGTCACAGATACAGTCAAGTGACAAATACCGATTTAGGGTAATTGGTTGATATATAAACATTGTAATCGCTCTTAATACTGTGAATTATAACAAATGTGCTTTTGTACAAAATGAATGAACTCACCAGTATTTACTGCTGACCAAAAATGTTTTTAAAACGCGTTTCAGGTGATTACAGTAGATTGGAACAAGAGTGGCGAGACGACACCGAAAGGCTTAAAGAAGTGGCTTATTTTATCAAATAAATTAAATTAAATTAAATTAAACGTTGTTTTAGGTATTCGGGTATATCCCATATTAAAACTACCTTTCAAAACATGCTTTTATCCCATCTATTAAATAAATAAAATCCGGTGTTTTCTAAACTCTTATATTTTTCCTAACTCACGATCCTGATGAATATTTTCGCTGCAATATTTTCAAAATAACCACCGGTACCACTTGACTGCTCGCGACTCCCGTCCAGGGTATGGTCGGGGGTCGTGACAGTTGCGACTTTCATTAATCCTTTATTTTTCCGCCGATTACTGGCGACTTACAGATGATTACGAATTCGAATGATCTTATTCGTTGTTTCCAAGTTAATTTCAGGTCCTGCTAATTCGGACTTACCGAACTTCTGTCTAACAACGAATGTTTAACATCCCATCTATACAAGGTCTCCAAAGTGCAGCCTTGATACTTACATAACAACTATTATAGAAAAGCTTATTTAAGGTGAGATGGTTATTCCAATCACTGCTTAAAACCAATCTTTAAGGAATAGCTAATCCTTACAGCTAGTCGAACAAATCGACGATCCTGGGCAGCTGATGGCGATTCTTAATTGTTGCCTAAATAGGGTTGCGGTAATCAATGCATCAGCAAAATGAACCGTCTTTCTTAATTAACAATACCGAACTCTCAGAATATTGAATTAGGCTTTATGAACCTCTATCTTAAAACTCACTTAATCAGGGTTTCGATTCTTCCAATGATGGTACTAGTCGTCCTGGAGATTTCACAATAATTCAGCCCTATGCGGGATATAAATCTTAACTCTACTTGTCTTTCAGGAGGTAAACAGGGTAGTCTTTGGAGAAGATAATCAAGACACAAGGAGGTTACAGAGATTTTCCAAATCTCAGGCTCCAGTTCATCTATCATTGCCTGTGTCAGATAAGTGACACATTTACTTTACGAGTCCACGGATTCCTTAATCAGAGACACTTACTTGGACAATTCCATTCTGGATATCTTCTTTGAATACCATTAGCTGACTTTAGTACTATATGACCATTGGAATATCTTTGTGGTTCCATGCATTAAACCTACATACTGATCAGGCATGGAAGCAATCTATGGAGCATATTAAGTTACACCAATCCTCATATGGCGCTTTTGTTATACCGTCTGGTATTCGCAATCGATAGGGATCAAAGAGATATCAACTACATATGCTGACGTATTTCATCTAGAGAGAGGGTACTCTAGAATTTTACGACTGAAGATTTCTGACAAGAACAAAAGAAATGGTTCCTGTGATTTTCGTCTGTAAGTTTTACCTTACGCTTAATATCTAGGGTTCTTGTGGAAGATTTTAAAAGTTTGCTATACTTACAATTTATGAAGGATTTATTGGTACCCGAATCAAAACAGAACTCTTAGCATTTATATTGCTGATAAATGATAAGGAATGTACCTGATGTCATTATTGATGTGAACTGCCTCAGGCATTTATCGGGAGAGTTGAAGCGCTTCCATTCTTAGGCTTTCTATCCTTAGCCGCACTTCCCTTGACATAATTAGGGCATGTAGTCTTGATGTGGCCCTTCTCGTTACAGCCGAAGCAGACTGCATCCTTTATGTCCTTGCAATCCAACGTTTTATGTTCCTTAGACTTGCAGATCCCACAAGGTAGATGTTGAGATTCAAATCTGCATTTCCCGAGGTGGCGCTTCTTGCAGGTCTTGCATACAAGTTTCTTGTTGGACTTTTGTTTGTTCTCCTTATGCCCAAGCTTACCCTTTTTCTAAGAAATATGGGAGTTATCTTTCTCCCTTTTCCTTTTTAGTTCATTCTTTGCATCCGAGGCATGAACAAGATCCTTCTCGTGAGTAAGGAAGTGGGGTTTTAAATGAGATTTAGAGCAAGTAGTATTGGGCTCTTTGAACTTTTTCATGGCCTTTCTCACAGCTTTTCCAACAGCTGCGTCTATCATAGCTTGGAGAACATCTTTGTCAATTTTGAGGTTCACAATTGTAGCATCATTAGCATGTGTTGCATCATCAATGGAGCGATTGACGGTTGTCTTATCCGAGTTTGTCATACTCGAGACTTGGTTCCTAATACCAAATGAAACAATTACTTAGTTGCAATCCAACAACAGCTATTCATCATCCTGATGACCTGACATATACTAACCATGGTATCATTAAACCATACAGGCTAACGTAGTACGAACATTCTTAATGAATGTTATTTAGATATATATATCAATTATACTTAGCCTAGGCCATAAAAGACCATTAATGGCATTTAAGGTTTGGACCTAGTCCATCACCTTTTCGACAGGGGATCAAAATGTCACATCTGTCTTTATTATATTGCTGATTTTGGATGGCTTGAAAGTTTGCCATATGGATATTTGAGAAGAGTGATTCCTAATGGATATAAAGCATTCATCTAAGATCATTGAAGTGGTCTCTAAAGTATCATCGGCCAATTTCTACCTCGCGTTATATGTCTAGAGTCCTAATCAGGCGGATACCACAGTTTACAACATTTATTGTCTACAATAGACTTATCTGTGCCAGAATCAAACAAATTCCCGCATAAACATCATTGATAAGGAAAGGTACCTGTTATGATGTTATCATTCTGTACTGACTCCTGGGTATTCATCTGGAAGACTCGCGCGTTTGTTTTCTTGGCCTCTTCAGGCTTCTTTATAAGTTTTGGGCAGTTGGTTTTGATGTGCCCTTCCTCGTTATAGTTGTAACAAGTCGCGTTCTTCAACTCCTTGCAATCTAAAGTCTTGTGACCCTTGGTCTTGCAAATTCAACACAGTTTAGGACGTGGGTCAATCGTACATTTTCCAGAATGTTGCTTTCTGCACTTACTGCATTTGGGTCTGTTATTAGACTGACTCGAGTTTTTCCTGAACTCGGAATCTTTCCTGTGCGCAGAACTTCCCTTTTTCTTCTTGTCAGATCGGTGAGAGCTTTCCTCTTCTACTTTCCTTTTTCCCTCGCTAGAGGTCTTAACAGACTTATTCCTTATTGCATCTATAGTGAGAGATAAGGATAAGTCCACCATGGACTTATATGTGGTAGGCCTAGATGCTTTAACATTTCCCTTAATTTCTGGTGCTAGGCCTCCAATAAAACGCGCTATGCGTTTAGGTTCAGGGGTGACTAAATAGGGAACTAGGCGAGACATAGTTTTAAAACTTGTCACATATGCCTGACAATCTAAATTCTTCATGACAAGAGTCAAGAAGTCTGTTTCTATCCTTTCTACCTCATGCTAAGGACAGAAGTTTTCCTTGATCAGTGCAACAAATTGGTCCCAAGACAAGTTATAAAGTAGGATCTTCCCCGTGGCTTGGATCAATGATCTCCACCATGCCAACGCTTCTCCTTTGAATGATTGTGAAACAAACTTCACAATATCCTGCTCTGCACAACCACTGATGTCTACTACTGTGTCCATCTCATCCAGCCATGTCATACAATCGATGGCTCCTTTCTCTCCTGTAAAGTCCCTTGGTTTGCAAGAGACAAAGTATTTATAAGAGCAGGTCTTAACATGTGGCTCCTGACTGAGCACAATTTGTCGAGACAGACCACTTCTCTGATTTGAAGAATGATGAGAATCATTCTTATAAGATGTATGTATCTTAGGAGGTGGTTTTGTGTGAGGCACGGATTGGGTCCCACTATGATCACCACTTGAATCCTTGAACGACCTGTCAATGGCTTGAGTGACAGCTTTATCTATCATTGTCTGTAATTCTGCAGCCGTTACATTCATCCTTGTATTGTCATTCCTCATATTGGGATGACTGTTGACTTCATCTGATTCAGACATGCTGAAGCTTGTTTTCTATAAAACAATCGCCAATAATTTTTGCTTAGGAATCTAATTTGGAATCATCATCTTCGATGATTCATTAACCATGGTATTAATAGACCATATTTGGTTAATTTGATAATCAGGGTTATTTCAAATTTTCATTATAATTAATCCAGCTATAAGCTATTAAGGATATTGAAATGGCACAAAAGGCCTTGTCACGAGGACAGTTTTGAATTTACAAACCATGATCTTATAGGATCGAGGCATTAAGGTTTGAACATAGTTCATTACCTTTCTTGACAGAGAGTCAAAGACTACAACTGTCTTTTGTCTTTTAGGACAATAGATATAGCCCGTAGGCATTTCATCACTAAGGGATGTTTATGATATGGTCATCTTATCTGATGATTTGAGCCATGATTTCTAAATCACTAGGCTAGATAAGAAATTGGAAAAAATCCAATATAAGGATGACTATTGTGATTTTCTCGAACCACATTTGTCACGAGTGTTAACACGTTCTTAGGTGTTAACAAGGATCTATTATCTTAAAAAGGCTTTACCATTTTAGCTATGTCGAAGATGCCATATATGCTAGGTTATACCTTTAAGATTTTTCTTTGAGATATAAAGGCAGAGCAATCATAAATTGAAATGACGTTCCGATTTAAGATATAATACATACGTATACTGTTTAATACCAAAGTAAATTCCAAAAATGAAACCTTTCATAGAAAATCCTAAAGAATCACAATAATTGCCCTAAACGGGTCTTACACAAATAAAATTCGCCCACACAGGGACTTAAAAAGATATATTTGTCCTTATAGGGACTACTATAGAAATGAAAAATGAAATATAAAAAGGAAGTTTCCTCTTCACTTAATCTCTGAATGTTTCCTCCTTGGTTCCCTGAGTACGGTATAGATGCTGAAGGTTTCTGTGGGTAATCGAAATCTTCTATATTAAGAATCTTTTGTAAAAGTGGAATCCAAAGATTTTATGGCTAATGAATAATATAAGTCATGAATAAGGTCAGAACAGGGATAATCCAAGTTTGGGATTCCAAGACTTGGAGGTAAGAAATATGAGTCCTTTGGGTCCATAGGTATTATCTTTGGAGTGGGAGCTTCAGGGACAACTGGTACGAACTCCTCAGATGTTGACTTCTCATTTGAAGTTTCAAAAGTCTTGGGTATAGAATTTGAAATATGGTTAACGGGTTCAAAAGGTCCTTTCTCCATACTGGTCATATGCTAATTCGAGCTGTAGTACGAAGCTTTACATTCTTAAACTTCGGATTTGGAGAGCCTCCACCAATGGCAGCTAGGGGTGTTCAAAAAACTCGTGGCTCGCAGCTCGCTCGAAACTCGCTCGAAAAAAGCTCGAAGAAAGCTCGGCTCGAAATTGGCTCGGTTGTAAACGAGCCAGCTCGGCTCGGCTCGGTTTGTAAACGAGCCGAGCTCGAGCTTGGCCTGGCTCGGCTCGTGAGCTCGTGAGCTGTCTCGATAAGATTTACATCCTTCATTTTTTTGTCCCACATCGCTTAGAAAACAAAAACTAAGGGAGTATCTCCCCTATAAAAGAAGGTAAAGACAATGTACAAAGTAAATTAACTATTTATACTTACATATTTAGCTATATGCTTAAATTAAATGGCAATTATAGCCCTTAGTCTATGAAGAAATTCATTTTTAAGTAGTAAATTTTACGGTTTTTTGTTAGTTCGAGCTAGATCGAGCCGAGCCGAGCTAGCTCGAATTCTAATCGAGCCGAGCTCGAGCCTCAAATCTCAGCTCGATTTGAAGTTCGAGCTCGAGCCGAGCCAGCTCGAATCGAGTTCGAGCCGAGCTCGAGCCAGGTCTAGCTCGGCTCGACTCGGCTCGTTTACAGCCCTAATGGCAGCTTTGTTCGACGACATGTTCCTGGAGTACACAAATATCGAAAACGATGTATACATATAATAGGGATGAGATCATTCCTAGTTCATGTCTAGACTCGGAAGTCAAGGAATGTGCTACTGTGTCATTGAGATTAAACACAAAAGGCTAGTGTTTAATTCACTCAATGTTGGCTCTGATACCAACCTGTCACACCCCGATGTTTCCACGTATTACCGGTGGGGAGTATAGTGACGTAGTTGATATCATCATAGTCAAATAATCACAGTTCAAAGCACAGCGGAAGACTAAAGTAAATATATTACAAACCGATCGAAAGTAACATCAAGTATTACAAATGGATTGTAAGATGGATCCACAGGCGGATCTTAAAACAGAAATACAAACATTGTTCAACAGAATTTAGATGTTTAGAACTTGCAAGATTCCTTATTAACGCCCTGAGTTCCCAGACAATTTACGTACAGTACCTGTCACTTAACCTTTTTGGAAAATACGTCAGTTTACACTGGTAAATAAAATTAACTGACTCTTTTGAAAATCTTTATGAAAATTGATTTAAATGCACAAGGCACAAATATATTCTTTTATATCTTGGGACAATTATATTAATAACAATTTTGTATCAGATTTACATGTTTGTCCAACATTTAGGGCCGGTGATTAAACAAACCGATCAAGATTAATCGACACACTGCAAATATAACTCACAAGAAGTTACCTCACGAGTGAGTATATCTTTTACATACGCAACAGGAGGTGTTATGCCTACACCTTGTGCTTAAGTTGTGGCCATTTACACTTTTTAAATGAGCCAAGGATATCCAGGACATGATCATTAACCCCCAATGTTATTTGTTATCAAGCAATACTGATTAAAATGGGATTATGCAATTTAATCATCTTCGATTAAAAGGTTTCTACACCCGACCAAGCGGTATTTTTATAATACCGTATCCCAAGCCCGTATAACGGAAAATAAGTTAAAAGTATTTACCTGAGCTTAAAATGCAATTTATACTCAGCCGTATATTCTAATCAGCAAGCACAGGTACCTCTACTGGGGCTCTCAATCTGGA
Organism: Helianthus tuberosus; assembly: GCA_030545235.1. Classification (NCBI taxonomy): domain Eukaryota; kingdom Viridiplantae; phylum Streptophyta; class Magnoliopsida; order Asterales; family Asteraceae; genus Helianthus; species Helianthus tuberosus. The sequence goes on from CM060404.1 coordinate 88,519,615, forward strand.
ACGAAGGTTTTATTAACCTATTAGATTCCTAACGGGTCTTATTTAAGTTGTAACTTAGACCGGTTAGTTTTAAGGAAAGGTTTACTGTTCAAAACGCAAGATTAAGCGAAGACCGGATTAGAATGTGATTTAGACCCGACAAGTATGGAGACTTATATAATATGGGTAAACTAAACACATTCTGAATTTTGAAATGAAAATGATAAGGTTTGACCCGTTTCGGTTAATTTATGCAAACTAGTTACATAAACCGTACCGAACGCGAAAAAAACCATAACGGGTAACCAAGAGAGTCATGAACATGTTTTACAAGTTGATATGCCTTAAATATGTTATGATATCAGTGGGATACCTTCCATTATGCCCAAAACGAATTTAAAACCAATTTAAGCCGCGTAGGGGTATTTTGGTCATTTTAAAGTTTATAAAAGAGGTTAAATAGCAACCTGAGGTTCTGGTCTAAAATAATCAGTAGAAATATTTATTTTAATAAGTTATATCAGTAAGATATCATCATATATATGTGAAATTTATCATTTATGGCCAAACTATGCACCGTAGGGGCATTTTGGTCATTTCACATAAGCTTTAAGGTCAAATTTGGAAATCTGAGTTCAAAACTTTTACTTACTGTTAAAGTATAAAAATTGATTCATAACATCAGTAGGTAACAAGCCTTAGGTGCCTAATATGGTTTTAAACCATACTATGCGCCTAAATCGCATAAAAGTCGGTATTTGACGATATTCGGGTTGATTAAGGAAGTCTGAGATTTTGTTCAGCCTTTACTATTTAAAATAACTTATTTAATATATAAAATCAGTAGAAAAATGTTTGGTATGTAAATGATGCATAAAACTCATTTTATTAGCAAAAAAGGTGTTATCGTCAATTACCGAGCCTATGCGAGAACCCTATGTTATGATCATTTTAAAATTTAATAAAAATTTCCAAAAATCCCAAAATATTATATTACATCAGTAGGTAAAAGGTTTGATGTCAAAATTTGAGTTTAAATAGGATTTATATCAAATATGTCGTTTAATTAATAAAAAGCCTTCAATTTACGATGTTGAGCATAGCTCCTAATTTAGACCACCAACTGATGTCAAGTTTTTAGGACATGTTTATAAATTAGTAATAAAGGTTTTTGTTCTCTCATATTTTCAAAAATCTCGTTTTTACATCAAAAGGGCATAATGGTAAACTTTTAGGCAATTAACGGAAACATGTAACGAACTAGGATTTCTAAGGAACCAAGTTGTATAACCTTGGAGGGTTATACTAACATATAATATGGCCCTAAAGGAATCCTAAGGTGAAGGGGTAAGGTCCCAAAAAACCTCATAATAAGTGCTCGGGACCATACCACAACCCTACTTTTCAGCCTTGAACCTTGCGCGGCCGCGCACTGGTCTCACAAAAAGGAAGACTTAAAGAACAGTTAACAATTAACACTTGCGCGCCCAAAGGAAATCATAAATCCTTGCGCTTCCTCTCATAAACAAAGGATGAAAATCCCAAAATAAACACTTCCGCTTAAATACCCAGACTTGGGATTTATTTATTCAGCTGTCTCCACACGATAAGGTGCCACACCAGATTACAGCAGTAATCTTCTAGAAGAAATGCAATCGTGCACCACCAAGACGGTTATAACCGTCTGGACACGTGTCACCATCTCAGGCATCCCTGAGACCACAACGAAAGCATGTAATTGGAGAGTAATCTCCAATTGATCACTTTACACGAGGCAAATCTTTAGCCTTCGATCTGAGTCACGATCCGTGTGCTCTCACGTCGGATCCAGAAGACTTGACGGAAGGAAATGTAACCGCTTACGGGGTTAGCATCTTCCGTTAAGTTTTCACTAACGGGTTTTCCCGCCCAAAAGACTCCCGGCTATAAATACGAGAACTATTCAGGTATGAAATTCAAGTTACACACACTTCTCAAATACATCTTCTTCTTCATAACCCATACTTATTCTCACACCGGAGTCGGGTCAAGGAGAGAACCCTTTTCTCCCCTTGGCGAGGTTAACGGTGCTTCTTTTTTGCAGACTTATCGGAGAAGGAGATCAGTTGTAACCGAATCAGACGAGAGGAAACCCACCTTTTTATGCGGATTCAAACCCCCTAGATATCTCGGTTCCGACCATTTATCTAGTGTTTCTTCATAAGGTATATCTAAACTAAGCTAAATTGGGTCAGAACTGAAAGTAAAGCAAAAGTCTACTTTTGCGACTTTCGGTTCCGAACCGAGCCTAAACTCAGAATTGTCGGGTTGAACATGCCTAGACATGTTCAATTTATATTTACCAAGTTATTAAAGTGACAAAACTGATTTTATTGCCTTTACATCTTTAGTTATGAATTTTATTTAAAAACCGACTCGCTTGACTTTTATTTTAATTACTTTGACCCGAAAATTAACTAAGCAAATGTGGTAATTAGGAGGTGCCCTTTTGAGGGTTTAATACCTATCTAATTACGATCACGTAGCTATGTTCGTTGCGAACAATGGCTCGACCGTTTAAAAGTCAAAGCGTTTATCGCAAACGCTTGACTTTTCGTCTTTTAAGCCAAATAAAAATAACTAGCAATAAGAGGGCACTTACAAGGGGTCCAAGCAAGGATGATATTGATCTAGAATACTCAGGTATGAAGCATAAAGCTTCAACTTAGAGCAATTTAGATCAAGTGTGAGAAATGAGAGCAAAACTAGTGGGTATTTATAGGATTTCAAGAACCGTTAGGATCGTTCCTCGATAATTGAGCTTCGATCTGGACCTTACACATAAGGCACATGATTTTGGAATACTAGGGGTGTCCAAAACCATCACACGGTATTGAGAAAAGTTACACTTAGGCCCCTGAAATTCAACCTGGGTTCAAAAATGAAGTTTCTGCCCAGATGAGGCCGGGGCGTCGTGCCACGGCAAAACCCTATAGTGGTGGCGTAGCGCCACCATGTACCAGCTCCCAGAAAGTTTCAATAAATGACAGGTTTGGTCCCTGCAACACTTTTGAGCCATTTTTTGATGCGTTTAAAAAGGCTCTAAAATGAAGTTAAAGTATAGGGAACATGAAGTATGCTCAAAAAATCTCATATGTCGGTTCGTTTGGTCGTACTGTTGCGTTGTTCGGCTAATTACGACGAAACACGAACGGACGCGAAAAACGATCCAAATTACACGACGAATGGAATTTTATCATGCCAATCACTAAAATAAAATATTTTAATGATTACATAAATTTTTGGATGTCCAGATATATTCATAACGTAAGATATGCGTGAAAATGCAACTTATGCACTTTTTGGCGCTTTTAGTCCCTATTGATCAAATAAGTTTATTTTTGCGCACCAAACACCTCTAAGCCTATTTCTAAGCTATGTAAAGGATATTTAGGGCATGTTTAACTTATTATCATATTACGGAAGGTTCAATGTCATACGAATCGATAGACTTTTGCAGTTTGACGCAAATAGTCCCTCTAATGCGCAAACTTGCGCATATCATCGTTTAATAGCATCGAAGCCTCATATAATCCATATTAGGCATTCTTGAGAGTATTATTAAACATCACGATTCTTCGGGTTTGTAAAAGGTCACTCAGAGGTAAGAATTAACATGTTGACGCTTTTAACCCTTCATCGCACAAACTTTCAATTAATTATGCAAACGTCTACTCTTGATCAACGAGTGGCTCATTTCTGAATATAATTACCGTAAAAGGTTATTCAGAGACTTATTTTAAGCATGATAACACTTCCAGTCCTTTCATAATCAAAGTTTTCGACTTTTCAAAAAATTAGTCCATTAAATTCAACGTTTGACTTTATTAGGGTTTATTACACGTGTCAATACATCATTGGACGTGATTTTACGAGGTGTTACAGTAATGTTGTCATGTGGACAGAGAGTGCATATGTTGTGTGTTGGTGATTTATTATGAGCGGTGTGAGAAGGAGATGGAGTTTCTATGAGATTAGTAATGGGTTGTGGGATATTGTCATCAAAATTTGATAGAAGTAATTTTTCTTGATCAATGGTGGGAACAACCCCACTGAAAGGAAATGTGTCTTCATCAAATTTTGCATGTCGGGTAATATTAACCCGGGAGGGTATTGGTTCAAGACACTTATAACCTTTGTGTTTTGGACTATACCCGATAAAAATGCAAGATGCATTTCTTGGGAGAAGTTTGTTTTTTTGCATAGTCTCTTAAATATGGAAATACACGACATCCAAATACTCGAAACATGGCACAAGATGGTGGACGATTGAAGAGAACTTCAAAGGGAGATTTATTTTCGAGAAGAGGTGTCGGAAGACGATTGATTATGTATGTGGCGAAAGCAAAAGCTTCTAGCCATAATTTGGCTAGTGCATGGGGAATTAAACATCATAGCTAAGCCCATTTCAGTTATGTCATGGTGTTTGCGTTTGGCCCGTCCATTTTGTTGTGGTGTGTGGGGACATGAAAGTCTATAATGTATGCTATGTTGTTGAAAAAGGGTTTGAACTCGATGGTTGGTGAACTCGGTCCCACCATCACTTTGGAAAACTTTGACACTTTTTGTAAATTGATTTTGTACGAAGTTTAAAAAAGTTACAAGTATGGTGTAAAAGTCCGATTTGAATTTTAGTGGGTAAAGCCAAGTAAAACGTGAAAAATGGTCTACAAAAATGACGTAATATAAGTACCCATCCGAAGATGAAATCGGCCCCAAAGGTAACAATGAATCAAGTCCAATACATGAGTGGCTCATTTGTTATTTTCAATACAAGGTAAACGGTGGGATTTTGACAATTCACAAGACGAACATGGACCCGGTTTGGGTAATAATGATGTAACAAAGACATGCCCAAATTTATTTAAAACGGAAATAGTATCAAACGAGACGTGGCCTAAGCGGTTATGCCATTTATTAAATGAAGCACGATGACGAGGAGCAGCAAGAGCGGCAACAAAAGACTTGTGACTTTGAGAGAGAACATAAAATCCGTTTTCACAAGTACCTCTAGCAAGAACCGCCGCCGTTTTTCGATCCTGAATTTGAAAGAAATTATTAGAAAACAAAACATCCACGGGCGAATCATTTGTTAACCTACTGATAGAAAGTAGAATTTTTTTGTGAGATTTGGAACGACAAGCACATTATGTAGCGGTATATTATTGAGTTTAGAGTTACTAATTCGTGTGACGGGTAACGTTTGACCATTACCAAAAGTAACACTATTACCCGAGTCTGGATGAGATTGATCAAGCCCATAAGTGGATCTAATGTAACACCCTGAAAACGGGTTTGGTAATTAAACCACGTTTATACTAATGAATGGGTAAAATACCGTTAGAGGTAAAATTAGCCCGGTGAATATTAGGATTTAAATAAATAAATCTAATATTAAATAAAAAGAGAATAAAATATTTTGAGAAAATAAAGTTCATAAGAGGCCCGAGATATCGGGACTTAAAAATAAAGCGGGTTATAACCTCCCGGAACCCACTAAGTTAATTAGGAATAATTAATCTAGTTAATTAGAGGAAATATTGCTAGAAATAAGTAGGTTGAAGCCTACTTGATAAGTAACCAAAACACGGGGGACTAATATCGCCAAGTAGGCAAACTTGATTTATTAAAAATAAGAAATAAAAACAAAACACACACAATAAGTGTGTGTGTGTGTGCGCGCGCGTGTGACCAGGAGGGGAGAACAAGGGTGAAACCCTAGTTCAAGCTTAAACCCCAAATTGAGGATCAATTCAAGACCAAATCGAAGCACAAAGGCGTATACACGATCGTCAAGTCAAGGGGATCGTAAGATATGTCGAATTCTTGTCATTTATGAAGCTATGAAAATTGATCAACTTTACAAAAGGCGATTGATGTATGAATCATAGAGGTTACGGCCGAATTAGAGATGTATGATTGCTTAGGAACAAACCCTAAGTGAAGATTTAAAGTAAATTGTTATGATTTAGGTGTTTGGGTGAATTACCACACCTAGCTGTAGGATCGTGAAACGACCTAACGAGTCGATCGGAAGAGTGCTCAGACAGAAACAGAGGCGGAATTCATTGATTCTGTCTTTGTTTAGCTTGTATTCACTATTAAATGTCTTGTTTATTGATCTTGAAACGATTTACAGCACGGAGACACTTCGACAGCACCTCGGTGTCGGAAACAAGAAGGTTACAAATGATTTCGCATGAGGCCTATTGTTAGAGGATGTAATTTCGTTTGAATGTGGCATTGCCCATTTCAAACGAAATTAAACATTCTAATTTCGTTTGAAAGTGGCAATGTCATTTTCAAACGAAATTACCTCTTTAACACACAAAACCTCCTATTTTCTCGTATAACGTGCCCTGATCTAACACTTCTAATGTAAGACTCGATACAAGACGAAGTCGACAGACGTATGCACTAACAGACTCCCCCTCGGATGTTGATAAGTCTGAAGTATCGAGTCTTCTCATTCTTCAGTCTTTACCGGTCTTCGGGCTCTTTCACAATCTGAGACTCGAACGAAGATGAAGTCGACAGACAACTGCACCAACAAACTCCCCCTTGAATGTTGACGGAATCTTCAGTGAGAGTCTTCAACATGACGACTCTTCAATCTTGATCAGTCTCCTTTCTTTCTTAGTATGTACCAGGATCTTCTCTTTGGATCTAACTTCGTCAGACTCCCCCTTTCATTATGTTGGGATCGCTGTCTGGAATTAGCTATCACCATGAGATCAAACCCTGGATTTAGTTCTATTCAGCTCACCTCCTGCACAAATTTTCTCATCAAAACATAATTCTCAACAAAATATAAGTTTTTACTTAAATCAATAAGAAAAACTTACTAGTAATAGTTACATCAAGTTCAAATTAATGATCTCGATTAACTAATCAAACTTTCTTTCTCAAAATAAATTCTTTCATTTAAGCACTCACTCCCAACCCTGTTCATCATGTTTAGCACTTGGAATTTTGAAAATCAGCTCTCCAACATCAGTTGTCTAGAATCTTTTTGTATTTTTCAAAAGTTTATGCTAAAACACACTAAAATCTTTTTGGATTTTTTGTAACAAAGAAATGTAGTAAAGAAATATTTACAAACAATATTTTTGTGAGTTTGTGTAAGAAGATCATATCAGTTTATGAGACAAATCACTAGCACCGTTAAGCTTTAAACATTTTTAGCTCTAAACGATTCACATTGATTGACGATATTGTTGTCCACTTAAACTCAATCTAAAACTTTCGAAATGCTTACTGATACATTAAGGTATATTAATATTGCACTAAATTCTTATGGACCCCACGATCTCAGCATATCCCCTCATCATGCAATACACTATCTCAAGTAATGCCTTTAAACTTTTATCAACTGTGATTTGTGCGAAAACAAAGCAGAATGTTTAAACATTAACAATCAGGTCGATACTTCCGTATACGCAGAGAAAGTCCAATGTTTAAACAAAATAAGAAAAATAAAACAAGTTGAAGTTGTTTAGGCTTTAATCACCAGTTCGATACTCACGTATACGCAGAGGTGATCCAAAGCTTAAACGAAACACCAAAGAAAATAACGCAGAATGTTTAGGCACTAACATCCAGGTCGATACTCACGTATACGCAGAGGATGTCCAATGCTTAAACAAAATAAAGAAATAAAACAAGTTTAAATCTTTGCAAAATAAAAAGCACAATCACAGCGACTTTTTAGCAAAGTTGTGAAAGTTCACAAATTTAACCAGTTTTATGTCTTTCGACAATCAGCGATTACCGAGTAGGCATTTTCTAAACCATAACTATATGTGCATTATTAATTGTTGGTAAAAATGATTGAATTTGGTGGTGTTATGTGGTGTGGAGGTGTTATGGTGGTGGTGGTGGTATGGTGGTGAAGGGTGGTTGTGGTGGAGAGTGTGGAAGATGAAGTGGGTGGGGTGGATGGTGGGGCCCACATATATTTTTTAATCTTTTAATGTTTTATTTGTTAATTTTTTTAATACTAAGGCCATTATAGTCATTTTACACCAACTTAACTAAGAAAACTAACCCCCATCCACACTAGGGACTATCCGGGAACGAAATTGCAAAAGTTGGGGACTATAATTGTAATTTTAAAAAGTTAGGGACTAAAGGTGAAAAATGAGCAAACCACAGGGATTATCCGGGCATTTTTCTCTAACAGGATATTGGAATTCATTTACTATCATGACAACACTAGAAACTGAAATCTGAGTAGTCAAAAAGGGTTTCAGAAAAAGAACCAATTTTTCTCTAGAAAACACCCAAATCGGAACCGGAAGATTTCATCACGTCCATACGAAACACACACAATCTTCAAACAAAATCCAAACGATCTCTGCCATTCTCACTCCCTCATTCCAGCGAGCCTTGGAACTATCTTTTTGTGTCTTCTACGAAATAATCACCGTAGGGAAGGAATTACTGGTGTAGGAAATCAACAAACATGTTTTTCCAATAGCTCCATCACCAACAGTGACGCACTTAATGAACCTTAAGGCGCTCATCTTAATTCAAAACAGGGCCTCGGATCTTCTTCGACGATTAGAATACCTGAATTAACGTTTCATAGAGAGGAGGTTAATCAGATGAATTGTGGAGGGAGAAACGAAGGTGTTTGTTGGCAGGGGAAGTTGGAGTTGAGGGTGACGCCGGCAATGGCGGTAGGGCGGTGGGAGTCGCCGAGGAGGGTGAGGTTGTCTGTGTAATGTGAGGGAGATGATGAAAGGGGAAGGGGTGGGGTACGTTTTTATATATTTAATTATAATGATAATGATGGGGCCTACTTAAATTGATCATTTATTTGTTATTATAATTATTGAAAGTAAAGGTAATTTAGTAATTTTACATCAACTTAACTTAACTGAGCAAATTAACTGACATCCACTCAGGGGACTATCCGAGTAACAAACGATCAAACAACAGGGAGCATACATGTAATTTTAAAAAGTTAGGGACTAAAGGTGAAAAAATGGTAAACCAAAGGGACTATCCGGGCAATTAACTCTAATTATTATTTAAAACATTATAAATAACCACCCTCATTCACCATTTTACACAAACCTTCTACCATTTTTATTCAAACCTTGGCCTTTTCAATCTCACTTCTCGATGGCTAATTTCTCAAACGATGATTTCGGTATATTATTACCGCCTGACAATTTTTTGTCAAACGATAGTAACTTAAATTTGTTCAAAGATATCTTTGAGCAAGCCGAAGCGGAAATCACGACAACGTAGTTGAGCAATCCTAAAAAATCCGTCAAACGCGATCGCGTAAAAGGTAACGAAAATCTAATAAATAACTATTTTGTTGATGAACCAAAGTACCATCACGATACATTCCACTACCCACTTCGCATGTCGAAACGGTTATTCTTAAAAATTGTTGGTGATGTGGAAGCACAATATCCTTGGTTTCAAGAGGGATATAACGATAGGTTGAAAAAGAGTTTTAAGGCAATACAAAAAAAATCATCCGCCATGATACAATCGCGAGCGGTAATACTCCGACGAGGGCGACAAGTATTTACAGATGTTCGAAAGGACTTCGCAGGAATGCCTACAATTTTTTATAACGCCGTGAAACGATTATACGCTAATGAGTTCTTGCGTAGGCCAACAAGCCCCAACGTAGCGATTTTATACCAAAAACACGAAGAAAAACACCACATTCCTAGGATGTTAGGTAGCATCGAGTGTACGCATCTTGTTTGGAAGATATGTCCCAAACCGTTACGAGCCCAATATATGAGAGGTGATCACCAATACCCAACAGTCATGGTCGACGTGGTTGCGTCACAAGATTTATTGTTTTGGCATGGGTATTGTGGTCTGCCCGGTTCATTCAATGACATCAATGTTCTCCAAACATCTCCAATATTTCTCACTCAACGAAATGGAAGCGCTACTAACCGTCCATTTCAAGTAAATGGGCATACATACAAACAAGGATACTATCTAACCGACGGGGTCTACCCTACTTGGTCAACGTTTGTGAAAACATTTCCGTATTTGGTCGATCCGAATGAAAAGTTCAATAAATTGCAAGAATGGGCAAGAAAAGATGCGGAGCGTGCTTTTGGTGTGCTAAAGGAAAATTGGGCATACTTATGAGACTCATGCATGCTATCAGTGTAGAAAAGATTATTAGTGTGACGTATACGTGCATGATACTACACAACATGATCTTAAAGGATGACGGAAATACGTTCTCACCGGTCCACATCCCGGATCCTGCCGTCCTACCTGTTTTGACAATGATGCTCTTTGCGAGTTGATGGATCGAAATACGCATTTTCAACTTCTACCTCACTCAAAAGCCGATTCAACACCAACATACCAAGAATCAACTTCGCTCTCGAAAAGGTATGTCAAGGTGTTGTTCAAGCTCTTCACATCCCCGCTTATTACCAATATGCAAACATCTTTACTAAGGATAGACTAACGTTTCAGATCCAGTCTCTCTATCCGTCCGGCTAACGTTTCGACTACGATGGACTATTAGTTAATCTCCTTATTTTTTTATTATTTAATTTTCATGTATAAGCAGTAAATCTCCTTATTTTTTTCATAAATAGACTAAATAGTTATAATTCTCGTGCATATATATTGGTCAATTAGAATGAAAGAGATAATGATTTTAAATAATTTCAAGTATATGGTCATAAAAATTGGTAAACAACTTAACTTTTGATTTAGTTAAAATCTCGGCATAACATAGGATAGGAAATGCACTAACAGGTTCACTGTTTTGTGCCTTACAATTTCTTTAAAGATCAAGAATAAAATAAAAACAATATCTCAACAAATCATATCTCAACTGACTTTCATGTGAAACTAAGATCCCAACAAGTGACACAACAAGTTGTTGAACTCTAACCATAAAACACTAACCAAATTTGCAATCTTTTAACCCCCTCCTGCTTCGGACTTCATCAAATCTATCAATAAACATAGGTGGATACAAATCTTTACCTAATTCTGCTGAATAAAGATCAGTGTCACTTCTTCTTGCAGTTACCCCCTTTGAAAGGGGACTCGGTTTTCTACCATGAGATACCCTTTTAGCTTTGATGGACTCGGTGAGACTCATGTAACTCGGCTTGCTTACACTTCCCTCTTTACTGCCACTTTTGCTTGACAAACGAGTTTCCGAAGTTGAAGTTGAAGAATTGGTTGATGATGCAGTGTCATCAAACACAGAGCCAGAACACGGGTTTGTCGATGATGAATGCGTTAGTGGGCTCAAGATAAACGGTTTTGTAGAAATCCGGGTTGAAACTAGATTCTTTCTAATCTTTAGTGAGTCATGTTCGGTAGAATACGAGCAAGATTTAACACTACGTTCATCGAGATTCTTTTCAGATGAAACTTTATGCGAATCGCTGCTTTCCCAAGATTTAGCAGCCATCCAGCCATTAAGCCAACTCCATTCAGAATTTTCTTTGCCTGACCTTGGAGAACCGGTCTTGTTCTTCTCTAAAATGTTATTAGGATTTGTTCTTTGACGCTAAAAATCAAACGAAAACACGAACCAATGAGCCATGTTACTAAGCAAGTGAACCCACAATATAAACATTCCAAAATGACAAAATCATCACCTGTTGATAAAGGGCATAAGCCTTAGCTCTATCCCTCTTAGTGGCACCATCTTGCTTCATTTGTTCTTTTGTTATCAATTCTTCTGCTGTTCTACGGCTATCACACCATCCACCCTATTCGGTAAAATTAAAAAACATTAGCTTGGTAACTAACAAGTAACAATGACAGTTATCAGCGCGATACAAAAATGTTAACAAAATGATTTCATTGTACCTCGGACTTTTTACCGGTGCCAACTTGGTTTCTAGACGCCACAAGACACTCTGTGGTCCCGGCAGCTTGAGCTCTGGCTCGAGCCTGGGCCCGAACAAGAGCCTGCATGCACCTAAGCGTCACATCGGCTTGTTTTCTAACTAGCCGTCCCCGTACTATTGCTTGGAGCCTGACCAACGATTTTAGCGCCCGTAAAGCTCGTCTTGCCTTAATACAGGCATATTAACAGATACAAATGTTAGATTAATAAAACTGATCAAAATAGTATGTTCATTGCATTTTGTAGGGGTATCATATCATTAACGCTTTGAACATTTAAGTAACTCTTTTTTAACAATGACCCAAACTCAGCAAACTGCTATACTTGGAATCTTTATTAAAAAAACAGTTATTTTGACATCCATTTTTGTCTGTAGCATATGTCAAATGGGTTAAAATATTTATAAAAAAGTGATAAAAATATGTCAGAATGGATATAAAGTTGCTCAAAAGAACTCAAAATCTTACAATATGTTGAATCTTTTTACTTAAGAAAAATTATACAAGTAATTCAAAAAATGTACAAGAGTTGACCGGTCAACCTAACACCAGCATGACCCATTTGGTCATTTTAGTTCATGATCAAGACAAAGCCTCAAGTTTTATATCAAAAGACTAAATAAAGACAAATTTTTATTCTTTCCCAGAAGCATACAACGTTAAAGTTAAAATAAAAGGTTTAGAAATTACCAAGAAAGAGCGAAAAACCGACTGAATTCGAATTGCAGCCCATTCTTGCCTTACGAACATAAAATCTTTAGGCGGAGCTCTAACCACAGTAGCCACAGCAGCCGAAAACGACACCTCATCCAAACGAGAAGCATCCGAAGTCGACAACCGTCCCACGCCTTTCATCGCCTTAGAAGATGAAGTCGTCGAAGACGACGAAGAACACCCGGCTGACGGGCTCCTCCATAGCTTCCATGTTCTACTCTTGTTACCCCCAATCTTCTCCTATAAAAACAAACACCCAATTAAATCAAACAAAATAATTCATAAAAAATTAAAAACAATATTAAAAAAATTCAAACAGGCTTACTTGATCAGAGGTACTAGAATTGGACTTTTGAAACCCAATTAATGATTTAATCCATCTGGCAGAGCCTCCCATTTGAGAGAACTGAAAGCTGTGATTTGTGTGTTGTGGGTTGTTTTTAAGGTTAATTTTGAGAAACTAAAGTTAGGGTTTGAAGGAAGGGGGAGAGACGTTTGAATTTTGAAAGGAAAAGTGGAAAACAAAGGAGAAAAGAAAGTAACGGATAGTTTTTTATTTTATTTTTGGTAATAAATATAGAAAATTGTGTTGTAATTAATGGACGCGTAACGGCGTGAATACGTTTCCATGTTTTATGGGGGCTTTAATTCCTTTTGGATCCCAAGGGACCACAAAGGGCCAAAGTTTTCTTGGGCTTGTAAAATAGAATTTCGAACCGGGCCAAATTGCAATGTTTGTAATTATTTCATATATAAATAAGCAAGTTTATTTTTGCATAACCACTTGTACCTTGTGTTTTGGTGTTTTTTAAAAAAAAAAAGACTTGATTTTTTACTTTGAGTTAATCACTGTTTTCGTCCCTGTGGTTTGTCAAAAATCACTATTTCAGTCCACTAGTTTAAAAATTGCGATTTCAGTCCCTATAGTTTCACTTTCGTAACCATTTCAGTCCACCTCCGTTAACCCCATCCATTTATTCTGTTAAGTACATGTGAATTGACCATAATGCCTTTGTTAATAAAAAACAAAAAGATATCTAAATGAGTTAATTACTGTTTTCGTCCCTGTGGTTTGTCAAAAATCACTATTTCGGTCCATTAGTTTAAAAATTGTGATTTCAGTCCCTGTAGTTTTATTTTCGTAACCATTCAGTCCAGTCTCCGGCATCACAATCCCACCCTCTTAATGTCCGGCGACCCATTACCCCACCCCAATTAATATCTTCCTAGCAGCATTAATTAACATAATAACTTTGGAAAATAATGCTTACCTGGACATATTCTCATTCTAAAATCCAAAATTAAAATTTTAGAACCATATATGTAAAAATAATGCCAGATTTCTACTTCTACTAAAAGTCGTGGTGGGTCGAACCCTGCAATCCAATTTAAGTTCATATGTCATACAACAATAAAATCATATAAATCCTATAATAAAATCATATAAGTCCATATGTAATTAACACAAGGGTAATTTAGGTATAACTTAATGGTAAAATAGACGGTGTTAGGAGACTGGACTGAAATGGTTACGAAAGTGAAACCACATGGACGAAAACAGTAATTAACTCATTTAGATTTCTTTTAGTTTTTTTATTAATAAGGGCATTATGGTCGATTCACGTGTACTTAACAGAATAAATGGATGTGGTTAACGGAGGTGGACTGAAATGGTTACGAAAGTGAAACCACAGGGACTGAAATCGCAATTTTTAAACTAATGGACTGAAATAGGGATTTTTGACAAACCACACGGACAAAAACAGTAATTAACTCTTTTAATTTTAACCCAAAGGTTTTTAGCTTTTTGCAATTTTAACCTTACATAATTTGTTTTTCTAACTTTAACCCAAAACTTTTCATTATTTGCAATTTAACTTCACAACTTTTGTCACTTATACTTTTCATCTTTGGCAAATTTTCATTTTACGTATAGTTCTAAATTTTTCGACTTAATACAACGCAACGTACGAGTGTGGTTCAACTTTTTTATGTTTTGTTTCAAATTTTGCAAGTTAACACGGCGCAACGTGCATGTGTGGTTCAACATTTTTTACCTCTATTTTTTCATGTTTGACAGGTTCGTCGCAACACGCAGATCCTAGGTCGAGTCAGTGTTGGTGGTCGATGACGGTTGTGTGACATTAGTACTATTTGACACTGTTTTACGCCCCGCCACAACGCGGGGTGTGCTTTGGGGGTTTCTAAAGAAAAAATGGTTATGCATATGGTTGTCGTGACCTTGGATTTGGGGGTTTTCAAAAAAAAAAAATGATTTTCTTTTACTTTTCACCAAAAAATATTTCATAAATTACTTTTAACCCAAAACTATTTATTTTTGTACTTTTAACCCAAAACTTTTTATCTTTTGCAATCTATCCTCGCAACTTTTTTACTTTCAACTTTGGTCCTTTATAGTTTTCATTTTTCGCAAATTTTTTCGTTTAATGCTTGGTTCTAAATTTTGTGACTTCACTCATCGCAACGTGCATCTTTGGTTTAACGTTTTTACGTTTCGTTCTAAATTTTGCGAGTTAACACGACGCAACGAGCATGTGTGGGTGAACGTTTTTACATCGTCTATTTTTTTCCCGTTTGACAGGTTTAACATAACATGTGGGTCTTAAATCGACTTAGTTATAACTAAAGAATCCCCGCTGCATTGCGGCGGGTCTCAATTCTAGTTTTAGAAAATTATTAGTATGAAACTAGTAATAAGACCCGCGTGTTACGGCACGGGTACTTCGTAAATATCGAACGCATTAGTCCAAACATTATATGATGTGTTAACCATATGAAAAAGCACGTTTTGACGTATCCGGTTGAACTCAATTGATCCTATAGTTGCATTGCGATTGGATCAAAACGTAATGTAAATCCAATTTATATCGTACAATCATAACGTATTATACGCGACCCGACTAACTCGAATTTATATCTTCAAGCCAAAAACTCTCGAGGGGGTCAAAGTAGCATTTACAAAGTTCATAAAAAGTTAAGTGGTTAAAAATTGCATTTCCTAAACTTAAGGGCTAAGAAAGGGTAAAGATAAAATTTGATAAAGTTTTGTGGTACGAGGAAACTATAACAAAGTTGGGGCTAAAAAGGAAACTACCACAAAGTTGGGGTTTTAAAAGCAAACTATTTGTAAAATGGAGTAGTAGTTTAGGGACTAAATTTGTCATTTTATGAAACTTTGACGGTACCAAAGTTAAAGGGCTAAAATTGCAACATCATGAAAGTATGGGGGAGTCAAAGTGCCATTTACAAAGTTCATAAAAAGTTAAGTGGTTAAAATTTGCATTTCCTAAACTTAAGGGGTAAGAAAGGGTAAAGATAAAATTTGATAAAGTTTTTGGGTAAAAAGGAAACTATAACAAAGTTGGGGCTGAAAAGGAAACTACCACAGAGTTGGGGTGTCAAAAGCAAATTATTTGTAAAGTGGAGTAGTAGTTTAGAGACTAAATTTGCGATATTATGAAATTCTAAAGGTAACAAAGTCAAGTGGCTAAAATTGCAAAAATCGTAAAAGTATGGGGGAGGGAGAGGCAAAGCCGGTGGGGTTTCCACCGACTTTGTTCTTTAAGTTATAGTATATAATATAATGTATAAAAATCATAAAAATGATGTAAGACGTAATTTATTAAATTTATTAAACTAACACATATTTTACTTTATGAGAAAAGCCACATCATTTTCACTCGGTGTGATAGGAAATGCATAGGAGAATGACAAGTAAACGGATAACAAGTTATTTCACAATCCTTTTTAAATAGTAAATTTGGTCTTGCTGGTTCTTCAATGTTCGGAAATTAATTTTTACCAGCAACAACAAAAATATGCTCACATAGAAAAATATGCACCTCTAGCCATTAATTAGAGAGGATGCAAAGCTAAACAAAAATGTGAAAGTTATATCACCCATTCCAATCGAGCAAATAAAAGTTTGTGATAATGTGGGGCTAACCCACTTGGTAGAGGCTTATACCTTTTAGAAAGGTGGTCTTAAGTTCAATCACAAGCATAGAGTAGTTTACGATTTATTTGGTGTAATTTAGGGAGTGTAAGCATTGTCATTCAAAAAAAAGTTTGCTCTACCCTTTATCCAAGGGAATGCATAGGTCCTCCTTAATGTTTTCAATGTTTTTTTTTTCGTATTCAATTTCACGTTTTTGAATTGTCGTTCCGCGCTCTCCAAATAAACCACTACGTAGATAATACCGTAGCTTGCATCATTTTCTCCAATTAAACTAATACATATATATGTGTAGTTTATACATTACGATAGATATATATACATAGATGGGTGTCTATATATGTATATAGGTGATAAAGAATTAAAATAATAAATAGAATGAATAATGACATAATAAGTAAGTTTTTGTTTAAGTAGCTTATAGTAAAACTTATTAAATTTTAAAAACAAAACGTAAATCAACAACGGATATTTTAGTACATGGACACTTTAATAATAAAAGTGATTTCATCATCTTAATACAAGCTAAACATAATAAAAAGATTATTTATTGATCAAAGATGACAATTTTCTGTAAATTATAATAACTAGGTTTTTTTTCCGCGCGCGTTGCGGCGAAACAGAGCAAATGATAATATAAAACAAACGTTATTTGAAAATGTAGCATGTTGTTTAGAAAGCCAAACCGTGATAACATTGTTTAGTTTATTATCGTATTATTTTACGATACCAAATAAATAGTTTTATTTTTAAATATAAATTATTTTTTAATAAAACTTATACTGATCGAGGGTAAAAATTAAGTACAACTACGTACTTAATTTAAAAAAAAAAATTAACGGACATAAGTTATTAAAGAAATATCAAATTAATTGGTAAAGTACAGATGATTTAAAAAAAGAAAAAATTATTATTAAAAACAAAAATAAATGATAAAGGAAATATGGTTTTAGAGAAGGTAAAAATGAAAATACGTTAAAAACTAAAAGTAAATAGAAAAAATGAAAATACGTTAAAAGTTAAAAGTAAATATTAAAAGTAATATATATTGATATAATAAAATATTAAAAAAGCAATATATTATTTTAAATTTAAAATTATTATTCATGGTTCTTCGAAAACTATATATAAAAAAATGAAAATATGTTAAAAGTTAAAAAGTAAATATTAAAATTAATATATTGATATAATAAAATATTAAAAAAGCAATATATTATTTTAAATTTAAAATTATTATTCATGGTTCTTCGAAAACTATATATAAAAAAATGAAAATATGTTAAAAGTTAAAAGTAAATATTAAAATTAATATATTGATATAATAAAATATTAAAAAAGCTATATATTATTTTAAATTTAAAATTACTATTCATGTTCCTTCGAAACTATATATATATAAAATATGTTAACAATTAAAAGTAAATATTAAAATTAATATATTGATATAATAAAATATTAAAAAAGCTATATACTATTTTACATTTAAAATTACTATTCATGTTCTTTCGAAAACTATATATATAAAATAAAATAGCTATTATGATAGATTTTTAGATAATCAGATAATAACTTCATTGAAGTTATTTAACTATATTCCCATTTCGTTAAACAGAAATACTAATTATTATGATTTAAATTTGTGAATAAAACAAATTTCTTAACATAACTTTGACACCTCTGAAAATTATAAAGTAAGCCACATTTGTTTATTATTCCATGTACCTCCCACAAGACTTGGAATTAAGAGGCAATTTCTGGGCACCAAACCAACTTAGTTTTCAAACTTGTTTAGAGCTAAAGAATACGTATAGTGGGTATGAGTTGGGTCTTGAAGACTCAGTCCTGGTCTTCAAACAAAGAAGAATAGTTCAAATTTAAACAAATATATATAAATATGTGTACACATATATTTATGTGTGTGTAACATGTATATGGAGAAAGATACACATACGTGTTTGAAACTTGATTTTTTGTTTGTACATTGAGACAAATAGATTATAGATTGATAAGATAAATGAGTTTTGGATGTCACACACAACTATACAAGTCGCTCATATTTTAGCAAAGCATGCGGTTGATCTATCATCGTTAATACTTTTTGTTGAGCGGGCATGCGGTTAAGGTGTCGCTAACCGGGTTAGTAGTTTAGTATCACCAAGTTAGTATGATCATTAATACTTAGTTTTCTTGTATTACACTAATTGGGAAAAAAATTCGTACAAATATCCTTATCGTACAAAACGTACGAAAGGCATGAAAAAAAAAACGCGGTGTCATTTTCGTAATTATTTTACTCGTAATTATCCTAGAAGATCATTTATAGAGTAATTTTTATAATTACCCTACAAGTAAAATAATTACGAAAATGTTATCGCGTTTTTTACCTTTTCATGCATTTCGTGCGTTCTCTACGATAATGCTATTTGTATTTGATATTTTAAGTTTTACCGATACTAATTACCTTTTTAGTAATTACCTTTACTAATTACCTATACTAATTACCTTTTTGAAAGTTATTGTTTACTGACTAGGAAAACAATTGGTCGCAATATCTTTAAAATCTTTTTCGGGCACATTATATATTCTAAAGTTAATTTATAATTACTATGGAGCTTTTTATAATGATTATTATCATCCATAATTTATGATTATTATCATGATCAGATATATTAAAATAGATTTTATCTGTGATTTGGTTTTATTTTCAACCAGGAAAAAAGTTAAATTGCACAATATAACAGCAGGCTCAAAAATGTACTATATTTGTTTATTCAGAATACCATTGATCACATTACATACAACATATTACATATTTAAAAAAAAATATTAATCTGTTAACGAACAAAAAATGTGGGAAAACTGTTTCACAAAAAAAAAAAAAAAATAATAATAATAATAATAATAGATGTGAAAGGATGTGTTTTTAGCAGCATTTACACGAGACGGCTATCATCAAAGAAAAACTAAGGATGTTGGTTTCGAAGATTTTGAAATTAAAACAATAAACAAAGAGTAAACTTCCGTTTTGCTCCCTGTGGTTTGATCACTTTAACGGTTTTGCTCCAAACCTTTAAAAATAGCCATTTTGCTCCCTGATGTTTCGGTTTTTTGCCAGTTTGCTCCCCGCCACTAACTCCATCCAAATTGTTTGTGTTTCCATTTTGCTCCCCGCAGGGAGCAAATTGGCAACAAAACCAAAACATCAGGGAGTAAAATGGCTATTTTTAAAGGTTTGGGGTAAAACCGTTAAAGTGACCAAACCACAGGGAGCAAAACGGAAGTTTACTCGTAAACAAATAAACATAAAGTGATAGTTGGTGTTTTGTTTATTAAAATAAGTATCAAGTGTCATAACTCAAAAGCAAAAGCAAGCTGTGTCGTTTGTGAAACCCCATCAAATTGATGGGTTTTTGATAGGAACCTGTGAGGAAATTAATTGGAAAAAAAAAATGTTCAAAAGTATAGGGGATTGGGCTGGTCCACGATACCTGGAAGAAGTCCCGATAACTACTTCCACCAACTTTTTAAGTATATATCTTTTGTATTTGTTTTGAGATATCGATAATTTGTTTATCAACTTAGTTTTTACATTTGTAATCGGAGATTTAGCCTATCTCGAATTATGTTGTTTATCCTAAATCTAAACTTTCGATTTCCGGTATCTATCAGTGGTAGGGGCGGCCTTGGGGGTGGGCAGGAAGGACCATCGGCCAGCGCCCGATATTTCGGAGAGCACGCCTTTTTAGAAAAAAACCCGATATGTATACGTAAAAATTTCTTTTTTAATAGGGTATACCTATACAAACACCAACATAGGCCCACTTACAAAACTATTCTTATGCTTTAGATTAGATATTAATCCATTGTCATTAGGTTTAGACCTTTATTGAGCCCAATACCCAATTTATTTAAGGCTTAAGGAAACGTTTTTTGAAACTCGAACATGGTACACGAATTCTTAAGACCGGCCCTAATCAGTGATTTCATAGCCGAGAATTTCAAAGGTGGTGCCAGAGATCACAATACAACACAACTGGCTGCAAAATTGGAAACAAGGGAGTCATTGAAGGATGCAACTGGGGGTAGCAACACTGTCCCTAACCAAATCGCTACCCAATTAGCCACCTCAACCAGTCCAATTCTACCATCAACTGATCAGTTTGCGCTTGCTTCTCAATTGGCATCATTTGTAGCTAGATTAAATTCGTTAATAGCTATCCGGAAGGATACTGCAGAGATCAGGCTTGGTTGAATATTAAGGAATCTCGGGAGGAGCCCCACAAATCATGACCAGATCTGGCTAAAAAGGAAACACCTAACGACAACCCTAACAACCACGAAGATCAATCTGCGCATGTTTTGGGTGTCCAATTTAAGATTGCAGTTTTAGAAACAACCCAATATAGCGTGAAGTTACTGCCTGCTGATGTACATACAAACAAGGATCGCATGTAAACCTTGGTCAAACCATCACTAGTGCTCTAGTGGTGGCCAAGGGTATTTAAGTTCCACTTATGGCGGGCCCGGGTGAGCTTTCCCCTCAAGGTCTCAAGTTCGAGTCTTGGTGATAGGGGTTTCTCATTGAGGGGTTTAAATTGAGGATCTATTGTGCGAGGGGGCTCTCTAGCGCGGACCCGGTTAAGACAATGTATGCTAGACCTCCCGACATTCGCGAATAATTCACACCTTTCAAAAAAATGTAAACCTTGGTCAACCTAAAATGGCGTGAACTGAATATTGAGGTTGGAGATGTGGTTTCTCCACGACTTCAGCCTTATCAACATTTTATAAAACTGCCACCTAGGTCTCATGGTCCTTGTCACGTCATTTCTTTATTGGGGGAAGTCACTAGACTCGTGAATTCATCCGGTCTTCCTTGTATCCTTGCTGAAATCTGCACGGGTTCAAGTTCTCGCAACACTTTTAGCTCTCTTAGCGATTACCATAATTGGAAAATTGATCTTCAACCTATAATTGAATGGCTTATTGTGTGGCACAATAATTCCATTTTGTCCGACTTTAGGATATGTCGTTTGTCTAGACGGGATGTATTGATAGGAACCCGAGGGAAATTAATAGGAAATAAATGTTCCAAAGTTTAGGGGATTGGGTTAGTCCACGAAACTAAGAAGAAGTGGGGATAACTGCTCCCACTAACTTCTATCTTTTACTAACCAAACGACAACAAACATATCATAATAACATATTTAAACTACGTTATCATAGCTAGTACTGAAACTCGGATCACAAGGCCCGCTATCGAAACCCAAACTTGACGTTGTAACTAGACACGTGCCTCATTTTACTTTCGAATCTTTGTTTTCAATTAACTTTATAAAATATATAAGAATAATAAAAATCATTTCACACGGGTACTTGGTTTAATCTGATACTCACTAACGAAATATATCAAAAGGTTATTCACACTCAACTCTGATCAACACCTCGTTCCTACCAAGGTTGTTTTTGTAGCCTAAAACAACCATTCTACCATCGTCAATGGTCTTGACCTCTATCGGTGATCATCTTGATCGCTGCCGTTGCTAGGGGATCCTAATCATCATCTAATCACCTTGTCACCATCACCATCCGCCCTCCCAAGTCAATCGTTTTGACCGACAATCACCTTGCCCCGTCTCTCGTGTGGTTGCCCCTTCCCATGATCGATCGTCATATAAAAAAAACACACATTCTCCGGAATTACCTTATCGATCCCACGTGATGTGATGGTACATTTCTGCTTTCTCACACTAAAAACTCCTAACAAAACAAAATATGTAACAGACTATTTTGGGGGCTACTAGGGTTTTTAACTTCCTCTCCTCTCCTCTCCTCTCCCAAATTTAGGTAAACTATTACACTAAACACCTTTCACTTCAAACCCACAACATTTACAAGAAAATTTTGACTCGGAATTTGGGGTGTTTCAATTACTCAAGTTACACGCATAAGTTATATCGTTTGATGAGGAATAAATAATTTTGAAAGATGAATGGCAAATTTTTAAGAACTATATATAATTTTAGTTTTTAATGAAAAGTCATCTATAACCATAGAATAATTTTAAATACCAATTCCAATTTCAAAGTAAACTTATAAAACACAAAACTTTTTTAAACAAACGTATTTTTCTCTCTACTACTGTTTAAATATACACTTATTTTCAATACCATTTATAAATATCACCTAATCCAAGTTAAAATTTAAGGTGATTTAAACTTATTTATATATATCTTAAGCGTAATTGTATTGTGATCAATTCAACTAAATTAAAAAATAATAACTGGTTTCCACAAAAAAAATATCCACTATATACTTTAATTTCATAACCGGTTCCACAAAAATATCTAATATATACTTAATTTTAGATCATGATTATGATTATTATGTGCAATATACAAAAGACTGTCGAGTTCTCTTGTAGTTTGAAGCAATCATGTGAGTAATTTCACGTTTATTTTTTTAACCAGATTCTATTCAAAACGAAAAATTGTCAGTATAATAATAATAATAATCAACAAATAAAAAATATTCGAGGTTATAAAATTAATATAATATAGTTTTTTCATGATGTGGATATTGCAATGTGCTCTAATATAAGTGTGTATGCATGGATGTGTAAAAAAATGCATTTGGTTACGTAAGTCATCTTCAACATTTAAAAATGCATTTGGTTACGTAAGTCATCTTCAACATTTAAACAACTGTTAAATTGTAAAAAAAAAAAAAAAAAAAACACATTCTCCAGAATTAACTTATCGAACCCACGTGATTTGATGGTATATTTCTGCTTTCTCACACTAAAAACTCCTAACAAAACAAAATATGTAACGGACGATTTTGGGGGCTACTAGGGTTTTTAACTTCCTCTCCTCTCCTCTCCCAAATTTAGGTAAACTATTACACTAAACACCTTTCACTTCAAACCCACAACATTTACAAGAAAATTTTGACTCGGAATTTGGGGTGTTTCAATTATAACTCAAGTTACACGCATAAGTTATATCGTTTGATGAGGAATAAATAATTTTGAAAAATGAATGGCAAATTTGTTAAGAATTATATAAAATTTTAGTTTTTAATGAAAAGTCATCTATAACCATAGAATAATTTTAAATACCAATTCCAATTTCAAAGTAAACTTAACACATAAGTTTTTTAAACAAACGTATTTTTCTCTCTACTACTCTTTAAATATACACTTATTTCAATACCATCTATGAACATCACCTAATTCAAGTTAAAATTTAAGGTGATTTAAACTTATTTATGTATATCTTAAGCGTAATAGTATTGTGATCAATACAACTAAATTAAAAGATAATAACTGGTTTCCACAAAAATATCCACTATATACTTTAATTTCATAACTGGTTCCACAAAAATATCTAATATATACTTAATTTTAGATCATGATTATGATTATTATGTGCAATATACAAAAGATTGTCGAGTTATCTTGTAGTTTGAAACAATCATGTGAGTAATTTCACGTTAGTTTTTTAATCAGATTCTATTCAAAACGAAAAATTGTCAGTATAATAATAATAATAATAATAATAATAATAATAATAATAATAATAATAATAATCATCAACAAATAAAAAATATTCGAGGTTATAAAATTAATATAATATAGTTTTTTCATGATGTGGATATTGTAATGTGCTCTAATATAAGTGTGTATGCCATGTGTAAAAAAATGCATTTGGTTACGTAAGTCATCTTCAACATTTAAACAACTGTTAAATTGTTAATATCAGCGAATTTACGTAAGTCATCTTCAACATATACATGCATACGAATCCACATAATGTTCTAATCATAAATAAAAGGAAATAAAAGTAGACATTTTCTCCTGAAAGCAAAAATAAAGAAATATAAGTAATAAAATATTTCAGGGAGTTGTAGCGACGACTTATGGACATTTTATGACACCCAAAGACACGCACATTTACGTCGAAATATTTACTCTTATTCCCCCTATACTATATGTTAATCCCATCCAAGCAGCATTAAGCTCCCCCAAAGAATTTATTAATGATACTAAAGGTCCTACTTTATTCATATGTAGAGAACCCTCTCAACAACCAAAAGAATAATTATATCTAACGTCAATTATATAATGACTACGAATCAGCGATTATCGGTTTGATTTCAGGCTTTGCGCTCGTTATTCCAGCTCATGTTAGCAAGTCTCGGAGAAAGGTGCACACAAGGACTTGGTCTAGGTGAAGGGATCGGCCCATTGCTAACCATTGTAACTTGTCTAGGTGACAAATTTAGTTGTTTAAGTGCTTGAAATTGTAGCTTTGTTGGGTAATCTCGCACACAACCAATCCTAGGACCCGTCCCGGAAGTCCATCGTGGAGACTTCATGTTTCCAGTATCCCGTTTTGCTTTGATCTCACACTGGATGTTATTGGACGACAATACATCTTCGATTATAGGTTGTACTTCTTTTATTGACAGTTTTCCTTTTGTTGAATTGAGCTTGGATTTCTCATGACATGTAACATTGAGAAATGGATCATCGTCATCTAATGGACATTTCTGCACATTGTGTAGTTAAATAAATAAACTTAATAAAAGAAACATGTAACTATAATTATACATTATGAAAACAATAAATAAGTTGTATCTTACCTTAACATTAGTCAAATCAACTCGATGCTCCTCAAGATAACAAACGAACTCCTTGAAGTTTTCTTCGGTTGGGTGATAATGACCACTATATGGCCATATTGCCTGTCATCACATGCATATGAACTTATAAAAAACTTTGTGTTGAATGAGATTTATCATTTTAACTTGCTTAGTTATATTCTTGCTGCCAGTTTAAGCATTATATGTTGTAACTAAAACGTGCGCATGCGTATGTACCTCGAGGACTCCATCATGAACAACCATTCGCCCGGCCGCTGTGGTGGCTGCACCGGCCAGAAAACTAGAATGTTGGAACAACCCCTTTTTCTTTTGGCCAACATACAAGATTCTTGACGTGCTAAGTACAAAGATCCATTTAGTTCCCTCTACGGTTTTCACAAATCTTCGACTTTGTTTGTATAATAATTTTCCATTCTCGATAGTCACTTCATATTCTTCCCTCTCTTTCTACATTTAGAAAGCATGAAAATTAGTTTTTTAAACATAAAATCATAAACATATCAGTTAGTTCTTTATAAAATGAATAATAAATAGTGTATAAAGTTATGAATAAGCCATACAGGTCCAAGATATTTAATGCACTGGTGTTGTAGTATATTTCTTGGGCATTTTTCGACGCTTATTTCTTTACCATCTCCAACGTCGAGCCTGAAAATATCACAAAATAATATGTATGAATGCACGCATCGCGAAATGGTCTGGTTTAATTTGCAATGATATTGAAGATAATCAATTTGACAATCTCTATTTTATAAGATATAATTACCAGTAAAAGAAGGGTTGTGAACTTTGACTTGTAAACCAAACATTGTAGTATAATTGTAGGTTATGTCCATAACGATGGCGCGGATCAATCTGTGAAAACGAATCGAAAGAACAAAAAACAGTAAGTTAATTATATTTGTTATGATCAAAGAGTTTTATCCATGAATATTGGTGGTTTAGCTTACAGCTTCGAGCCAATGGCAAATGGCTAGTTTTTGAGCTTTTTGGTCTTTGCATAGGCCTTTTCCAACCTAGAAATAATTAATACAATCAAACAAAATTAAAACTGAATTTAGTATAAATGAAAGATAAGGGTAGTGAAATGTAAATTATATTTGATTCTATAGGTCAATAGTCAAACTTATTAACATCAATTGCTTTGAAGGTGAGTGGTCATGGTCATGCTTGCAGGAAATTGTCAAGTCATTATTCTTATTTTTTTAATGAAAGAAATATATATAACACGTGGCACATGGCAGTTCAACTTATAATCTTAAAATATATTACTACTTATATATATGTGACTGAATGTTTGACGAGGTCAGTAGATCTTGATCTTATGGTACGCAATTGTAGTACCTTTGCAAGCCTAGTACACGCTCGCCCCCACCTGGATACGGCAGTCTCCGGCTTGTCGGTGCTGAAAAACGATACAGAACTCCGCTTTAAAGCTGCGAAATCTAAAGCTTTCCACCTGTATGACAAGAAGATTATATTTAAAATACATCATGAAATGTAATTTCTAAATGCCTACTGTAACTAACCCTAAGGTTCTAAATATGAATATATTTGCGACAGCAGCCCAAAACTTAAAAAGAGCTTATTTTGTGATCTAGTCATTGCTAAAGCTTAACTATTGAAGAAACATGTTTATAAAACGTTATTATTTGTTGTATTTTACATTATATAGTTATACGTTTATGATGATAAAAACGAACCATAGTTCTTCAACAACTACGGCGCAATCTGCAAGATTTCTTCGAGTTCGATAGCTCTTGTAGAATTTCTGAATGGTAAGAGCTGCAGCATCCAGCTCGGTAAACGGCCTTGGATTACCAACGAACTCGTAGAAACCCTTGTAGCAATTGGTTCTTGACATGCTTTCTTGATCAAGAACAAGATTCTTGAAAGAAAAGCTTCTCTCCAATGGCGGAGCCGTGTTGTCTGATTGATCAGTAAAACCGAAAACGAACTCGAGAAAGGAAAAAAATGAAGAGGGTGATATGGTTGGTGGAATTGAAAGGTGTGTGTATATATAGTGTGGGAAGGACGAGGAACATGTGGAAAGCGATGCAACCGTCAAAGACGTAGTTCGAAACATCGAGAGAGCGTGTTTTGCCCATGACATGAGGAGTAATGACTATTCATACTTTGTCGTGTGTAGTGTACTATGTACATACTTGTCACCGAATTCATATACATTGGTTGGTTTAGTAATATATCTTTTTTCGAAAGATGAACTTCATTCAAAAAACCGCGACAGCCAAAAGGGAGAGATGCCACAACAACAACCCGACTACAAACGAAATCAAAATTACACCAATTAGCCTAAGAAATAGACTTGACTTTCGATTTATTTTTCAACCACAAGAAACCTAATGCTTTGATACTATCTAAACTGTCTTCGACTTTCCATTCTTTGTTAGAAAAAAAACTTTTCGTTCCTCACTTTACATAAGCACCAGCTCGCAACATAATGATATTGTTGGTTTGTTATTTTGTTTAAATATTATATCCAATCGCCTTTGAACTAACATCCGTTGTTTGATATTATAGAGTTTGGGTTAAATTATTGTAAAAATGAATCTTAATATAAAAAAATACTCTTAACGTAAAAAGGGAAAGAGAAAAAAAGTTCGAATTTTTTTTCTCATCTTATTAATCACGTATTTTAGTCCTATAATTCAAAAAATAATAATAATAAATTCGTGATTTTTCACAACTAGAGTTATTATGTAATTTTATAGAGTAATTATAATTACCCTATAATAATTACTCTATTACTTTAAAATCACGATTATTTTACATTTTTCAATTAAACAGCATTCTTAAATAATCGGAAAAAAATTCAAAACAAAATTATCTCCTTCACTTCTTACATTATGTGTATTTTATATATTAAGAGTCATTTGTGTTTGATCTTTACACTATAGCTATAGCATGTTAATATTTTTTTAAGTAAACTAATACGGTTTCTAATAATATTTCTACATTGGGAAATTAAAGTCGGTTTGAGATTGTTTTTATAATAGTTTTTCACTGCTCAGACCTATATTATATAAGGTTGCTAATTGGAATATTAAGCATCTTCAATGATGATTATGGAATAACAACGTTTCTTTTTTTACGAATTTTTAACTCATATGTGTCGTAAAGTTTGTTATATAAGACCATGTGTAGTGGAAGGGGAAGATAATGCCCCCACCCTAGGGCATTTTACGCCATGTGGCGGTCCAGTCAGTAAAGAGGCATTATTGGGCGTTTTTTTTAAAATGGGTGTAGTGGGGATGGGGCATTATTGGGGCATTAAATAAAATAAAGAAAAAATACCTAAAAATCTTATTGGATAACAAAAAGGGAGATGAAAGATGATTGGACAAGGAGAAGGGGGCAAGGCGTTTTATATAAAACGCCAAATTCATTTTTTTTCAAAAAAAAAAGCCAAACAACGCCCTATGTAATGGGAGGGGGCGTTTTTGGGCGTTATTTTTGAATTTTTTTAAAGAAAAAACGCCCCACTACACATGGTCTAATAAGTGAGATAAATACAATATGAAAAGTCGAAAATCTCAAAAAGCCATTTACAAATAACGATAAAGTGTTTTCTCCGTCCAAACAATAATATTTTAACAAAACATTAAGGTGCGAATGGACTGAAAAAATAAACAATTTGGAGCACGACCCCTTTTATACCTCCTCTTTTAATTTGGATAACGTGTAAAAAGTATGTGTATCTTTAAATGGATTAGTTTACAATCAGAAATTTTTAATAAATTAGTTTGATAAATATATTTAGTATAAGATAAACTAGTTTGATAAATTAACGACTTATTATCTATTTGGAAAGAGTAAACTGTCATTTTGGTCCCTGTGGTTTGGCCAGTTTTGCCACTTTAGTCCAAATCTCAAACTTTTTAAATCTGGGTCCTTGTGGTTTGCATTTTTTTGCCATTTTAGTCCAAATTTCAAAACCAGTTCAGATTTCTAAAAAAAACCTGATTTTTTGTCCTTTTCTGAAGGGCATTGCTCCTCCTTTCAGCCGTTTTCTTCTTCTTTTGCCCATGAATCCATCAAATCGTGATAATTATCTCACAATTTCCCCCCAAATCTCCCCTTGATCCATCAAAATCATTAAACTCGTCTGATTTTCGCACACAAATCTGACCTCGGGGGAGGTTGGGGTTGGCTTGAATCCTCCTAATAATCCTAAATTTGGTAACAGGGTTGTGGTTAGTCTTCACCTGGAAGATTTTGTGCGAGAATAGAACAAGGAAGCTCCTGAATCACTTCAATCGGCTCATGAAACAGCAAACTCAAACTTTGTTGCGGTGCTAGGGTCTTAGTGCAAATGAATTTCGAATCAAAACAAGGCCTGTGATAATCTATTTGTCGCTACATCAGGTAATGGGTTTTGTTTGCTACTAATTCGGTGGTCAATCCAGGTATTCAAACTAAACCTTCTGCAAATATCTACGGGGATATAATTTTGGATGAGATTTGTACACCATGTAGGCCGATTAATCTGGGTTTGAAGAAGGAATGAGGGTACTGGGTTTGAAGAAGGGCGATTAGGGTTTATAAAGGGATTTTGGGCAGAGAGAGATGGGTGGTGGTGGTGTTCGACATAGAGGAGATAGAGAGAAGAGAGAGATGGGTGGTGGTGGAGTTCACGGTGGTGGTGGTGTTCGACAGAGAGGAGAGAGAGAGAAGAGAGAGATGGGTGTTTGGAGAGAGAGAGAGAGTGTGTGTGTGTGCAGAGTGGGTTTTAGGAGTGTTTGGGTTTATTAATAGTTAAAATGACCAAAATGTCCTTCAGAAAAGGACAAAAATCAGGTTTTTTTTTAGAAATCTGAACTGGTATTGAAATTTGGACTAAAATGGCAATAAAATGCAAACCATAAAGACCCAGATTTAAAAAGTTTGAGATTTGGACTAAAGTGGCAAAACTAGTCAAACCACAGGGACCAAAATGGCAGTTTACTCATTTGGAAAAGAAAAAAAACATAAAGAAGCATGTCGTGAGCTAATTAAATTACTAAATAAGTCGATTTTAGAAATTAATGATGACCATGACATATGTTAATTTACGAGTGGTCTTTTAACCAAACTGATATCAAAGGTATGTACACTTGTATATATACCAATAGAAAATGATATTTAAGGTTTTTTTTTTTTGGGGGGGGGGGGGGGGGTGATTTTAGTATTTGAAAATGCGGATTATTTATTTTTTAGTTTAACCCAAATCATAACAATAATATCATAGTCTAAATGTTAACTAAATGCCATACTCGTTTTCTAAGACCATGTGTTGTGGTTAAACAAAATAATGCCCCCATCATGGGGCATTATTCGACACGTGGCAGTCCAGTATGGGGCATTATTCCAATAACGCCCCTTCCAATTATTAAACAATTATTTTTTATTAAGAGGAGGTTAAAAAAAAGGAAACTACAAGTGCACCCCTCCCATTGGCTAGTCAACATGGTCATGTGCATGTTGAGCGTTGCTTTAAAAACGCTGCAGCAATTTTTTTTCAAAAATAATGCCCCAAAACGCCTAGTGTAATTGGGGGGGGGGGGGGTTCAATTTTTTTTAAAAATACCAACCCACTACGAGTGGTCTAATTATTTAAACTTTTTTCTTTAGTAGTTTTACTTCAAACTCAACTATTTATACTAATGGTTTTATTCCTTTTCTCAATCAATTAGTGAGGTGCAATTTTTTGCATTTCTATTCATTTTATTTACTGAAATTATATTTATAAACATGATAAATTAATTTAATTAATCATTATTATTAAAACTAAACCATATACTTCCCCTTCCACTCTTGTGTGACATCCTATGTAATATTAATATACCATCACCCCTCCGGCCATGTAACGCCTCAAAATCTGAATGTTAATATTTGTCGTGTGTTCCTATATGACACGTCATGAAATAAATAACTAGGCTATTTAACCTAGTTAAGGGTATGGTCAAAAGTATTAAATGATGAAGGTAGTGTCAGTTATGTTTTAAAGGCAAACCCGAGGGGCTAAAGTGGAACAAATGAAAGTTTCTTACTAATTAAAAGATCAACACACACACACAAACACACATACGTGTGTGTTCGTGAAGCTTCAGGAGCTCTCAAGAGCTCCAAACCCTAACTCACTTAAATCACCAAATTGAAGGGTGAATCGAAGCTCAAATTCAAGAAGGAACATGGATTAATGATCACCTTAACGAGGGGATCATAAGGTATGTCTTAAATCTAAGATTTGTGATCATGTGTGAAGTGGGTTATGTTCAAATCCGTGAGTTAATATGAAATTGATCATGTACAAGGGTTAGAATCATCGTATAGAACATGGGTTACGTATGGTTTGTGTTAATTTAATGATTAGAGGTGAAACCCGTTAGTTAGGGTGAAGATGATGACTAGAATCACCACCCATGTCCGAGTCTTGTTGAAAGATTGATGTATTATGTAGGTATGATGAATACTTGTTAGATTAATTAGGAAAAATGTGATGATGATATGTTTGATGTTTATTTGGGAATGATATATGATGATTAGTAGTGGGTTTTGATGGGTTATGTATGAGTTTAGAAGATTTATGCATGAATTAGTTGTACGTTATGCTTAAAAGGTAGTACGCACATCAAGTGTATGATGAAATGTATATAGTGTCGTCCGTATAGTCAATTATGATGTTACGAGTATATGATGATAAGTCGATAGTTAAATATGGTTAATAGTTGACTTTTGAAAGTCAACTAAGTATAAGAAACATGATTTGACTCGTTGTTGTAAAAGCAGGATTATAGGAAGTCGTTTGATACATATTATGTTAATATGCGTTAATTTTGATTACATGATGAATTACATATGTTGGAAAGGATATGAAGTTGATTATATGTTTTATGCTTGTTAGAAATGACTAAGGAAAGTTAAGTGTGAAATATGCGATTGATATGATTGTTAACATGTACAAATGAGTATGCTAATAAGAGCGTGATTTCGATGAAATGAAAGTATAGGAATCACGTCGAGACGGGCTCAAGCATGTGGTGTTAACGGGTCAAGAAGAGGCAAGGAATCGGATACGAGCACGGACGCATAAGGTAAGTGATTTCCGTAATCACTTCTTAGTTCGATGAAGTAATATGGTGTTTTAATTAACTAAACATGATGTTTGGGGTCAAATATGGGTTGTAGTCTTTCGTCGTAATTGATGGGATTAAAGTTGACCAAAATGCCCTTGATGGGTATTTTGGGCAAACGATCTTAAAAGTAGTTTAGAAACAAGTTATTCGATTAGTGTAATGTTTTGGTCAAGTATGAAAGTGGGGAGTATGGTTTTGTTAGTCATAGACCAATTAATACGCGAATACCCTTAACGGGTCAAAATAAGCATATGAATGATAATGGGTTAAGAGGATGCAAGACATCTAAGGAATTTAGTCTTTTATGATAGACGTCACTGATATTATTAGGTTCATAAGAAGTTATGGTAAAACAAACAAGTTATGTTGATGAATGCATGAACGGGTCGAAATTTGGTAAGAGGGTAATAAGCCGAAGAGTTAAAAGTCTTAAATTTTATTATGTCGGATGTTGGATTTTAACTCCATTAGATGGAGAATTAAATTACGGACGTATAGGAAAAAGAATCGGGTAAAACGGATCAAAAACGAGAAAGTTATGCTCGTTTACGTAAAATCCGGATGTGCTGGGAATATGCAGCAACCAGCTGCAATTGTTCTGAGAAAAAGGGGGCGTCGCGTCACGCGACGGGGGGTCGCGCGACGCGACGGGGGTAAGTTTCTCCGAAAGTTGTTTATTTCACTTGTTCGGTCCGGAAAGCTCGTTTAAACGTGTTTCAGGCTACGTAAGACTAATTTAACTTACGTTTTTATAAGCTTAAGTGTCTGCACATGTGTAGATAGGTATGTATGTATGTTTATAAGTATGTGAGCAAGTACGTGGATATATGATGGTATGTATGAGAGTAGACATGTATGAGTTTGGTTTGTTGCAAGTAGGGATGTATGTATGTATGTATATATAATGTCATGAGTGTACGTAATGATGTAGGTATGTGTACATGTAGATACGTATATAATGAGGTATATGTATTTATATGTAGGTATGTATGTAGGTTGGCATGTATGTGTGTGAGTATGTATGCAAGTAGGTATGTATGCATGTGTGTACAAATGTATGTATGGAAATAATATGTATGAAGTTTAGGTATGTATGTAAGTCATTCAGTATGATTAAGT
This sequence comes from Helianthus tuberosus, assembly GCA_030545235.1. Lineage (NCBI taxonomy): Eukaryota > Viridiplantae > Streptophyta > Magnoliopsida > Asterales > Asteraceae > Helianthus > Helianthus tuberosus. The sequence continues at coordinate 88,553,119 of CM060404.1, forward strand.
TTATACGTTGTTATTCGTGTACCTGGAGTTTTAGGTGTAATGCAGGTACAGTATCGAAGACTCACCATGTCACGGCCCAAGACCCGGTTTGACCCGTTTCAGGAGCCGCGGCAGAAATTACTGCGGTATTGATTTAATTGAGTTTAACAGCGGAAACAGGATCGCTTAAAGCTAAAATTTTTCCCTGATTATTTATTTCACAATTAGGGATAAAACCCCGATAATTTACAATAGTAAGTTTTTACTAGAAAAGCGTGATATTACAAAATCATTTATTTAGTTTATATTGAGCCACTATCTTTAAGCTTGAAATATTCTTCAGCATTTTTCCTGAATTACAACAGATCACCTGAAACATGTTTGAAAAAGGTTTTGTCAGCGGGAAATACTGAGTGAGTTCATTCATTTTGCTAAAATGACACATTTGTTATAATTTACAGTATTAAGAGCGATTACAATGTTTCTGATATCAATCCAACTACCCACGGTACTTGCCACTCGACCCATTGGCCCATTCCTCCAATGGTGTCTGTGACTATGGTCATATCCCCCATTGGCTGCCCCAATGGTGACGATTATCAAGTAATGTATACAAAACCCCACATACCGGCTGTAACTTGGTGATTACAAAGACTTAATCCCCGTAATTATAACTTTGAAATAAACATGATTTGGTAAATAGATTTGATAAAAAGAGAGAATGACTCACATTGCTGATTTAATATGGTCAGAGTCTAATCTATGGTTTAGCCTTGTTAACCTAATATAGATAATGCACACAAAACTGGGTTAGTAATCAATCCAGCAATTACGATAATTTACGAGATCAAATTATCACAATGAATGATCAAATGCAATACTTTGTCCATCGAATTAACGATGATCCGTTGAATTAACAACGAACGACAAGGTATAATACTTTACCTATCGAATTAACGACAATCCGTTGAATTAACAACGAACGATAAAGTATAATACTTTACCTATCGAATTAACGACAATCCGTCAAATTAATGACGAATGATAAAGTATAACCCTAATGTGGGCGGCATTTAAACATGCATTGGATATCTTGATCGTCGGATAAATGAATCGTAGCAGCGATTGTGCTAATACCCTGTTTTGTAGCAGAATTTCGATACCCGGGGGTGAATTTGAAGTAAACAGAACGTAATATAGTGTATTTGTGAGAATTATGTCGACGTAAAATGTTCAGAAAACGACTGCCAATGTCTGCTATTTATAGGTGAATTTTGGGATGCCCTGCGCATCGTAGCAAAACATCCCCTACGATGCGTATGGGTCTTTTAAAGGCCTGCGCATCGTAGGCTATAATCTGCTACGGTGCGTATGGGTTGAAAATAGGCCCATAGACTAGCCACGACTGGGACTAGCCTTGCTGAGTTGCTACACTCGAATTTCAGTAATTTGACAACGTATTTTAGTGGATAATTATCCACTAGGTTTACCCCCCTTGAGTTTTAGGGGCCCTAATCCTGATTCTGAAAATTATGAAAATTTCATGGTTTGCTCAGAATCACTTGGGTCTCTCAATTAGGTTTTCCTTTTGGATTAATATATATATTAAATAGTACTTTTGATGAGAGTCGTTACATTCTCCCCACCTTAAGAAAATCTCGTCCTCGAGATTTACTGGAATAAGTGTGGATACTTTTTCTTCATTTCTGACTCCAGTTCCCAAGTGTATTCAGCTCCCCTCTTTGAATTCCACTTTACTTTGACTAAAACTAGTCGTTTGTGTTTGAGAAACTTGATCTTTCGATCCTCAATTTGAAGAGGTTTCTCCACAAATTTCAACTTTTCGTTTACTTCTATATCTTGAAGAGGTACTACCAGAGATTCGTCTGTTAAACATTTCTTGAGATTGGATACATGAAATACATCATGTACTCCAGCTAATTCTTCTGGTAATCGTAAACGATAAGCTACTGGTCCTATACGTTGGATCACTGGGAATGGTCCTACGTATCTTGGACTTAGCTTTCCTTTCTTTCCAAATCTAACTACTCCTTTCCAAGGAGAAACTCTCAACAGTACTCTGTCTCCAACTTGGAATTCTAACGGCTTGCTTCTATTGTCTGCATAACTTTTCTGACGATCTCGAGCCGTCTTCAGCCTTTCTTTGATTTGAGTAATCTTATCAGTTGTTTCTTGCACTATTTCAGGTCCTGATAACTGACTTTCTCCTATTTCTGCCCAACAAACTGGGGTTCTGCACTTTCTTCCATACAGTGCCTCGAATGGAGCAGTTTCAATACTTGAATGATAACTATTGTTATAGGAGAATTCAATTAATGGTAAGTGATCATCCCAACTTCCACCAAAGTCTATTACACATGCTCGGAGCATGTCTTCTAGAGTTTGGATCGTCCTTTCACTTTGTCCGTCTGTTTGTGGATGATATGCAGTGCTTAAATTTAGTCGAGTTCCCATAGCTTGCTGGAAACTTTTCCAGAAATGGGAAGTGAATCGACTATCTCTATCCGAAACAATGGAGAGTGGAACTCCATGTAAGGATACAATTTCATCTACATACAATTTAGCCAGTCTTTCCATGCTAAAAGTTTCTTTCATAGGTAGGAAGTGAGCAGATTTGGTTAATCGATCCACAATTACCCAAATCGCATCATTACCTTTTCTGGTTTTGGGTAACTTAGTAACAAAATCCATTGTTATAAGTTCCCATTTCCATACCGGCATCTCTAACTGTTGTAATAACCCCGAAGGTTTCTGATGTTCTGCCTTAACTTGTGAACAAGTAAGACATTTAGAAACATAGCTGGCTATGTCTCTTTTCATTCCTATCCACCAGAAATTCTTCCTTAAATCTTGGTACATCTTATTGTTTCCTGGGTGCATAGTGTACCTAGATTTATGAGCTTCTTCTAAAATCTTAGGTCTTAAGTCTCCCTGCTTAGGTACCCAGATTCTATTCTTATGGAATCTCCAAATTCCATCTGTTCCTTGTTCTAATTCCTTGATCCGCCCTTTCATTCCTTCAGCATCATCCTTGATTGCTGTAGTTTGAACATTCTTTAATTGTTCCATTAAATCTATTTGTAGATTTAATCTGAGAGCACGAACCCTTCGTTGTTTCTCATAATACTTACGACTTAAGGCATCTGCAACTACATTCGCCTTTCCTTCGTGATACTGAATATCACAGTCGTAATCACTTAAGATTTCCATCCATCTCCTTTGTCTCATGTTTAACTCTTTTTGCCCAAATATGTATTTTAAACTTTTGTGGTCGGTGTAGACAGTAAATTTACTTCCGTAAAGATAGTGTCTCCAAATCTTAAGGGCAAAAATTACGGCTCCTAATTCTAAATCATGAGTCGTATAATTCTCTTCGTGCTTTTTCAATTGCCTTGATGCGTACGCAATTACCTTTTTGCGTTGCATAAGCACACATCCATATCCTAATTTTGAAGCATCACAATATACTTCAAAATCTTCAGTTCCTTCTGGTAAGGCTAAGATTGGTGCATGGGTTAGTTTCTGTTTCAAAATCCTAAAGGCTTCTTCCTGTTTAGGTCCCCACTCAAACTTAGTGGCTTTACAGGTTAACTTAGTTAATGGTACGGCTATCTTGGAAAAATCCTTAATGAACCGTCTATAATACCCAGCTAAACCTATAAAACTTCTAATTTCCATTGCTGTTTGTGGAACCTTCCATTTGGCAATTGCCTCTATCTTAGCAGGATCTACATGAATACCTTCATGATTCACCATGTGTCCTAAAAATTGCACTTCCTTTAGCCAAAATTCGCATTTCGAGAATTTGGCGTACAACTTTTCTTTTCTTAACAAAGTTAAGAGTGCATGAAGATGTTCACAATGCTCTGTCTGACTTTTGGAATAAATAAGTATATCGTCTATGAAAACAATTACAAATTTATCCAAATACGGTTTACAGATCCTATTCATCATGTCCATGAATGCTGCAGGTGCATTCGTTAACCCGAAGGGCATGACTGTAAACTCGTAATGACCATACCTAGTTCTGAAAGCAGTTTTAGGTATGTCTTCTTCTTGTACCTTCAATTGATGATATCCAGAGCGTAAATCTATCTTAGAAAAATATCTAGCCCCCTGAAGTTGATCAAAAAGATCATCAATCCTAGGTAATGGATATCGATTTTTAATTGTAACCTTATTCAATTCCCTATAATCGATACACATTCTCATTGAACCATCCTTTTTCTTCACAAACAACACTGGCGCTCCCCAAGGGGATGAGCTAGGTTGTATGAATCCTTTACTTAGTAATTCATCTAATTGCTTTTTCATTTCTAACATTTCTGTAGGTGCTAACCGATAAGGTGCCTTGGCTATCGGTGTAGTTCCTGGAATTAGATGAATCCTAAATTCTACTTCCCTATCTGGAGGTAATCCTGGTAAATCTTCCGGAAATATATCAGAGTATTCTGATACTACTGGTATTTCCTTAAGATCTTTTCCCTTAGTGCTAATGATTACCGAAATCATATACACTATTCCTTGTTTTCGTTCATAATTAGCAACTTTCATTACTGATATGAACTTCATGGGTTTCCGTGGTTTAACTCCTATAATCCTAATCACTTCTCCGGTAGGTGATTGAATTTCTATGGAATTCTGATCACAAAGGATTCTAGCATGGTTGGCTACTAACCAATCCATTCCTAATACAATATCAAATTCAGCTAAATTCATCGGCAATAGTCTTGCAGAGAATTTATGTCCTAAAAGTTCTATGTTTCCTTCTTGCAAAACTTTATCTATTTTAACTGAACTTCCGTCTGCTGTTTCAACTGTAAAAATCTGCCTAGTATTGGTTAAAGGTAAACTAAGAGCTTGACAGAATGAAGTATTTATAAAACTTTGGTTTGCACCAGAGTCAAATAATACTTTTGCATACACGTTGTGAACTAGGAACGTACCCGCTATCACATCTGGAATAAGTTCTGCTTCTTGGGTGGTCAGCTGAAATGCCCTAGCATTCTTCTTAATGGTTCCTTCGGTCGTCTTGGTTTTGTTATCTACTGGTTTGACCAATTTAGGACATTCTGTTTTGTAATGCCCCGCTTCTCCACAATTAAAACAGATTACTGTTTTCTTTTTACAGTTTTCTTCACGATGTCCTACAGCTTTGCAAAAATTGCAAGTAATATCGCATCTTCCATAATGCTTCTTTTTGCATTTCCTGCAGAATGACGGACCTGGAGATTGCCCTGTCCCTTTTCTCTTGAAGCTGTTATTATTACCCACACGAAATCCTTGGGTAATTTTCTGAGCTAGTGCCTTCTTCCTATCTTCATCTCTTGTGCGCACCAATTCATCGGTCAGAGTGTTGGCTAATTCTACCGCATCGTCAATAGTGCGAGGTCTCGCAGCTTTAACAATATTGCGGATTTCGCTAATTAGCCCCCAAATATAGCGAGAAATAAGTACCGGTTCTGGCGAAGCCAGTGTTGGCACCACTCTTGCATATTCGAAGAATGTCGAGGTATATCCGCGACAGTCCACACTCATCATCCGATGATTTAGAAATTTATTCGCCCTTTGTTCTTTCTCATACTCAGGACAGAATTTTCTTTCCACCAAACCCTTAAATTCTTCCCAAGTCATAGCATAAGCTATTGCTCTTCCTTTTGATTGTAACACAGTATTCCACCACTCGAGTGCTCCTTCTTTGAACAGATTGGACGAATACATGACTTGATCATCTTTACCACATTTACTTATTGCAATGACTGCTTCGGTTTTCTCTAACCAACGCAGTGATGTAGTTGCTCCTTCATTGCCTGCAAATTCAGTGGGTTTACAAGCAATGAATTCTTTGAAAGTGCAACCAGGCGTTGCAGTTTTCGTTTTCTTGGTTAATGGAGCTTGATGTGGTTCCTTATTATGATTATCATGCTTATTGCCTCCATTTACACTATTACTGAAGTTATCTTCAGTAATCTGTTTGCTAGGAAAAATTTGTTGCGGTTCGGGTGGATTCTTTATAGCAGCGACGAATGTTGGAATAGCATTGGCTATCCCTTGAGCAACAATGTTTTCAATATCTTGCCGAGTCATATATTGGTTTCTTGAATGTTGTTCAGAATGATTAACTTCATTAATAGGTTCATCATTATTGTTTGCCATCTGATAATGTATAAATTTTATTAGTAACTGACAAATAATATTTATATATAAATAATCAGAAAATTGAATAATACAGATATAGTCAAAATAATCGATCTTTCGATTTCATTTATATATATATCTATTATGCATCATTACTCACAGATATCATACAGAGTTTTATTGATTATTTACAAACTAACTTTATTAGTACTATTATACAACTACCATTTTATCTTTCGTCACTTGCTGTTAAAAACGCATTTCCCTCTCGTCGTATTTCCAAGCAATCTGTCCACCTATCTCCCTCATTCTATTCCCCATATCAAACAACTCTTCGCCAAAATGGCGAAGTTCGGCCATGTTTTCAGTGCTCATGGGTAGATTAGGTAATGGTTCTGGATCGAATTGTGGAAGGAAAGTGTAAGGATCGTTGACAATATTTTGAAATTGCCAATCGTTTGTCCACCATTCGTCCATTCCTATGGCTTGGGAGTGAACTATTGGATCTGGAATTGCTGCTGGTTCCCAATTCATAGGGAATTGGTTTTCAATAGGATAATTAAAAATATTATTATTATTATTATTATTGACAGGCTGAATGGTTTCACAGCTTGCCAACAGGAAATCTATTTCATCTTGAAAAGTTCTTTCCTGGGTTGGATTGGAACTTTCCCCGATTTCTCTCTGAACTGGTATAGACCCTAGCCCAACTTCCATTATTACTTCTTTAGTAATCTTCTCCATTTGTAATTCTACCTCCTTATCCTTCTTTTTGTTTCCAGTTTCCATTTCCTGTAGTCTAGGACTTTTCCTGGTTACAATTTCCTGTTGTTTGGAACTCTCTCCAGTTAAAATTTCTTTTCCCTTTTTCAAAGGATTATTTATTTTGGGCAGTCTTGGAGCTGGCTTCTTCTTACGGATTTTCCTCCATCCTACATAAGTTCTTTTCTTTTGTTTTGGCTTACTCAGGGGTGGAACCTTGAATTCTACTGGTTGTTCAACATCGGGATAGTAACTAATATATTCTTTGGAAGCTTCGACAGTTACGGGATACAGATTAAGATTCTGAAAATCTTCGGTTATCTCACTCATGCTGATGTAGCATATATGCAAAATGCATAAAATATTGAGTTAAAATTTACAAATAACTTTGTAATTTATTACATACTGTGTACTTGTTAATTACAAAGATAACTGACAAACATACTCAGATTTTAAGTTTTATTTATCACACAAGGTTTCTAGATTTATGAGAATAGAGTGCTAACTTTAAAGATTTATATTTTCTGCTACTGTAGCTAGCATATATAAATTAGCCCATTTCTCATCTAGTTTATCTTCCCAAGGTGATTTATCAATTAATTCTTGAGTTTCCCGTTTAATCCTCTTTTCTCGGATTTTCTCTTTACTTTTCTTAATAATCATTTCCCTCCTTCGAGGAGAAAGTGATTCCTCGTATTGTGCCTTACGCACGAATATTCCTTCTTCAGGAATTTCAGACTGACTTGAGGATTTGGTTCGGGATGAACTTCCTTTTTCATTAGATGATTTATCTAATTTAAGATAGATGCTTGACAGCTTTTTCTTACCCATACTGTAACTAACAAATAATCAAATAATCAGTTAATAATACAAATAATCACATAATAGTAATCAGGAAAAATTAAGTATTTCTAAATACTTAATCAAATTAACCCAGTGGCTGTAATCAGGAAAAATTGAGTATCAGCTTAACCCAGTGGCTGTAATCAGGAAAAATTGAGTATCAGCTTAACCCAGTGGCTGTAATCAGGAAAAATTGAGTATCAGCTTAACCCAGTGGCTCTGATACCACCTTTTTCTGTCACGGCCCAAGACCCGGTTTGACCCGTTTCAGGAGCCGCGGCAGAAATTACTGCGGTATTGATTTAATTGAGTTTAACAGCGGAAACAGGATCGCTTAAAGCTAAAATTTTTCCCCGATTATTTATTTCACAATTAGGGATAAAACCCCGATAATTTACAATAGTAAGTTTTTACTAGAAAAGCGTGATATTACAAAATCATTTATTTAGTTTATATTGAGCCACTATCTTTAAGCTTGAAATATTCTTCAGCATTTTTCCTGAATTACAACAGATCACCTGAAACATGTTTGAAAAAGGTTTTGTCAGCGGGAAATACTGAGTGAGTTCATTCATTTTGCTAAAATGACACATTTGTTATAATTTACAGTATTAAGAGCGATTACAATGTTTCTGATATCAATCCAACTACCCACGGTACTTGCCACTCGACCCATTGGCCCATTCCTCCAATGGTGTCTGTGACTATGGTCATATCCCCCATTGGCTGCCCCAATGGTGACGATTATCAAGTAATGTATACAAAACCCCACATACCGGCTGTAACTTGGTGATTACGAAGACTTAATCCCCGTAATTATAACTTTGAAATAAACATGATTTGGTAAATAGATTTGATAAAAAGAGAGAATGACTCACATTGCTGATTTAATATGGTCAGAGTCTAATCTATGGTTTAGCCTTGTTAACCTAATATAGATAATGCACACAAAACTGGGTTAGTAATCAATCCAGCAATTACGATAATTTACGAGATCAAATTATCACAATGAATGATCAAATGCAATACTTTGTCCATCGAATTAACGATGATCCGTTGAATTAACAACGAACGACAAGGTATAATACTTTACCTATCGAATTAACGACAATCCGTTGAATTAACAACGAACGATAAAGTATAATACTTTACCTATCGAATTAACGACAATCCGTCAAATTAATGACGAATGATAAAGTATAACCCTAATGTGGGCGGCATTTAAACATGCATTGGATATCTTGATCGTCGGATAAATGAATCGTAGCAGCGATTGTGCTAATACCCTGTTTTGTAGCAGAATTTCGATACCCGGGGGTGAATTTGAAGTAAACAGAACGTAATATAGTGTATTTGTGAGAATTATGTCGACGTAAAATGTTCAGAAAACGACTGCCAATGTCTGCTATTTATAGGTGAATTTTGGGATGCCCTGCGCATCGTAGCAAAACATCCCCTACGATGCGTATGGGTCTTTTAAAGGCCTGCGCATCGTAGGCTATAATCTGCTACGGTGCGTATGGGTTGAAAATAGGCCCATAGACTAGCCACGACTGGGACTAGCCTTGCTGAGTTGCTACACTCGAATTTCAGTAATTTGACAACGTATTTTAGTGGATAATTATCCACTAGGTTTACCCCCCTTGAGTTTTAGGGGCCCTAATCCTGATTCTGAAAATTATGAAAATTTCATGGTTTGCTCAGAATCACTTGGGTCTCTCAATTAGGTTTTCCTTTTGGATTAATATATATATTAAATAGTACTTTTGATGAGAGTCGTTACACACCAGAGGTGAGGTACTCAGAGGGAATGTTTAATGTAAAGGAATAATGGAACGGGAATAGTCCAAGGCTAAGTATCGTTTATATGATAACATATTAATGTCTTGTATGTGTTTGGTGAGTGCAGGTTGTTCGAGCCAGATTATCCTAATTGAAGAGGAGTGATCAAAGATCGAGTCACAAGATAGATTGTACGGGAGTGTTTGTGTACGGAATTGGGTGAAGCTAAATTATGTTTTCTTACTGTAAATAAGTTCCATAAATGTATTTATTGTAAAAGAGTTAACCTTAAAAATGAATTTAAGTACGTCAAGATGTTTATAATGAAAGAAAATTTTATGCTACGTATTTCCGCTGCGACTTTTGTCAAATACGTTTTAGGGTGTTATAGGCCAGCTCCCTCTTCCCACCACCACCATATACTTCCCCTAAATCACTATTATATAACCAACACAAACCATCGTGTATTGGAGGTGAGGGAGGAGAATATTGAAAAGGGAAAGGAAGACAATTTTGGGTAGCCACAAGTAGTTAGTGATTGCAATGGAGATTTTATTATTATTATTATTGTTGTTGTTGTTCACGCATATGCTACTCATGGACAAGCTACACTATAACTACATATAATGCATAGAGTTTAATATGTTAAAACACTTAAAAATGTTATATTTATTTATATTAACTAAAACAAAAAATAGTTTAGGAGCAATTTCAATATCATATATACCATTACAAAATGGTTGAAATATCATATATACTCAATTCTTTAAAAACAATTTAATAAATGGCAATTTTACTCTTATTAGCTATATATGAAAATTTTTAAGTTTGTGAGATTATATATGAAATTAATCCTAAAATTTAAAATAATTCTCGTCAATTATTACATACAAATCTTTGAAACCACTTAGACTAATTGAGTTTGTAAGACTACCGGTAGTGGGGGGTTTTGGGCGTTTTTTCCCCTAAAAAACGCCCCACAACGCCCATCTTCCCCCCCGGTGGTGTTTTTTTCATAAAAAATGCTTTTGTCGTGCTTTCTTTCACGCCTTGCTTCAATGGTTTTGGCCGATCACCCATGATCTTCTTTTTGTTCGTCCAATAACATTTTTCGATGGTTTTTTTATTTAATTTTATTACACTTTTTTAACATAATGCCCCACAATGTCCACATCTTCACTACACTCATTTTAGAAAAACGCCCCACAATGCCCCATTGCTAACTGAACTGTCACATGGCGCAAAACGCCAAAGGGTGGGGCATTATTTGTATCTTCCATAACACATGCTCTAAAATTTTTAACTGCAACACTAATCACTTGTTGACACTTGACACAAGCGAACATACACAGGATTGATCGATTCTTGGCAGAACAGTCTACCAACAAGGCCCTTTATACCAAACTATGCAATTAGTCCCGATTTAGGGTCAACCAATTATTCTGTATTTATGAAAAGAATAAGTTTTTTTAATGTTATATTCCAAGTCTATATATTAAACATTCAAAGCCTTAGGAAATTTCTTTTCTGACTTAATATGTTAGTCCGTTCTTACTTTTACTTAGTGGTATAAAATATATCATTATCAAATTCAAATAATTTTTTAATTTTTGCAAGAAATCATGTACATTATTCAATATATAAATAAGTAACTTTTTCATGCTTAAAGACTTGTAACTTGTGCTTTGGGGATTTCTCAAAAAAAAACTTGATTTTTTTTGTTTTAACCTAAATGTTTTTGTCTTTTCTAATTTTAGCCCTACAAAATTTGTTTTTTTAACTTTAATTCAAAACATTTCATTATTTGCAATTTAACTTCACAACTTTTGTCACTTATACTTTTCATCTTTCGCAAATTTTCGTTTTACGTGTAGTTCTAAATTTTTCGAGTTAATACGACGCAACATGCATGTATGGTTCAACGTTTTTACCTCTATTTTTCCATGTTTGACAGGTTCGTCGCAACACGCATATCCTAGCTCGAGTCAGTGTTGGTGGTCGATGACGGTTGTGTGACATTAGTACTATTTGACACTGTTTTACGCCCTGCCGCAACGCGGGGTGTGCTTTGGGGGTTTTCTAAAGAAAAAAGGGTTATGCATATGGTTGTCGTAACGTTGGCTTTGGGAGTTTTAAAAAAAATTGATTTTTTTTACTTTTTACCCAAAAGTATTTCATAAATTACTTTTAACCCAAAACTATTTGTTTGTTTACTTTTAACCCAAAACTTTTTATCTTTTGCAATCTATTCTCATAACTTTTTGTACTTTCAACTTTGGTCCTTTATAGTTTTCATTTTACTCAATTTTTTCGCTTTATGCTTGGTTCTAAATTTTGTGACTTAACACATTGCAACGTGCGTCTTTGGTTTAACGTTTTTACGTTTCGTTCTAAATTTTGCGAGTTAACACGACGTAACGTGCGTGTGTAGGTGAACGTTTTTACATCGTCTATTTTTCCCCGTTTGACAGGTTTAACATAACGTGCGGGTCCTAGATCGACTTAGTTATAACTAAAGAATCCCCGCCGCAATTTGCTTAGGGCTTTTTTCAAAAAAAAAAAAAAAAAAAAAACTTGATTTTTTACTTTTTAACCCAAAAGGTTTTTATCTTTTGCAATTTTAACCCTACATAATTTGTTTTTTTTAACTTTAACCCAAAACATTTCATTATTTGCAATATAACTTCACAACTTTTGTCACTTATACTTTTCATGTTTCGCAAATTTTCGCTTTACGTGTAGTTCTAAATTTTTCGAGTTAATACGACGAAACATGCATGTATGGTTCAACGTTTTTACCTCTATTTTTCCATGTTTGACAGGTTCGTCGCAACACGCATATCCTAGCTCGAGTCAGTGTTGGTGGTCGATGACGGTTGTGTAACATTAGTATTATTTGACACTGTTTTACGCCCTGCCGCAACGCGGGGTGTGCTTTGGGGGTTTTCTAAAGAAAAAATGGTTATGCATATGGTTGTCGTAACGTTGGCTTTGGGGGTTTTCAAAAAAAAAAATGTTTTTTTTTACTTTTTACCCAAAAGTATTTCATAAATTACTTTTAACCCAAAACTAATTGTTTGTTTACTTTTAACCCAAAACTTTTTATCTTTTGCAATCTATCCTCATAACTTTTTTTACTTTCAACTTTGGTCCTTTATAGTTTTCATTTTACTCAATTTTTTCGCTTTATGCTTGGTTCTAAATTTTGTGACTTAACACATTGCAACGTGTGTCTTTGGTTTAACGTTTTTACGTTTCGTTCTAAATTTTGCGAGTTAACACGACGTAACGTGCGTGTGTAGGTGAACGTTTTTACATCGTCTATTTTTCCCCGTTTGACAGGTTTAACATAACGTGCGGGTCCTAGATCGACTTAGTTATAACTAAAGAATCCCCGCCGCAATTTGCTTAGGGCTTTTTTCAAAAAAAAAAAAAAAAAAAAAAAAAACTTGATTTTTTACTTTTTAACCCAAAAGGTTTTTATCTTTTGCAATTTTAACCCTACATAATTTTTTTTTAACTTTAACCCAAAACATTTCATTATTTGCAATATAACTTCACAACTTTTGTCACTTATACTTTTCATCTTTCGCAAATTTTCGTTTTACGTGTAGTTCTAAATTTTTCGAGTTAATACGACGCAACGTGCATGTATGGCTCAACGTTTTTACCTCTATTTTTCCATGTTTGACAGGTTCGTCGCAACACGCATATCCTAGCTCGAGTCAGTGTTGGTGGTCGATGACGGTTTTGTGACATTAGTACTATTTGACACTGTTTTACGCCCCGCCGCAACGCGGGGTGTGCTTTGGGGGTTTTCCAAAGAAAAAATGGTTATGCATATGGTTGTCGTAACGTTGGCTTTGGGGGTTTAAAAAAAATTGATTTTTTTTACTTTTTACCCAAAAGTATTTCATAAATTACTTTTAACCCAAAACTATTTGTTTGTTTACTTTTAACCCAAAACTTTTTATCTTTTGCAATCTATACTCATAACTTTTTTTACTTTCAACTTTGGTCCTTTATAGTTTTCATTTTACGCAAATTTTTCGCTTTATGCTTGGTTCTAAATTTTGTGACTTAACACATTGCAACGTGCGTCTTTGGTTTAACGTTTTTACGTTTCATTCTAAATTTTGCGAGTTAACACGACGTAACGTGCGTGTGTAGGTGAACGTTTTTACATCGTCTATTTTTCCCCGTTTGACAGGTTTAACATAACGTGCGGGTCCAAGATCGACTTAGTTATAACTAAAGAATCCCCGCCGCAATTTGCGGCGGGTCTCAATCCTAGTTTGTCTTATTTTACAATATATACCTTCTTAATGTCATATATAATTTTAGGGAAATTACAGAAAATAAAAAATTCGAGAAGATATGAAAAGGGTAACCAAATAAGCTTTCGTAGACCGGACCCAGTCATGCCATGCGTTACTAACCTAATTAAAGTGGGCTCAAAGTACTTGATTATATATTGTTATTTCATACCTTTTGTCTTTTGAGCTCTTAATAATTTTGGTTTCCTCAATAATAATTGTTTCTTTTTAAACAAAACATATATTTAATTGTAGTTAAATGTCTTCTAGTTTTTTTTTTAACGATGATTTTTTTTGTTTCTTATGAGACTTAAACTCAAGAGTTCATACTTATGTGTTTCAACAGGTTTTGTCTTGCTAATGGACCACCAACCCTCGTGATAAATGTCTTCTAATTGATATCGCTTGTTCTTCTTTCGCCTGTTTCGATAGAAATAAAGATATTGTTACTTAGCATTTACTAGTGAAGTTTTTATAATAAAGATCTAATTATTCTTATTACTTTTGATTTTATCGGTGTTTTTATAATAAAGATCTAATTATTCTTATGACTTTTGATTTGAGTAATTTACGTTTTTGGCCCTTGTGGTTATATTACTTTTACTTTATTAGCCCAAAATAAGAATTTTTAACATATTTGCACTTATGGTCTCTATAACTAACCATTTTGACCCCTAAGTCTAACCATTTTGGCCCTCATGGTTTCTATAACTAACTATTTTGACTCCCATGATCTCTAGACTTAGGGGGCAAAATGGTTAGTTACAGAGACCATGGGGGCAGATATGTTAAAAATTCTTATTTTGGACTAATATAGTAAAAGTGATATAACCACAGGGGCAAAAAACGTAATTTACTCCTTTTGATTTTATCAGGTGTAATATTCTTTTAATAAAATAATAGTTTAGTAAAAAGATATATTATTACTCTTTATAATTTATAATGTGTAACTATTCTTTGTAATGGGTCTCCAAATTACGGTCAAAATGGCCAAATGGGTCAATTGATGATTTGCTTTTTTTTTTTTTGAGATAATCAGTTTATGATCGATAAGAAAACGGAGTTTTTTTTCTTCCAAATACGTCAAACTGGATGTTTTATAAAATGTTTATCAAAATTGGTGTCTTTTTGATACAATAAAATTAATAGTAATTCTTCGTCGCTAAAGGTTTCAAACTATGTATTTAGTAGAATTGGATTTTCTATTCAAAAGGGGGTGGCGGCGCAACTTGTTGCCCGACTACCTGCCATTGCTTTGTAATTGCCTTTTCGTGTGGAATGATATTGCAGTTTAGTATAAAATTATTCTTTATTTTGAAATTAAAACAAACAAAACTACTTGAACTACATCACCGATCTTCGTTTGAGACAACCCCACCCATTTTCATCTCTGAACAAATCATTGCCAGAACCAAAAAAGTCGGCATAGGCTAAACATGATAAACTGCAAAACATTAGATCAGTGGTGGAGGAACCCAAGGTTGAGATGGGTTTATAGGAGTAGGTTATTTATTAATTAAAATTAAAATTAAAATTAAAATTAAAAAAATAAATAAAAATCAACACACTTAACAGTTAACACACCTCTCATAATTGCTCCCCCACCCAAATACACTTAAACATGAATTCTTCTCTCTTTAAATTTTAGAGTTAATTATACAAATGAGTCATGTGATTATACTTAGTTTCGCCTTTAGATATTAACTTTTTTTTTAACAGGTTTAAGTTTTATCGTTTCAATTTTGTAACACCTTTGGGTACCAACACCAAAATTATCAATATAATGACTAAAATACGCTTACATTCTTTTTAATTTTATCAATGTAACATCTTTGGGTACTAACACCTAATTTATTTAAGTTTAAATCAATTTTACAAATCTATTTTTTTGTCATCTTTTTATTATATCTCTTAATTAACGTAAAATACAATAAGTTTCCATTGGTTCGCTAATTTTTTTGTAAAATCTCATTTTGATCCCCTCAAGTTTTTAAAGTTCCAAGGTTACCCCTTTACATACTTTTACTTAAAAAACTAATTTCTATGTGTATTTTTATATCAGCTTAGCGTCCCGCAACGCAGGGGCAAAAACTATTAACATACAAAAGGAAGGAAAAGTATAAATTTAATATGGGTAAAATTATTTTTATTGAAATAAAAACCACCTTCATATTTTAAAGGCTTGTGAGCCCGCCCTCTCTTTTTGAGTTGTTGCTATCTCCTTTTATGTTTCAAGGCAACGTGTGAAGCTACTTTTTTGTGAAAATGTCATGCATTTAGACCTGACGGTATGGGGGTCGGCTGAGGCCTGGCTTGGCCCGGCGCCGGTCCCCCACACCGGCCCCCACTCCTCCGGCTTGTCCTTTCCGTCACCCAACAGCCGATCTCGTTGGGCCTCATTCCTCTCTCCTCACACACACACATCTATACATACATACATACATACATACATACATACATACATACATACATATATATATATATATATATAAAGGGGTTCATCCCCCACCCCCATAGGTCCATCCTCTTCAAGCCACTCCTACGTGGCGGCCCATCCCCTTAGGGATGAGGCTCTCCATACCCTTAGGGATGAGGCTCTCCATACCCACTAGTCTTATGAACGGGTCACATGTTGAACAAATTTGGTCGGTCTTCTTGAAAGATCAATTTTCTTTTGTTTTATGTGAATATCAAAAATACTTATCCGACGAAAAGTAGGTTTATAATGTGATTTCAACACACATATTTTAGATACTATCATAAAAAAATGATCTGTGATGTTGAATATTATTGTTTGTAAAATAGTTAAGGCTTAAAAATATAAAATTTGTTTACTTTAGTGTTATTTATCAAAAATGAAATGAAGTACGGAAATTAAGTCCGAATTTTGAATAGTTATAAATGATTTGACCAACCAAGTTTGACGACTTTCAAAGTCTATACCCTGGACTCCCGAGTTGAGCTGCTCGTTTTTTCCCAGAAATTGTTACATAAACACTAAACAGTCCCAGAATTTCTATGGTTTTTCGTTTTACTCAAATATTTTCTTGTTCATAAAAAAAAAAAAAAAAAAAAACAAATAAATAAACATAACCAATAAAATCTCAATCACTGAAAAAACTACTTGTAGGGTGCAAGGAATGTGAGACAAAGGCAGACATCTAGGTAGAGAGGTTTCTTGCATCAACACCTACCACTCTAAAAACCATTTTTTTTTTCATGCAAGTGTATTAAACCAAATAACACAAAATTTGGCCAAGGGAAGTCAAAACAAACAAATGACAATACTAATTAGGGATGTACACAGGTCGGTTTTGGTCGATTATAACCATAACCGGTTGATTATGGTGGTTATGGTTAATCGGTTTTAATGGTTATAACGAGCGGTTAACAGTAAATTTACGACTAGCTAAAAATGATTCAAAAATTTTTTGACCAAGAAATAAATTGTTATTACACTTTTGTACAGTGTTGCAAAAGTCGGATTCCTCGGCCGAGTACTCGGCGAGTACTCGGTCCTCGGACCTCCACCTTGGCGACTTCCTCCTAGGCGGTCTCAATTAGTCGGCCTCGGGAGTACTCGGTCCTAGTCAGCGCCTAGTCGGCCTAGTCGGAGCCTAGTCGGCCTAGTCGGTCTAGGCGGTCAACGTGGTTTGTTGACTTTTAATCGGTCAAACTCGGTCAAAATCGGCCTACTCGGCTTTGTACTCAGACTACTCGGCCTTGTACTCAGACTAGTCGGACTTGTATTCAGAATATTTGAACTTTAAACATGTTTCATTTTAAATTATACTCAGTTGACATGAATTATGCTTATTTTAACACATAAATAATATATAACAATTAATTTTCTTTATATTTACCATGTCCGCGTACTCCCCGAGTACTCTCCGAGTACTCCGATTACTCCCAACTCCCCAGTCGGCCGACTAGGGACCGCCTAGCGACTTTTACAACACTGCTTTTGTATATATTAATGTATTACATAGTATTAAAAAATTACTATAATCTATAATACTAATAATATTCAAACAAAAAAAATATAATATAAACAACAAATTCAACCAAAAGTAGGGGTGCAAACGAGCCGAGCTACTCGCGAGCTACTCGAGCTCGACTCGGAAAAAAGCTGGAACTAGCCGAGCTTAAACGAGCTCGAGCTCGAGCCCGAGCCTAAAAAATAAGCTCGTTTAGTAAACGAGCCCGAGCCCGAGCTTCGCTTATCGAGCTCGAGCCGGCTCGCGAGCCTAAATGAGCTTTCTGTTTATATATTTTTTATTAAGCGAGCTGGTATCGCTGCTAAAAAAGAGGCTCCGGTTAATTTCCTAACGGACCCGAAGGAGGGGAGGTCTTCCCTTCGACCAGCCGATGTGCTGGTTTTTGGATGGTCCGGGGGTAAGCATGCTTGCATTGATCTCACGGGGGTGTCGCCTCTTGCCGGTTTCAGGGGCAGTGGTTTTGTTTCAGGGCAAGCGACGCGGAAGGCTGAGGCGGGGAAAATATCCAAGCACGAGCAGGCCTGCATAGATAATCAACATGCCTTCCTTCCTTTCGCGTTCGATACCTTTGGTTGTCTGGCCCCTGTGGCGACCGGTTTCTTGAAGCGGGTTCAAAAAGCAGCACTTGCGCATGCGACAGTGTCTGTAGGCCATAGTTATGTGTTTAGCCGAGTAGGATTTGCAATTCAAAAGGGGGTGGCGGCGCAGCTTGTTGCCCGTCTACCAACCCATGATTTGTAATTTGCTCTAACAATATATATAAAAGTCTCCATTTAATATATTAAACATATATTTATATAATAATAATTACCATTTATATAAATATAAAAAAAAACTTAATTATATGTATAATAATAATTATAATTAATATAAATTAATTAATAAATACTAAACGAGTCAAGCCCGAGCCGAGCTCGAGCTTGAAAAAATACATTCGAGCCGAGCTCGAGCTCTAGAAATAAAGCTCGAATCGAGCTCGGCTCGACTCGTTTGCACCCCTAACCAAAATGATATGATATAACTAGTAAATTCTAACAAACGTTTAGGAGCTGTTTGGTAGCCTCTTAATGACCATTCAGATGCTACCTCTTAATGGTTTAAAACCTTTGAATGAATAAGAGGTAACCTCAAGTCTGAATGGTTAAGTGGTAACCTCTGAATGGTAAATCATCACATGTCACATTCTTCTACCTTCTAATTGGTAAAATTATTAATGGTTCTATTAAGAGGTAGCCTCTTAATAACCATTCAGAGGCTACCAAACAGCCCCTTAACCAAAAGCATCAACTATTAAAAAATGGTGAAAAGTCAAAAATCAGACATTGATTTTACAACATGTTGGTTCGCTTATGGTGGGTATGGATACTTTGGTAACCATAACCGACCTGCTATTTTTGGTTTTCAAAAAAAACAATTAACTGACCCGCTACTTTCGGTTTATTCGGATCGATTTTGTCGATTAATTCAGTTATGACCTAGTTATTTTGGTTTTTGCACACTGCTAGTACTAATAATAGTAGTGACTATCAATAAAATAAAAATTGCAAAAAAGAACTTTATTATCTAAAGCAAAACGAAGGCTAAGACAAACAAAACTATAAGAAAACCTAAGTGTAGGCAAAAACTAGAGTCTAAAGACAAACCTATGATAAAATCTTTACCTTCCACTAAAAGTTTGTTCTACTTCTATCTTCGACCATCTCTTCTTACAGATGCAATTCTAATAAATCATGCATCATCTCCTCATTTCATATCAGTTTGACTTTGTCTTTACCCGTCATTCCCTCAACTATAAAATTTTGTATATATCGTTACGACGTGCCTGTTTTTTTTTTATCTACGTCTTAACATTTTTTATTTTTTTTTGTTACATTTCAAAAAAAAAAAAAAAAACATGTTACCAAAGTTACATCACATTTACTTTATTTTCTATAAAGTGATGTCGTTTACCGTTTCCCTTATTCTAATAATATAAGGTAATGTTTTGTAGAATTCTGAATATATTGTTGTGTTTCAATAAAAGTTTTGCTCAAAACCGTACGGGTCAAATATAATTGATTTTTTTGTTCTTTATCGTGACAAACTAAGCCTACACGGTCTACAACATCGGTTCCGATACCAATATTCATTTTTATGGTTTTCTCTACGTTCGTATTGGTGTTGTGACGAACCAAACTGATTCTGACTAAATAACATCGGTGTCGGTATCGATATTATCCGACCGGTACATGTATTCGTTGTTATGGTTATCAATCGATGTATAACACGTGTCATTATCCTTTAAACATATCTCTTTCGGTTGTTATACTAAGTCTCAATAACATACCGACACTATAATGAACCAAACCAACACAATTCAAATTCTGAATGCAAACATGCTGGGAAATTAATCCACTAGTTACTATACGTTTCTACGTTCTCGTTTATGAAACCTTGACTATTTATAATCTATTTTAGGATACATATTTTAAATCTTTTTTTAGTCGTACACTGTTATTCTTAATAGAAAGATGTTGGTAACTTTAAAGTAGAGCATTGTGTATATAAACAAAAGAAATTAAAATAATTTATAGTCGATTTCGGTAAAGTGTAAAGACGTAGTAGCACGTGTTTACACCTGGATTATCTTAAATATGTAATCACACATACCGTACATGAATCCAAATTCAAAGTGACGAGACGGTGGATCACCTTTTCACCTTGTGCTATTACGCTTTCATGATCTGGTCCTATATTAGTAGTTGGTGTAAAATTCAAAACATGTTTGCATTCACATTTAGAGACCTGCTTGACATTCATGTTCATGTTGGTTTGAAAGGGAAGAAAAAAGACGTGCTTATAGGCCTTATTCGTGTTGGCTGCTGAGCCATTTGGAGAGCTAGAAACGGAAACAAAGTTAACATCCCGGTGAAGTTG
Organism: Helianthus tuberosus; assembly: GCA_030545235.1. Lineage (NCBI taxonomy): Eukaryota > Viridiplantae > Streptophyta > Magnoliopsida > Asterales > Asteraceae > Helianthus > Helianthus tuberosus. The sequence continues at coordinate 88,573,874 of CM060404.1, forward strand.
GATAGCATCATTAACGAAATTAGATCGATAGGGTTTTTATGGTTCTCGGCTAGGCATAAAGGGGGTCCATCTCTTGAGATAATTGGTGTAAATTTGTAAATTTGTAATGTCGGTTTTTGTCGCCTCGGTTTGAGGCATGTTTTAATGAAGTTTACCTTTAAAAAAAATATTGATTTCACTTCTAACTTAACGTGTACAACTTTTATAATTACTTTCTCGACGTGTTTTTGAATATGTATAGGATATAAGAAAACTAGAGTAACTTCTGAGAAATTTTTTTAAATGTATGTAATCCATATTAATTTATAGGTGAATGGTAATATTATGTTGTGAAAATTATATACATAGAGGATAAGGATCCGTTAAGAATCATCATTTATTGCGAGAACCGCGAAAACCAATGCAAACACAACGAAAAATACCTAAAAAGATTAAAAACACACAAAAATTATTTTTTATAAAAAAACGTTACATTTCGTTACTAAAAAACTGAACAACAGTACCGATGCACATGTTCATACGCATGCACATGTGCAGCGGTACTATTGTTTTTTTAGTGACGAAATTTAATGTTCTTTATAAAAAAAATTGAACAAAAAATTATTGTTGCACATATGCATCGGTGTTGTTTAATTTTTTTAGTGATGAAATTTATCATCTTTTAATAAAAAATATTAAAAAAAACTTTTTAGCATTTAATTGTGGGGTTTAGTTTTATGATTTAGTTTTTAACATTTAGTTTGGGTGGGTAAGGTGTTTAGGTTTTTGATGGGTGGGGTAGGGGTTAGGTTTTTTTAGGATTTTGGGTGGGGGATAGGCTAGGGTCTTTTTAGGTTTTTTGGGGCGAAAAGTAGCGATTTAAAAAAAATGTGTGTTTTTAATTATGTTCATTCGTGAACAACCCTCTTGATAGTGAAATGTGTGAACTAATCATAGCTCTTGATTATCAATACACAAGTGTAAATCAACGACCAACTTAAACGGTTCGTCGAGATGGGCGTGCGGCTCACACAAGATTTTTAAATCATTTTGTCTTTCTACCGTTTTCAAGTTTTGTTGGGTTTGAAATGGTGGTTATTGTTGGGTTTGAAAGTGTGGGACTTGGTCGGGTTCGTCTTGCAACCTAAAGCGTGTCGGCTCTCCAAGATTCGCTCGAACCTTGGGTCTTACGGGATTTTTCTTCGTATCCGAACCTCTTTTTTTCGAACCCGAACCTCTCTTGCCTGAACCTTCCATGTTTGTTGTAAAATTATTTAGATTGAGTTGGAGAATTTTTGAATTGAATCGGAGAATTTTTTGATTTTTTGAATTGAGGGGGGAATGTTTGATGGATTTTATATAAAAAACCTTAAAAAAAATACCCCCAAACGGTCAAGTCCCAACGGTAAGTTTGGAATTTCAACGCGTGATGTCTTCCACGCGTTGTTCGTTCCACGCGTTGTTTTTTTATGTGGCGGCAGAGTGCAAATGTCCACAACGAGTGATGGGCTTCCATCACGTGCCCACCCCCAGTCCCCTAATTTAGAATAATTGTTGTGATAGTGTAGAAGTAATATTTGTCATTCTAAAAAAAATTATCATTTAAAAAAATCATCTCTAATTAATAAGTCAATTTCATATTATCTTACACACATAAAATTTTATATTACATATATCCTACACAATATCGAATTTTATACTATACATATCGAAACTTATCTTACACTTTACCATATACAACTCGAAATTTTTCCTACACAACTCGTAATTTATCTTACAGTCTAAATTACTTTTTAATATATATTTTGAAAATAAGTTACAAATTTAATATATTTAGTTACTAAAAATGAAAACCTAAAATTTAACGATATATGATTAAATGAAGCATTTTTATTAGTTGAATTTCTACTTACAAATCATTTCTTCTAATTCGAGTCCTCCACTATATATATTTTATTATTATAATTAATCAATTTTAGTATATTTAGTTTTTCCCTGTAGCTTTTAAGATAAGAAATTTTATAAAATTTCAAGTGTGTCATTGCAAAGCGACTATTTTTTATCTATGTCTCGAAATATTTTATTTTTTGAAACCGATTTATGAGTTGCAATGTACAAGAAATCGAAGCACAATGTACGTGTTATCAAAGCCAACTAACATTACATTTTTTATTTTGTATAATAATGTACTACATTATAAAAATCCGAATATATCATTGCGACGTACTTACTTTTTTTATCAACGTTTCGATTACATATAAATTTTGAAAAACTAAATCGTGAGGTAGCTTTGATAACATGTTCGTTATGCTTCTATTACTTGTAAATTACTATTCACAACTCGGTTTAAGACGTAAAGAAAAAAGATAAGCACGTCGCAACGATATACTTTGAACTTTGTAAAATATCATACTTTAAAAGTCATTCGAGAAAAATAAAGTTGAAAATCAATTATAGTGATAAATTCAATAAAATAAACATTTACCAAGGTCGTAGCAAATGGGTAAGCACACCGTAATGTTATATACGGAATTACTTAAAGCAATATATGTGGAAATTTCTAAATCGTTACATTATATTATTAAAACAACGGAAAGGAAAACAAGGTAGAAAACTAAATCGTGAGGCAGCTTTGCTAATATGCACTTCAGTTTTTTGTATTTTATTATTAAAAAACGATAAGAACGTGACAACAGTATGCTCAAAAGATTATACATGTAGTTATAAGAGAAAAACAAAATATATTTATAATTAATTCTAATAAAAGAAACTTATAATAAATTAATATTTAAAAAACTTATTTTATTTTATTTTTTGAATGGCTAATGTTACTTCTTTACACTAATAATCATAAATTATTCCCGCTTTGGTTTAAAAGTGCTTAGAAGTTTAAAAAAAATATTTCAAAATATCAATCACGTGCTTTATATATAAATCTTTTGAAAATTCTCAATTAAAATAATTTGATCTAATAAATATGAAATATTGGTTTATCACTTTATTGATCCTTACTATTATTATTATTATTATTATTATTATTATTATTATTATTATTACTACTACTATTACTATTATTAACATTATTATATCGTAAATAAAAAAATCGCATTTAGATAATGTTAAACAATTATCATGTTAAATCTGAATCAGTTAGCGTTAGTATATGTTAAGTTTATATCTTTATTTATAAATCAGTTAAATTGAATCAATTATAATTCCTTTGGGGTTTAGTAATTAGAATTGAATCACGTCTCTGAAAATTATTAGTATACATATATGATATAGCCAGATAAATTACTTTGAAGTTACAAGCAATTGACCAAGTTTTAACAACTGTCGGTTAATTTTGTTCAATGAAAATATTCAATTAAATAATAAGTGACATTTATTTATTGTTTCTTAAATTATAAAATATTTTCTTACTTTTAACTTACCAAATTAGACATTAAATCATTTGTATAATAACTTTTTAATGACAAATTTGAATCACTACCGGACCACTGGAGTATTATCATGTAGCTGGCGGAACCACATGATCATGTTAATCTCCACTAAGCTATCATGGCTATACACCAATTCAGGAGGAAACTCAATAAAATTGAGAAAACTCCCTTGTGATAATCAAACTCAGGACCTCATGGTCTCTAAAAAAGTCTTATCTCACTCTCAAAATGTCACTAGGCTATAATATTATTGGGATTTGTATAATAACTATACCCCCATTATTTATAATTAGTATTCATTCATTCATTATTTATTTATTTATAGATTATAAGTCAAGAGGTATATTTATAATACAAGTCTCTTCTAAATCACCATACCATCATCTCCCCACCTATTCCCAAGTCCATATTCAAATGCAAGTTCATATGTATTATTGATATTTTATATTTTACTCAATCCGTGTAACAGACGGGGTGAATAACCTAGTATTAAATAAAGAAGTTACTATTTTATAAAATAAAGTTTATATATATATATAGGGAGAAGATCATGCGAGAACCACCTCTTATTGCGAGAACCGCGAGAACCAATGTGAACACAACAAAAAATAGCTAAAAATCACACAAAAAATTTTTTTTTTGAATTTTTTATAAAAAAATCGCTACTTTTCGAAGTAAAAAAAAAATTTTAAAATTTTTTTTTTTTAAATTTTTTTTTTTTTTTTTGCTTCGAAAAGTAGCGATTTTTTTATAAAAATATTAAAAAATTCAAAAAAAATTTTTTTGATTTTTTTTTACTTTTTTAGATTTTTTTAGGTTTTTTGGGGGTTTAGTTTTTAGCATTTTAGCTTGGGGGGGGGGGTTAGGTTTTTGGGGGGTGGGGGAGGGGGGTTTAGGTTTTTTTTTTTTGGGGGGGGGGGGGGGGGGATGGGGGGGTTTAGGTTTTGGGGGGGGGGTGAGGTTAGGTTTTTTTAGCTATTTTAGGTTGTGTTCACATTGGTTCTCGTGGTTCTCACAATAAAGGTGGTTCTCGCATGAGTTCCTCCCTATATATATATATAGGGGAATGTTCTATGCAGAACACAAAATATTGCGAGAACACGCAGAACACAATGAATCACCTATTTTTTCAATCCTAAACACCTAAAAAATAAATGAAAATGTTGCAAATGTAAGATTTGTTATTTCTTAAACTAGAATTCAAAACAAAATATAGAAAATTTTGACTTTTTGTATAACCTACACATATGTAGGTTATGTGTAGGTTAAATTAACAACATGTATGTAAGCTACGTGTTGGTAAAAAATATGGTTTTTTATGTATACATAATACACATACGAATGTACGAAACATAAAATTAAAAAAAAAACATGAAACTTAAATCCCAAAATTTAGTGTTTTAGAGTTGTTCTTTTTGTTCTCGCAATAGTTAGTGTTCTGTAATGATCCTCATCCTATATATATATATATAATTATACAAATAATCGTAGTCTACTTTATTTAACAATTTAAATTTCATATGTTTTAAGTTTTTAACTAATTTGTTTTTATACGTATGCCATCTGTTTTCCACATGAAAACACGGTTTGGACTTTGGAGGTCTGGGAATGCATTGACCACCGAGTTTCTTAAGCTTGTAAATTTTAGTTTGAGTTAAATGTAATTTTAATCTCTATAGTTCGGGCAATTTTATTAGTTTAGTCTAAGGATTTCATTTTTCGCCTGTGGGTTTAAAAAAGTTTCACCGTTGCAATTTTGGTTCACTGGGTTAACTTCATTCATTTTTTATATCAACGAGAAGGGTAATCGATCATTTTATATGTAATTCTGTTAACTAGAAGAATAATTCGGCCATATAAAATGACCGAATTGCCCTTCTCGTTAACAGAAAAAGTGAATGAAGTTAACCCAGTTGACTAAAATAGCAACGGTGAAACTTTTTGAGAACAACAGACGAAAAATGAAATATTTAAACTAAACAGGTAAAATGACTCAAATCACATTTAACTATTTTAGATTATAACATTGAATTTTTAGGGACCAAGAGAAAACCTAAAGGATCGGCCCACCCTATTTTTGACAATCACATCCATATCAATCAAATCTACAGTCAAATATTCTTTTGTCGGGTCATTTATAACTTCCACATGTACTTAAATACATTTATATTTATATTTATATTTATATAATATAATATAATTAAATAGTAGATTAGTTAGTTGGTCGAGCTTTAGGAATGATAAGGAAAAAACGGTTTGAACCTGAACAAGTGAAATTAAGCGTTAAAAAATGAATGCTAGAAAAACTTATAAGTAAATTTCAAACTTTATCAATGAACTATTTCTTAGTCTGCATGTTACTCCATTTCTTTTTTATTTTACGTTGTTATACCGAGTGAGGGATTAATGGCATTTTATTAGTGGAGACTAAAATAGGTTAGGTAAAAATAATAATATAAAATTATTCTGAAACTGAAATTGTTTGAAGCTAGACGTCTTTGAAAATTAATTACCCTATTCGAGCTCGAAAAACGTGTCCTTTCCTAATATTTTATTATTATTATTATTATTATTATTATTATTATTATTTTAAATCACATGGGTATTTGGCTCATTAAATCTAATGTCAATGTGCTAACTTCTAAACTATAAAAGTTGTTTTGTAAATATGTCTATCTTTGAGTTGGTATGAGTATACTATTTAAAAAAAAATTAACATCTATATTGTTTTTGGGTGACGTTCGCATTTGGTAGTGGTAGATCGAGAAGTGGATCAGAGTGTTTGAATGAAGTATGTTTACAGGGGTGGGTCTGAGTGAAAGAGGATGAAGAAGAAGCGGGTGGTGGTGGTGGTGGTGGTGGCGGCGGTTATGGTGGAAACAGGTGGAAGAAGGTTGTGGTGGTGATGAAGGAGGTTGTGGTGGTTGTCTGCTTGAATGAAATACAGAGGGAGGGAGATGGAGTACAGAGGAGGGAAATGGAGTAGAGAGAGAGAATTGTTTTTTTTAATCTTTCTTTTAAAGTGTTTTTTTTTAATAAAATGGTTACTTATTTATATAATTAGTCCCTAAAAGATAAAATGACAAAATTGCCCTTATTTGCAAGGCACATGACAAGATTTAACGAAAAAAACTAACTGGGTTAGGCCCAAAGGGTAAAACGTGCTTGATTTTTAAACATAAAGGACAAAACTCGTCAATTTTAAACATAAAGGACACCGCCTGCAAAGAGGCATAAAGATAAAGGACAATTCTTGCAATTCACTCAACTTCTAAACTATAAAAGTTGTTTTGTAAATAGATCTATCTTTGAGTTGGTATGAGTATACTATTTAAAAAAAATTAACATCTATATTGTTTTTTTAAAACACGTGTCCTTCGAAATCATAGGCCTTATACATTGATCCTCCTCGTACACCCTCATGACCGCCAGCCCATGACTTTGAAGGTCCAATGATAAATATGACAATGTTTTGGACCTACTAAAAGAAATTATGCAAGCGTGTGCGACATTTATGAAGGAAACTAATTTAAAAAAGTGCAAATATGCATATACTTGTCTTTAGTTGAATAAAGTTTTATTTATTTTGTTTTGTTGATTATTCGTCCACAATAGTTTTATTGAAATACAAAACATATAATTTGTCAATGCGTGCATTTGAATACAAGATGTTGACCGTTATAGTAAAAGCATTTTTCCCTGTAAGTACTTTTTTTTAACGGTAAATTTCTTTACTTCTATTGTTTGTGGGACTTAACCTAAGACCTTTCCCTCCCAAAGTGTTTAAAGACATTGCCTTGGCCAATAAACCACCATCCTATTATCGAGGGCAACTAAGATAACCCATGATCGAGGGCATTCCAAGAACCAAACGAAAACTTCAATTTTTCATTGATTTTTTTTTTTTTTTTTTTTGCGTTGAGAAAGTAACAAAATTTTGGGGTTGTTTGATTTGTAAACTATGAATACAAAGTTAATAATACTATGGAACGGGAATGCAAATAGATTTCTAAACATGAATTTAGAATGAGTGATGGACCTAAGATTTCTAAAATGGTTAGTGAATTAATATCATTTGATTGTCGGATATTTAAATAACACATAGAGAAAGGAATGGAACATTGGCTCCGAACTGAATTTAATGGTTAGTAAACCGATATCACTTGATTGTCGGATATTTAAATAACACAAAGAGAAAGGAATGGAATATTGGGTCCGAACTGAATTTATGAAATTAATATGCATTTTTAAAACCCTGACCCTGACTCATTACTCAAGTCATTTCTATTAGAAACAAAATTCATTACTTTTCATATCCATAAACTAAACAATATATTAAACCTTTTATGATATGTTTGTTGATCCCATATTTTAAAAATTGTAACTTTATTGAAGTCAAATTATTCATACATAGGTTTTTTTTTTCCTTCAGTGAGTGTGGTTAAAATGCTTCTAATGAAAAATCCAAGAAAAGAAATTTTTAATTGTTAGTTAAAGATGAAGTAGATTGTTATGCAAAAAAACTATTTAAAAACAAAATGTTTAAACCCACGATAGAATAGAGATTTGAAGCCCAATATTAACCACAAATTTTAAGCCTTTGAAGCCCAATATTAACTACAAATTTTAAGCCCATTAATAATACACGATATAGTTGGGCTCAAAGGGTACAATCTAGAGGTGCACAAACCGGGCTTTTTTAAAACCTGACGGGTTTTAAAAATACCCGGGTTTGGATATATACCCAAGTTCGGGTATGGCCAGGTTTTGACTTTTCGGGTATTGGCCATACCCGGATCGTGTTCAGGTCTGGGTATTGGTCAGAAAATCTATACCTTGTGTACACGGGTTCGGGTATGGCCAGGTTTTGACTTTTCGGGTATTGGCCATACCTGGATCGTGTTCGGGTCTGGGTAAATATGTACACGGGTTCGGGTATAGATCGGGTTTTTCGATTCATTTTTCTTAGCATAAAACATAGAAGAATAATGGAAACCATAGTTTATACATATTGTATGCCTTGAAATCTACCCAAAAAAGCCTCACACAAGCTCTAAACATTGAAAAAAAGTTGTTGTACACAACGGGTCCGGGTATTACGAAAACTCGGTTACGAAAAAACCCGGGTTCGTGTATTAAACAGAATATGCATACCCGGTCCCTACCCTACGGGTACGTACGGGTTTAAAAAACCGGTATTTCTAATACCCAGGTTCAGGTTTTTTATTCGGGTTCAGGTTTTTTGTGCACCTCTAGACTCTAGTACAATCAGTTTTATTATTAACCTGAGTGTTAGTGGGTGTTTAACATTCTGTTTTAAAGTTGATTATATGACATAATTGTTAATGTGTATATCTTTGTTATTGAAGAATGATACAACGTACAGAATATATAAAGATGTGCCTACCTAACTTTCCTCCTATATACAAGGCAACTATAATCAATATAATAGCAATCTTTGAATGAGAATAATAACAGTCAGTGGCATATTCTTCGGCTGACTTTGAGTGACAATATCTTCGGCTAATACTCCCCCTTAGCTGGACCGGGAGTGAAGACATACGGTCAAGCTAGAGCGGAAATTTTCAAACAGTTGTCTTGAGAGGCCTTTAGTGAATATATCTGCGTATTGATAGGAGGCGGGCACATGAAGAACTCGAACTTGACCCATGCGAACCTTTTCACGGACAAAATGTATGTCAAGCTCCACGTGTTTAGTCCGTTGATGTTGAACTGGGTTGTCCGACAGATACACTGCTGAAATATTATCACAATAAACGATAGTAGCACGTGTTATGGGAATATGTAATTCTAATAATAAATTACGCAACCAGCTAGTTTCGGCAACAGCATTCGCAACACCTCTATACTCAGCCTCGGCACTTGATCGAGAGACAGTCTGTTGTCGTTTAGAGGACCAAGAAATCAGATTGTTGCCGAGGAAGACACAAAAACCGGATGTAGATCGGCGAGAATCTGGACAGCCGGCCCAGTCCGCGTCAGAGTAGGCAACAAGAGAAGATGGGGTGGATGGTGTTAGCCGTAAACCATAATCAAGTGTGCCTTTGATGTAGCGTAGGATGCGTTTCAAGAAAGCAAAGTGCGATTCCCGTGGAGCATGCATGAATAGACAGACTTGTTGCACGGCGTAGGAGATGTCAGGGCGAGTAAATGTAAGATACTGGAGAGCCCCGGCTAGACTGCGATAGAGAGAACCATCGGGTAACAAATCGCCGTCTTCGGCACTTAATTTTGAAGCCGTGTCAACCGGTGTGTTACAGGGTTTACAATCGGTCATGTTCGCACGATGTAAAATATCCCGAGCATATTGTGACTGAGATAAAAATAGGCCTTGAGTGTCACGGCGTACGGATATTCCCAAAAAATGATGAAGTGCTCCGAGGTCGGACATTGCGAACTCTCGTGAGAGTTGTCCGATAATGTTTTTCAGCAGTGTATCGGAAGAAGCTGTTAAAATTATATCATCAACATAAAGTAACAAGTACGCGGTGTGACTTCCCTGTCGAAACACAAACAACGAACTGTCGCAAATGCTACCCTTGAACCCGCGAGAGGTGATAAAATTGGAGAACCGTTGGAACCATGCCCGGGGTGCCTGTTTGAGGCCATATAACGATTTGCGTAACCGACAAACATGATTGGGTTTACTTGAGTCAGTAAAACCCGGTGGCTGAAACATGTAAACTGTCTCCTGTAGGTTACCATGTAAGAAAGCATTCTTGACGTCAAGTTGATGAATAGGCCAGTTGTTAGTAAGAGCAACAGATAGAACTGTGCTAACATTGAAGTCTATGGGGTTCCACTCTAAAACCAATTGGTGATAGAGGGAGTAACCCAAGATCTTATTAATACAACCGGAAGGTCTTATTCTTTCGATGTGGGATAGGGCTCCTCCAATACCCTCCCGCACGTGTAACCCGGTCTATCAAGAGGTGTACACGTGGCCTTAACCGGAGCTGACATAGAGCCGTGGCTCTGATACCATGTTAATGTGTATATCTTTGTTATTGAAGAATGATACAACGTACAGAATATATAAAGATGTGCCTACCTAACTTTCCTCCTATATACAAGGCAACTATAATCAATATAATAGCAATCTTTGAATGAGAATAATAACAGTCAGTGGCATATTCTTCGGCTGACTTTGAGTGACAATATCTTCGGCTAATAATAATAATCCAATTTAATCTAAATCAACCTATTTGCAATTTTCCATCGATTACTTTTTAAGCCAGCAGTGGTTCGTGATGAATCAAAGATATGACGACCAAATTGATTTTTCTTGTTCACTCCAGAATACTCTTACATACCTAAAATGGGCCAATTTTTTATAAAAATTGAGCACAAACAGAGCCAAATTATATGTAAAAATACAGATAACCAATAAGGTCATGAGGTCATTCAACTATTCAACTCTTTTACGAACTATCTTTAGTATATGTATCCAGATTCGTTTAGACCAAATCCAGCAAAAAAAACAAAAAAAACAGCCTAGATTATGATTATAACCAAATCCAGCAAGAAAAATACCATTGGTCGCGTTTTCTATTCTAAAAAGTAAAAATTATAAATAAATATCTACCGGCAAAAACAAATCATAGTTAACGAATGTGTCGGGTCTACACAGAACCATATCACTACATTATTGTGATCAAGACTAACCGTAGGATTCAATTTTCCATTGAACCTTTTCACATTGTAACATAAGACAATTAAACATGACATAGAGTGGCTATTTAACAAGACTCAACTTCTGTTTGAGATGGTCAATCTCCCAAGACCCGTTGAGTGGGTTAATCTCCAAAGAAACAAGATAAGAAATAGAACAATCCAATATTTTTTTTTTCTGATTTAGTTCTTCATATCATTATTTCTAAATCTTAAAAGGCCTTTTATAGGCTACACAATGAAAGAAAATAACTACTGCAAGGTAAAAAGTAGCACTAACTCTAAACAAATGGATATAAGAACAAGTACCTAGTGCATGAGTTACTAGAAAGAAAATAACTACTACAAGGTAAAAAGTACCACTAATGCAGACATAAGAGGACAGGAAGCTCTTCTTTGGAAAAACAAACAGCACCTAAGTCTCGCAAAACATGTGGGTCAGGTCAAGTAACAGTTCACATACTTTTTGGTCAAAACGGGTCATTTTAAAAAAAAAAAGTAATAATATGGTTAAATTAAACTGGGTTCGGATAAAATGGGTGGGTTTGGGTTGAAAGATGGCAATTTAGAGAAAAGCATCAAATGACTAAATAATAAGTATAACATCTATATCTAATAATTACAGTGTTGCTTGTTCAAAATAAGCATATGAACAAACCATATGTTAATTAGATTCCATAAATCTTACCTTCGATAATCACCACATTTGGATGAACTAACTACAACATCCTTCACCCGCAACATCGAAATCTATGCACAACCATGAACCATTTTATATCACAATCTGTATATAGCTATCCTAGAAGTAAAAAGAATCATCAGATACAATTAACATTTCATTAACTGCTACATGTTGAGAGAGTTTGAGATTATAAATATTATTATTTGTAGGTAGTAAAGGTGGTTGAGAGTTGAGACTCAGTGTGTGTGACTTTATTTATTCCATAAAATTATTTCAGAACTGATATATATGTTTTCAAGATTCAGAAATTACTATACACTACTAATATTCATAAACCTTCAGTTGACAATAAATTTAAAACTCAAGGCCCTTTACTCATTGATAATTATAGAAAAAATTAAACCATGATAAGCCGATGCAAATTATATTATCCTATGAAGATCCCTTTAACTGTTCAAACTCATTGAAAGATGTTGAATTATATATTATCAATGCAAATATATTGGTCTGGAAGTAAAGATATCATGGAGCTCTTTAATAGGACATAGCATACATGTGCTCTCTTCTAAAAGATTTGAACTTTTTCTGCCTCAATTGCTTGTTGTACAGCTTTGCCGGTCAACAATTATATAGGCAAAATATGCTACAACATCTCTCAAAAAAGTTTGAGCAACTCTTCACTAGATATACAAATTTGGATGCACGGCCAAACATGCAACGACCTAAATTTTGACATAAGAGTGTACCCTTTTCACATGAGAAGTAAACCATGAAACACACAACAACATAGCGTATGTTTCACAGTTTATCTTTATATTCACATGGGAAAGAGTATGCGGTTATTTTGAAGACTTAGGTCATTGCAGGTATGGACGAGGATGCAAATTTGATCATCCAATGAAGCAATGTAGAAACATTTGAATATGTTGCATCATATGTTTCTTATGCAATTGTTGTGGCAGCAATCATGCAACAAAAGGCAATTGAAATTGCTAAAGAAGCAAACACACTTGCGAGGCTTTTAGCAGAGATGTTAACTCTAGATCAACCAAAGTTACACATGTCATGGAGCTCTTCAACTAGACTTGCATACTGTAACGCCTCGTATTTCCGTATTCCTATTTTTAGAAACCTTACATTCGTATTTCGATTCCAAGATCACAATTCGAGGCGTTAATCATAATGGAAATACATTTTTATTCACACTTGTTTATGCACAAATACATGATACTTAATCAATCTCGAATATGTGCTTTATATACGAAACTAAATTATACTTGATGTTTAAATTATATTTGGAATCATATCGTGCACTCTTATATGCAACATGTACAGCAACATCTTCCATTATGTCAGAACTTTTGAGCAACTCTTTAATGGATGACAAATTTGCATGCACGACTAAACTTGCAAGGACCTAAGATTCAACATAAGAGTGTACCCTTTTCAAGTGTGAAGGTAAACCATGAAACGTACACTAAGATAGCGTATGAATCACACTATATCTTCACAGGGTAATAGAGTATGTTGTTATTTCTGTCATTTCAAGTTTGGCCATGGATGCAAATTTAATCATCCATTAAAGATCCCTTTGAATGTTCAAAAACATTGTCACATGTTGCACGAGCACAAGGATCCAATGAATTATAGTTGATAGAGTTAAAGACAATTGTTATCACTGAAGCTTACTACACTCGTTAAAAAGAAAACTAAGATGTTATGACTTATAAGACAACACTTTAAGCATTTACTAGAACTCAAGAAAAAGAAATAAGTAAGCTATTAAGAGTTGCTAATAAAGTAAGGACAATAAGAAAAAAAAAATATACAAGTATATGTGGCTCAAGAGGAACCGATTACAAAATCATCAAACGTTAGTATTTGTGGCAAAAGTAAATAAGAAAGGTGTGAAAGGCTTCGATAAAGAAAATAATTAATATTCACCCGCAAGTGTGAGCATGTAATGTGGATTATTGCCTTTCAAAGTTATTTTGCATGCCAAAAATAGAAGGAAAAAGAATTTTGACTCTCTCTCTCTTAGCAACACGGCTCGCTCATTACATATTACACCATTTGTCTTGTACTCAAATCGTAATGAAATTAATCTATATGAGGAATAAGAGAAAGAGAAAAATTCACTTAATATAAATCTAGATATATATCATATTATCCCTCTCTCAATATGAGAAATTGGGAAGGGCAGTACTTCCCTGTACATATGAGCTAAACCAAATATAGGGGGGGGAGCAGGTGAGTGTGTGCGCACGTGCAAGCGTGTGGTGGATACAGGGGAGAACACATTATAATACTATCTAAGTTTAAAGGAAAGATTGTGTATATACATATAAGCACAACCAAAACTATAAATTAAGAAAGTTCATAGAGAGTGTATCTTGGAATTAGGTAAGTTAATAAAACTCAAGTCTCTTACATGAAAGTAAGAATTCAAACAATAATTGTCAACCTTCATGTATGTGTATGTAGATCTAGATTTTCTTTCTATGTATCATGAAATCAACATAGGTTTTGAAGGAAACAATCATGATGTGCTTGCAAAATTGTTAAGTGCATATATCAATATTCAAATAAATACACATACAAAAATTGAAAACAAACAGAAACAAAAATACCATGAAACATACAAGGGCTTGCAAGTAAACAAATGAAAAAAAAAACTACAAGAAAAAAAACAAAAAGAAAATACCTGCATATCGATGATCGGTCCTTGAAAAGGAAGAAGCGGAATTGGGGACCGGCAAGAATATCGCCCACTTATGTTCCATCCACAAGGGGTAGTGATTGAGATTTAAAAGAGGGACAGTGCCCGTATAAATAAAGTGTCCTGCCCATATGAAACACATTGTTTGGTCGATGTGGGACTCCTTGTAAACACACCATTTATATTACATACGGTGAAAGTTGTGAAACACAAGGTATATGATGCCTTACCAAATCTATAAATTTGAAAAGTTTATAGTAGGTGGATTTTGCATTTAGGCAAATAATTAAATTCGCAAGTTGCACATGGACATATTATACAATATGACATGTGAAAAGAAACATAATAGACCATGTACAAAACTTACTAGTGTAACCAACTTTAACAGTCATTTTTATGATTTGACTCAAACCAAAAGTGTTTACTACAGTTACCAATACCCGAAAGTGTGAAGTGATTACACCTTATCACCACAGATTTTATTCGAAAACCAACTTTTACTTATAACCTCCCAAGCTCAATACCTTTTAGGAATTGATTACACTTTATCCCCTTGCTTTTATTCAAATATCAACTTTTTACTGAAAACTCAGTAATTACTTCTAACGTTTAAAATTTGTAAAGCTTTGGTAGAAGTATTTGGCCCTAAAAGGGATCCGGATAGGCTAATGGGTGCTCTGGTTTGGCGAGTAAGAATTTTAGTGATTTAAGGCATCAACCAATTAAGTGATAAAAAGAGAGTGATAAACAATCTAAGGTGAAACACATAAGCAATCAATTAAGAGTTTAGACGATTATGAACTATAACCAATAAAAGGATAAAGTGATTACACAACTAAGAAATTAAGTGAGATAAATCGATAAATTTGTTAAGGCAGTTTATTCTAAATACATCAGGAAAATATATCAAGAAAACAAACCACAAGATGGATAAAGGCAGACTGTATTAGACCTGAACCATGGTGGAGAACCAACCACAAGATGGTTTATCGTGTTTCCTATTGATGTATGCAATGAGTGCACTATAAATTTCTGAATCCCGGAGAACAACCTCGTTTGTTGTAACCTGAAATCATAGAATAACGCGTGGCAATTTTAGGTATTCATACATTTAGTTCATTGAGTACAAGTTCAAAGGTAAAAATTATTTGAAAAACAAATTGTATTAATGAAAAAAAAAACATTACAAGTAATAAGCTAGAGCAAATAGATACAAAATGAAACACAATAACTAAAATATAAAAATCATTACACCAAGAGGACCACTCAATAAATATATTATTTGCCAAGTTTTTAGCCATGGAAACATGTTCATTTTGATCTCCTCCTGAATTGTTAACATCGATTGTCCCTGTTGTTGAATATTTTGTCATTACAGGCTCTCTATTCTCCATAAAAACCAGCAGGTACTGAGGAAACCGCACGGAGACCTTTCTAGAATGCTTGTGCTTTTATAAACATGTTGCGGGAAATGTATGACCTCTTCACTTGAGTTAAAAAGGATTGCTAGAATATTACACCAAACAAAGAACTAGGATCATACGTTATTAGCAAGCGGCAAGAAGGCAGGCAATCATAAGATGACCAATTGGTTCCACCGCAGTACAAGTTTTAATCCTCTTTTCGATAGTTCATCCTTGGTAGGAATTCTATTTGTAGCTGCTCTCCAACCGATACAATTTACTTTTGACGAAACCTTAGTTTGTACAATATAACGTATCTATAAAATCATCATACCTATGTAAAACAGTCCACTTGTGAGGTTTTGTCAAATGAACTAGCACTTGGGACCTTGTAAACCTAAAAATATTCTCTCTTTTTTATGAACATATATATTTCAAACTTTTGTCCTAAATGCTTGAATGCATAAACAAAATATGTGTTGAGAGATACATCAATTAAATAAATGCTGAACAAACAAGAGGATGATGGAAATTACTCCAGTGTGAGCACAAAATGGATTGAATAACTGTTGCATTTTAGCTTCTGTTGGTGGTTAACCACCCCAACACCTTCGAAAACTATATAAGAAGTAAACATCATTCTTCTACAATTTGGGCCTCATGCCAGATTTCGGGCTTTTTATAATTTGGGCCTTTTCAGCCTTTCTTTCATTAATCAAGTATTTATTTGGGGTTTTCCATAGAGCCATTTATGCACTTGTAGTTAGAGGTGTAAAATAAAGCGGTTAGGCCTTGCCAAACAGGTTTAAAACCTAACCCACATCACACAAAAAACATAAAAACTGATTTGGACTCGACTTAACCCGTCAGTTCGTAGTCTATTCCTTAAAACTGGTTTGACCTTGCCTGATTTGAAAAAAAGTCTAAAAATGTTTTTTTTTTTGTCCCATACCGGTTTGAACCTGACCCCAATTGATTTGATAGGTTCGAACATTTTTCCTCCTAGCCAGGCTTATAACCTGAATCGTTTTTTTTTTTTTTGTTCACCGACTTGGTTCGGTTTATAACACGATCTAGGTTTAAAAAAAAACAGATTTGTACACCTCAACTTATATGCATACATAATTGCCGTCTTTGGAAACAAAAAAGAAAATTTGTCATTTAACATGCACACAGTGAGAATGAATCGAGTTGAGTCAAGTCCGGTTGATCCAAGCTCGAGCTCAACTGATTTAACTTATGAAGACTAGAGATCGAGCTTGACTTGTGGGTAGTGATTTTAGCTCAACGTTGACTCATTTATTACTTATTTAATATTTATAATTATTTTTATATACATTTATAATTATTTTTTGGGTTTTATTTTTTGGTTGATATACCGAGTGCCGATACTATAATAAATCGAACCGACATCGACCGAATATCCACCGCAACGTGCGGAGAGATTTTGGTAGTTTAATATAATATATACTAGTGGGGATTTCCCGCACTATCGCGGCGGGTTTTCAATTGTGTCAGTTCGGTTTGTTACACCGTCAGTATTATACAGACGCTCAGAATACTATCAAGACGTGTTTTACATCAACGAAAACCATAAAAATCCACACCGGTACCGATGTTGTTCGGGCACTACTGGTTCATTTCGTCATGGTATCAATATCGATATGGGTACCTGTATAATAAACACGTATTTTACATCAATCGAAAACCATAAAAACAAACACCAATACAGGTATTCATATATTGTCGCAGACAGGGTTGTATAACTTAGATACTATCAAAACCAAAAACCATAAAAATGAATACGGGCACTGATACCGACATTATTAAAAGATAGATTAAATACTTAACAAAAGTTATCTACTATTCATCGTTGTCGCAGACAGGGTTAAATAAATAAGATACTATCAAAACCGAAAACCATAAAATAAATACTTAAAAATAAAATAAATACTTAAAAAAAAATTCCACTGTTCATCACAAGTTCATTTTAATAGGTATAATTAGTTATTTTTTAGTCTAATGTATAATAGTGTGCGTTTGTGTATATAGGGTGGGGATCATGAGAGAACCCCTGGTTATTTGAGAACTTGAGAGAACCATTATCAACCAAGTAATGTTTTTTTTTTTTTTTTTTTTTTTTTTGTATGTAGTCTACAATGTAGGTTGATGATATGCATATGTGTAGCATGTGAATATACACACACGTAGAGATATATATGTAGTCTACGATGTATGTACATGTAAGCCGTCAATCTACATATATATATTTTTTTTTTTGAATTTTCTTTTATTTGGGTAAAGATTAGTAACATATAAATAAAGTAAAAAAAAAAATTGCTTGAATGATAATGGTTATCTCGGTTCGCAAATCTCACTTTGGTTCTCATTTGATCTTAATCCTATACATGTTAAATAAAAGTTACATATAAAGAACATGCTTTGTTAAGCTAGTGAGCCTACTTGAACTCAATAGATGAAGCCCGTGTTTAGGCTCGTTTATTAAACAAGTTTACTTTTAGGCTCGTGCTTGTTTAAGCTTGACGATTCGAACTTTTAACGAGTTAATATCGAGTAACTTACGAGCGACTTGGCCCGTTTGCACCTTTAATAGCATGTTTACGCTTATAATTACTATTAAAGAAATTAGATAGTTGAATGACTAGTATATTAGTTTTAACTAAGAAAAACTTAATAAAAGTTATTAAATAATTATATGTGCAAGGTGATTCTTATGGAAGTTTTACTAAGAAATTTATGACGAACAAAGTTCTTATGGAAGTTTTACTAAGAAATTTATGACAAACAAAGCTAGAGACTTTATACAAATGTTTAAATGCTTTTTCTAATATTATATAATTTTTGCTTTATATTCCATGACACTTTGAGCTACTCGTTATTATTCAAATAAATTAAAAAAAAAAAAAAATAAAGTGAACGAGTTAGTCGAACAACCAGTAGGTTAGGACACCCCGTTTGCCAACTTCAATTTGAACACTATTAGAAACACTTGAATAATATTATTTCTTGTGTTAGGTAATATACGTAAATCGTGAGGAAGATATTAAAATCTACGTGAAAGACATACAGCTATATTATATACTATCAATTTGAAACACAACTAGCCAATAAGTAGTTGTACATGATGCATTAATGTTTTATTATGCATAACAATGTTGTTTTTTGGGCTTCACTTGTATCAATTTAATTAATTCAAATCAAAATAGGTTAATTTGGACTTTAATCATCATGTGAACCCTTCTCAACTTTGTATTTGAAACAATTACCATACTATAAATTTGTAACATGTTAGTACTTTAGTGAGTTATACTCTAAGGTTAGGGAGTTTTCCAAAAAAAAATTACTATACTTTTCACTTTTAATCAAAATGTTTTCATTTTTTTTTGCATTTTAACATCTTTGGTTTTATTTTTTACTTTTAACATAAATTTTTCTATCTTTTGCAATTTTTCAACTTTGATCCCCGTATTTTTCATCTTTTGCAAATTGTTCGTTTTACGTTTCATTCTTGCGAGTGAACACGCCGCAACGTGCGTGTGTGATTCAACATTTTTTCATCTATTTTTCCTGTTTGACAGGACTGTTACAACGCGTCTATTTTTCCCTATTTGACAGGTTTTTCGTAATGCGCGTGCTCTTAGATCGACTTAGTTATTCTTTTCTATTTTTACATTTCAGTCTAATTTCTTCGTATTATCATGCCGCAACGGGCATGTGTGATTCAGCGATTTTACATATGCTTTTCGTTCAGTGTTGTTATTTTTTTCTTTTTGTTTATTTTGTTTTTACGAGCTTTTTTGGTGTTGTTGGTCGCTGGTAATTGTGTAGCATTAGTGCTACTTGGAACGGTTTATGCCCCCCGCCGCAACGCGGGGGCACTTAATACTAGTTATTTTTTAAATGGTACATGACATTTCTTACATAAGTAGTGGTGGATTCCTTAGCGCGTTGCAGCGGGAATTCAGTCGTTATCGATTCGGTTCATTACGATATTAGTCATACCCCGGCACCCACTCCCCGAAGGAGAAAACCAAAAAAATAAAGTTGTCATGGAACCCCGTCGGAGATCCACCTCAGGCCGTCGTCGAAATCCCGTTCATCGGAACGCTCTTCACTGTCTGGCGAGATTGTCCTCAAGATTGGGTGGCCGGCCGGAGGCCATGGCTGGCACCATGGACATCGTCATCTATCTCTCTCTCTATCTCCGATGTCACTGTCTCTCTCTCTCTCTCTATTTACTGAAAGTGGTAAAAGGAAATGTTAAAAGAAAGGTTAAGGGGTAAATGTGCACACAATAGCAAAGGTTAAGGGGGTAAATGTGCACATAATAGCAAACTCTGATGGCAAAACTTAAGAGATAAATTATAAATCAAAGTTATCATTTATTATTGAGTAAATTACGTTTTTGGCCCCTGTGGTTATATCAGTTTTACTATATTAGCCCAAAATAAGATTTTTTAACGTTTCTGCCCCCATGGTCCCTATATCTAACCATTTTGGCCCCTAAGTCTAACCAAACCCCTAACCCTGGTTAATTAATTGGCACATGGGTTGCACATGATGGGTAAAATTGTAATTTTCCCTTCCCCTTTATAAATAAAACCCTAGATATTTTTTTTATCTTCCTGCAATCAAAAGCCACCTGCAACTTCTCTCTCTACATTCTCCTCCTTCTTCATCTTCCTGCAACTTCTCTCTCTACATTCTCCCTCTCCACCTGAAATCAAAAGCCATCTTCATCCCTGTCATTCGCCAAATCAAAAGCCACCATCGCTACCAAATCAAAAGCCACCATCGCTACCGGTGGTCGGAGGAACGGCATCATCGTTGCCGGTGAACGTGCCGGACTGGTCAAAGATACGGCTTCATCCCCCTCCATTGTAAGTTGTTTAATTTCTTCGATTGTTGCTGAGTTCTGGGTTTGAAGATGAAAGTGGGTTTGAAGATCTGGGTTTGAAGATGAAAGTGGGTTTGAAGATCTGGGTTCTTCGATTGTTTAATTTCTTCGATTGTTGCTGAGTTCTGAATCGGTAGCTTTCAATTGCAGTTCTGGGTTTGAAGATGAAAGTGGGTTGGAAGATCTGGGTTTGAAGTTCTGGGTTTGAAAGTGGTTTGAAGATGAAAGTGGGTTTGAAGTTCTGGGTTTGTTCAAGAAAGAGATGCAGATGATAATGATTTGTTCAAGATTTGGTGTCCACAGAACAATCAATGCGATCAAGCGATATTAGTGTAATAAACTGTAATAAACTTTTCTCATACAATATTAGTGTGTAATATATACATGTATAGAGTCAGTTAGGCGATTGCAGTGATGATGATAATTTATATGCGATTGCAGTGATGATGATAATTTATATGAGATTGCAGTGATACAATTGAGAGCACATTACTTGTTCACACTTGTAATGTTGCAAAAAAGTTAAGACACTAAAATTGTTGACAGGACAGGAACAAACCCTAGGTACTCCTAATGTGTAAAAGCATGTGCATCTTGTGTGTTTGAGGTCACATGTCGAACATATTTACTTGTTATCGTATTATTAACCTCTCAATCGCTGTAGTTCTTTGATGTTGCATGCATAAATGTCAAAGAAAATGGGTTTGACAGTTCTGGGTTTGAAGATGAAAGTGAGTTTGAAGTTCTGGGTTTGTTCAAGAAAGAGATGCAGATGTGATGATGATTTGTTCAAGATTTGAGTTTTATTTATAAAGTAATAAAAGAGGAGGGGAAATTACAATTTTACCCATCATGTGCAACCCATGTGCCAATTAATTAACCAGGGTTAGGGGTTTGGTTAGACTTAGGGGCCAAAATGGTTAGTTATAGGGACCATGGGGGCAGAAACGTTAAAAAATCTTATTTTGGGCCAATATAGTAAAACTGATATAACCATAGGGGCCAAAAACGTAATTTACTCTTTATTATTTTTTTTGTCTCGTTTGGATCATTTGATGACATAAAAACAGAGACTAATTATTGTCATTTGCTTTGTTATGTGATATATTTATAATTTATTATTTAAAAATACTAATGTGACATTTCGAAAAACGAATCTTAAATGATAATAAAATCGTGCCAGTAAGTTTGAATAACTAGAAATATTACATAGGAATTGATATTTGATCACGTGAGCACAACATTTAACCTGCTTAGGCGATCAGTAAAGAAAAAAAAAGGGAAAATATCATACATGTCGGCATTGCCTGTGTAGCCAACTTCACTCTTCCTCTCTTTACGGATGATATTTCTCTCTTTTTTCCTCTCTTCTCCTCTCTCACATACTCTACCCGAATGTGACCTTGCGAAGATTTTTGGGTATCTCTCTGTTAAACACCCTTCTCGTCCGTTTCTCTTTCTTCCATATCAGACCAAGGGCCTCCACCAGATTTCGCGATGGAGATTGTCTTACCTGGC
The DNA here is from genome assembly GCA_030545235.1 of Helianthus tuberosus. Classification (NCBI taxonomy): domain Eukaryota; kingdom Viridiplantae; phylum Streptophyta; class Magnoliopsida; order Asterales; family Asteraceae; genus Helianthus; species Helianthus tuberosus. The sequence goes on from CM060404.1 coordinate 88,596,228, forward strand.
CTTTCAGAATTTTTTTTTATCAATCTAATGACCCTAAACCTCTAAAATGAATAAATTGTCTCAATTAAAATATAGGGAAAATCACATCGGTATCGTATAGAACTAATTTATGCTCTGCTCGCGTTGCGGAGCGCGAGGCCAGATATTTCTCTGCCAATTAAAACAAGGCACTATCATAGTTTTTCTAGAAAAAAAAATTAAACAATGAGAAGACTGTAATTTTAAAGTGGAGGCAAAATTGTAATTTGTCTTGACCAATGAGCGAGCTCTAGCAAATAAATGTTACATGGAGTCAACCAATTAAAACAAAACACTACCATAGGTTGGCAAAAAAAAAACGAAAACGATGGCAAGACTATAATTTTGAACTGGGGGGATCGTAAGTTTGACTGGGTAAAATCGTAATTTGTCGAAAAACTATAATGATGACAAGATTGTAATTTTGAATTGGGGGCAAAATTGTAATTTTGACTGGGGCTAAAATCGCAATTTGTCAAAATATACAACGATGGCAAGACTGTATTTTTGAACTGGGGGAAGGGGGCAAAATCGTAATTCTAAACTGGGCTTAAATCATAATCTGTTTAGGCCAATAGAGAAATGTTAAACAATTGTCTGATATTCCCCTTCATGGTTTATATATGTATATAAAATATGTTGTTGAAACACAACTCAAATGCTACATAAAAGTTTGGGTTTTCACGCTTTTCTTATAGCCTTTTCATTTTCACACTTCCATCACAAAAAAAAGGATTATGGTATTTTAGTAATTATTTTGTTTTCACACTTTTATCATAATCTTTTGTTTTCGCACTTTCATCACAAAATAGTTTTTTTTCTTTTAATGTAATGAGTTGGTTTTCTTTTCTTTTTTTTTTTAATTTTCCCTTACACCTCTTATAGTACATATAATATACGCTTTTAACCTGTTTAATATTCTAGTAATTTTGTTTTTCTATAATAACTTTTGTTTGTTAACTAAAGACAGAGTGAGTGACGTAACTGTTGCGGTACCATGACGAACCCAACCGCTTATGAGCAAACAACATCATTCCCGGTATGGTATAAATGTTTGCTTTTACGTTTTTCGACAAATTAAACTGATAATGACTAAATCCCCACAACTTTTTGGTTTTCACACTTTCATTAAAAAATGTGTTTTAGTAATTTTTCACACTTTCACCATAGTTATGTCTTTTAGCGTAATGAGTTGGTTTATGCTATTAACCTGTTTAATCTTCAAATAATTTTGTGTTTCCGTAATAAGTTTTGTTTGTTAACTAAAACAACAGAATGTGCACATTTGTTTTTATTTTATTTTGTAAAGTTCTATTATAGATTTTTTTTATGAAAACAGAGTTGTATTCAAAATCAGGTTTTTTTTTTTTTGTATAATAAGCTATATCGAGTTAGTGACGTTACTGTTGCGGTACCGTAACGAACCCAACCGCTTGTGAGCGAATAACATCGTTGCTTGTACGATATTGATGTTTGCTTTTATGTTTTTCAACAAACTAAACCAAGAACGACTAAACTCATACCACGTAGTCTAAGTAAAAAACGATCACACTCACACCACGAAACGCAAGGAAGCAAGCCTAGTTATTAATTATCTCATATTCTCATGACTTAATATCATAAAAATCTTTGGTTCGTTGGCCGGTTTGGTTTCCTGAGTGAGGGTCCCACAAGACAGGCGACAGGCGACACCTCATCATAGTAACACATTTGTGGTGAGGTTGAGTGGGGCCATGCCACCACCATTCAATTACATGTAATTTCAGAGAAATTCAGGTACGAAATTGTAACAAATTCACAACTTTGGTGGCCTTTAAACAAATAACTCCAAAAGAAAAACAATATTTTATCAACACAAAAGAAAATGCATTGAATTATGTTGATAAATGCATCAATACGTGTCACTAAAGGATTAAAAGCATTCCCGAGGAAACCTCCACCTCCACCTCCACCTCCACCCTCTCTCTCTCACACACACACACACACACACATTTTCTGATTTTCTCTCTCTAAAAAATCTTGAACGGAAGCAGTGTATTTGCTGGCTTGAAAAGGAAGCTCAAGAACAACTTGAGGATATCTTTTTAACATTTTTTATGATCGGTAAGCAGTTAGGGGCTTGTTTTGATCTGAATTTACAGTTTAAAACAAAGAATAGAAGTTAGGACTCAAAAAGTTTATATTTTTATTGGTCTTGAACCAGCCCTAGACTCTTATATATATTATTATATGGAGTGATGAGAAGAAAACCCAAATTATCTTGATTGGCTGAGAAGGGTTGGGTTGCCTCAGATCCATGGAACCCAGATTTCTTTTGTGGAAAATTTGAAAAAGTCTTCACCTTTTTAGGGTTTTAATTTGTAATTTGTTGTGGGTCTAGTTTTATTTTATTGTTCTTGATGTTTATTGAAAGATAGGTTTTGGGTTTTTGTTTTTGTTAGTTTTTGAAGAATCTTGTATTGTTTAGTAGATTCTAAAGAAGCCCAATTTGTTGTTTTGTTGATATTCATAGGCATGGATCATGAGATCCGGTAGTTGTCAGTTGTCACCTCGGATCTGTTGACCAAATCTTGTTATTGTTTTGTGAAATAGTCAATCTTGGTCTCAATTACAAAAAGGGTTTCAGCCTATAGGTGTTGTTCTTCAGTTCTTGATGAGTTGATGGTTTGTGATGCTATGATTAGTGATCAAGATTAAGGGGTTCATGTAGAGCTTTGGGGGTTATGTACTTATGTTGATGTGATTGGAGATATTTGTGATTTGAAAGAAAAAGTTGTTAGATGGAAGAGATGCCACCTACGGTTTCAGTTACGTTTAGTTTAACGAATCCGATCTCCGAAAACGCTGCTCTACAAAGTCATGTGGATTTCACTCAAATGAATCTGTTTTCCGAAACCACTGTTCTTCATGGAAATAGCAAGGGGCTGACCGGTAAGGGAATTGTTGGTGATGAGATTATGATTCAAGAAAGCGATGCGGATGAAACTATGTCTGTTGAGGACGTGCCGATTGAAATCAACAGTGAGTTGTTAGCCATGAATGCAAATTCGGGTGGCTTAAAGGCGTCTGTAATGGCGGAAATCAACAGTGAATTGTTAGCCATGAATGCAAATTCGGGTAGTTTAAAGGCGTCTGTAATGGCTATTGAGGGCATAGATAACGGTCAAATAGTTGCGAAAGTGATTAGTTTGGAAGCTACGACAAATGAGCATACTTTAAAAGCGTCGGTAATGGCGATTGCTGATAAGCAACATAGTAAAGTTGTAAAAAGTGTTTTTGAGTTAGAGTATTTACCACTTTGGGGATCTAATTCGGTTTGTGGTAAAAGGCCAGAAATGGAAGATGCTGTAATAGCGGTTCCTCAGTTTATGAAAATTCCGATTAAGATGCTTGTTGTGGATCATGCAGCGAATCCAAATCTCAGTGATTTAACTGCTCATTTTTTTGGTGTTTACGACGGACATGGTGGATCTCAGGTATTTCTTGAAACCTTCTAAGATAAAAATAATCACATTTAAACAATTAGGTATATAATAGCCGTTAAAAAAGTTTATTATTTTTTAGTTGCAGCAATCGACTATCTCACGAATTAATTGATGATCTTGTGATTATTATTCATGTAGTCGTGATAGGTGATTTTTCGTTTGTAACGAACATCCCGACTCCTCCGAAAAGTTAGTGACGATTAGGTGATTTACTCATGTAGTCGTGATATTTTTCGTTTGTAACGAACATCCCGACTCCTCCGAAAAGTTAGTGACGATTAGGTGATTTTTCATTTATAATAGTCATTAAATTTGTCTCAACGACTCTTTGCATGCTTCCCTAAATTTCATTATTTGAGTCTCAATAACCAATGTTTGACATTGACCCATGTGACCTTTCTTCTTTTTAATCCAGTATTATTGTTTTGACCCGTAGAGATAAAACATAATCTGATACTCCGATTCAACCAATTCGTAAAACGGGTTGAAATTGCCACCATTGTGTATTGTGTTTGGTGATTCATCAAAACTGAGTTATAATTGTTTCTTGATTTAGGTCGCCAATTATTGTCGAGATCGTGTTCATGTCGCTTTACAAGAGGAACTAAAAATCATGAAACAAGAATTGGCGAAAGGAACGATCAACGACAGTGTACAAATCTGCTGGGAGAAAACCTTCACTAATTGCTTTAAGAAGGTAGATGATGGGGTCAGCGGGACCGCAACGACTGAACCAGTGGCCCCCGAAACCGTAGGGTCTACGGCTGTGGTGGCGTTAATCTGTTCATCACATATTGTAGTTGCAAATTGTGGCGATTCTCGGGCTGTACTTTATCGCGGCAAAGAAGCCATACCTTTATCAAATGATCATAAAGTAAACATATCTTTGTTTCTCCTGTTGTTGAATGTTAACATAGTGTAATTTTTTTCTTTTCAAATGATCTTACTTGTTGCTTGAATGCCTAATTATGTAGCCAAACAGAGAAGATGAATATGCGAGAATTGAGGCAGCAGGGGGCAAGGTTATACAGTGGCAAGGACACCGTGTTTTTGGCGTGCTTGCGATGTCAAGATCTATTGGTGAGTCTTATATACATATATATAGTGAAAGGTTTAAATACAAAAGGCTCTTAACGTGCGACGGTACGCGACCACCAATATAACGTCCGTAATTGTGCAAATAACGTGCATAATTAGGGTTAACCAAACCCATGCGTAATTATGCAAATAACGTGCGTAATTAGGGTTTAACCTAACCTATGCGTAATTATGCAAATGACGTGCGTAGTTATGTATTATAACGTGCGTAATTATGCAAAGTTTATTACTATTGGGTGGGACACCGCGTTCAATTGAAGGCCTAGATTAGATCAGATGTGTGGTTGAGATGCTCGCGTACGCATCGCACGATAAGGTGGTCTTGTACGTTAACCGGCCTCTCTCTCTCTCTCTCTATATATATATATATATATATATGTATATATGTATGTGTGGCAAAATGGGTAATGTTGTATGGGATGTACCGGATTGGATCGGTGTTATTCAACCTCGCGTTTATGTTCTTTTTTTTAATGCATAGTTGGACATAAAGATTTTTTTCTTTTTAATTTTGGGTTTCAGGGCTGGATATATTATAACCCATTTGTTTTTCTTTCTCGTTTGATGTGTTTTTCAGGTGATAGGTATTTAAAGCCATCGATAATACCTGAACCAGAAGTCACATTCACAGCCCGAGCCCGAGAAGACGAGTGCCTGATATTAGCAAGTGATGGGTTATGGGACGTAATGTCAAACGAAGAAGCGTGTGAGGTCGCAAGAAAACGAATCCTAATCTGGCATAAGAAAAATGGCGGTAATATGGTCGAACGAGAGCTTAATGGGGTTGATCCTGCAGCGCAAGCAGCAGCCGATTACCTTTCCATGTTGGCTTTACAAAAAGGAAGCAATGACAATATATCAGTGATTGTGGTGGATCTTAAAGCTCAAAGAAAGTTTAAAACAAAATCTTGATTTTGTTGGTTGTTTTATGATGATAATAGTTTTTATAGAACACAAATGAATCATTTGGTTTCTTTCTCATTGTTAGTCCATTCATTTTTCATATGGGCTTTGAATGTGTGTAATGAGGATACTGTTATAATATAGTTTGTAGAGACTGCTTACTATCTCATTGATATATACTATCGTTTTCCAAACAAAACCTATGTCGAAACGTAGACCAACTCAAAACGTACATAAAATAAGCACGTGTGTTTGCGTTGTACACGGCGTGATAAAGTATAGACTACACTTGACCCGATTCGTTTCCGAACTAAATTAACGTCGAACCGTGTAGAAACTCAAATTTACGTGGAATGAAATCGTACTATATTTGACCTGGTTTGTTTCCAAACAAAATTAGGTCAAAACGTAGTCCAACTCAAAACGTACATAAAAATAAAACATTATATATTAACCTGACTCGTTTTCGAACAAATATTACGTTAAAGCGTAGGCGGGCTTGTTTATACCGACAAGTACATAAAATAAAAACGTTTAAAAATTAGTTTTAGAGTAAACGTGAAACTTTAGAAACTTGAGAGGGTCAAAGTGACATTTATAAAGTTAGAGGGTTACGTTTAACATTTTATCAAACTTTGGGGTAGAATGGGTCGGTGGACGGTGGCTTTAGCACCGACCATGTGTTTAAGGCATTATAAATTCATGTCTGGGAATTTAACATTTATAAATATAACAACTAGTGTTTTTCAATGACGCGCGTTGCGCGAAAGGCATTGGTGTTTTCGACCGACATCATTCTTCAAACGATTCGAGATAAACGATGCGTAACCATCAGGGGCGAAGTATAGAAGGGGCGGGAGAGGGCGCCCGACCCCCGAACTTTTCGCTCAGTTGTGTTATATATGTAGTTTTCGTATAGAAATTTTTGGGTATATACATTTTCGACCCCCCGGTTCTACAGAAAGTTTTGGGTATATACGTTTTCGACCCCCCCGTCATTTGGGTCAAGCTTCGCCACTGGTAACCAGCCATATCCGGCATCGTGAAGTGTATTAAAAAGGGAGCAATTGGACGATTGGATGCTGGGCTAGGTGTTTCTTGGAATGCCCACGGATTGTTCGGGTCAAAACCACGATTATGAGGATTCATTTTTCGTATTGTGGTTGGATGAGAATTTTTTTTTAAAATAAGATAGAGATGATTATAGAAGAGGTGGAGTAGTTGTGGTAAAAAAATGAATAGAAGTGTGAATATTTATAGTGAATAATTTTTTTTAAACACATAGCCGTTGGCCAACGGCTAGCCCAAACGGCTACTTGTCTTGGCCAATGAGATCCTGCCATGTCATCTTGATAGCCCCGTCCAACGCCCGGGCTGAAACCCCCGCCCAAGGGGCCACGCCGAAACCCAAGCCCACCCGGGGTGGTGACTTGGGCGTTTGTACCCAACCCACGTCACAACCCCCGCCCCCAGGCCGTATTGTGGTTGGATGCGAATTTTTTTTTTTAAAATAAGATAGAGATGATTATAGAAGAGATGGAGTAGTTGTGGTAAAAAAAATGAATAGATGTGTGAGTATTTATAGTGAATAATTTTTTTTTTTAACACATAGCCGTTGGCCAACGGCTAGCCCAAACGGCTACTTGTCTTGGCCAATGAGATCCTGCCATCTCATCTTGATAGCCTGGTCCAACACCCGGGCTAAAACCCCGGCCCAAGGGGCCACGCCGAAACCCAAGCCCACCCGGGGTGGTGATTTGGGCGTTTGTACCCAAACCCCGCCACAACCCCCGCCCCCAAGGCTGAAACCCCCGCCCATTGATTTTTATCATATATGAATATGAATGAATGCCCATTGATTTTTATCATATATGAATATGAATGAATCACTGTTCATTGAGTTTTAATATATGAATGAATGATGAAAGCTCTTATGAACAGTGTAACAATTGTCTAGCTTTTCCATCTTATTTACAATAATGCCATCGTTTCGTTTTGCTCTTTGGTCTAATAGTTTTCAACATTTGAAAACCCTAATCTTCCTTCAAAAGTTCACGCACACAACAACAGGACTTCCCCACATTCTTTGATTACTTCATCTCCTCCAAATACTCTCTCTATGATCGGTGACCGGAAACCCGGTGAAGCCCAGGGAACTCCGGCGGCTGCTGGCGGTTCGTTTTGGTCACTTCTCTCCTTCTCTGCTCCACCTAAACCGATGACAGTAGTGGGGCCGGCCACCACACCTCGGTGTTCCGGCAAGGATTCTGAGCGGAGACTAGACTAAGAAAATGAAGATGAGAAGAGAGAGACCGGAGCTGAGGAGACGGCAGAGTCACGTCGAGCTCCGGCAATTTACGGCTGCGGCAGTGGATCACCGACACGGTTAGGTCTTATTTTTTTTGTTCTATCTTTCTGTTTATTTTTGTTCTTTTGGGGAGTCGACTCATCTAACAGAGAGTGCTTGTGTTTTGCCCGAAGATGATGAGGATGTTGATGAAGATGGCAGCCGGCGCCGGAGTTACCGGCGGCGGCGGTGACTGTGGTGGTGGCTAGGTTAGTTCCATTCGACAGGATCCAACTTTATTACGGTTCAAGTTCGAGGCTCGGGTCACGGTTTGTTCGGTGCAGGTTCAGTTCAGGTTTTGCGGGTCAATGTTTGGTTCAACTCGGTTTGACTCGGTCAAACCGAGTCAACTCAGTCAACAGATCGGTTCGGGTCCGGGTCCGGGTCAAACAGTCAACGAAGGCAACGGGTCAGAGTTCGGGTCAGCTTTGGTATTATCGGTCAACTCAGTCCAGGTTCGGGTCGACTCGGTCAATACCCGAGTCAACTCGGGTCAACGGCGGTCAAACAGGTAAACGCCCAGTCAACACGAAGGACCTGGTAAAGTTTTAAGCGTAGCGGATTACTTTACGTTAGATTTTATATATTTAACGCGACACCGAGCTCGACCGATACCGTTAGTGATTAGTCACATTTTATTTTATCGTATTTGATAAACTTTTAGTATATGTTGTTGAATTGATTGGATTATTGTTGAGTTTTGACAAAATACGACGACTTTTATTGTCGGGTTATTCGAAAAACAGAGGAAACTCTGTCCGATTTTCCTAAAAAAAAATCCGAAACACAACACGTATTTATAGTCCGGAGCTATGTTTTTACGCTTGCTACTTACTCCGTTATGGTTCTTATTTCGTACTTTTGGTACTTCTTTGGTGGTTACAAATTTTGTTATTGACTTTCTATCACAACCCAAACGGTTGACTTTACTTGGAATCAAACCAATATCGACCGGGCTACCACTATTAACAGTATTCTTGCCATAATACGTTTCAATTTAATATGTTTGTATCATTCTAGATTGATTGTCGATATCCTTTTTTGAATATCACGACTTTAATATATGAATTTATGCTTTCGGTTTAAAAGTTGGTTTGTCCCCGCCGCGAAGCGCGGGAGGATACCACTAGTTGTTTTTAAAATGGTGAAGGAACTCAACATTTTTTTTTAAATTGTGAAATAATTCAACCAAAGAAATTAAGAATCATGTGTCATGACCAGTGGCGGAGCTAGCCCATTAACTTAGAGGTATCCCAAATTTTTTTACCATGCAATCGTACAATTATAATTAAAAAAACAACAAATCTACAAACAATAATACTACATAAACAATAACAACAAACAAAAAAATCAAAGGACGAGAAACACTCACCAAACACGCAGGTCAACCGCCAGTCAACGGAGCAGCAACAGGGACGTCGAGCAGCAGCACAGACGCTTGGACGATCGCAATTCGTCGTGACGTTCTGTTTCCATACACAAAAGGATATTTTATTGTTTTTGGGCTTGGGCTAAGTTTATCAATTGGGCCTCTTCAATTATATTATTCTTAATTTGGGTTAACTCTAATATTTGGGCTTAATTATTATACAGGTTTGGTGTTGTAAAAAGTTTGGGCTTATACAAATTTGGAATTTTAATAAATTAAAGTTTCATATTTTGGGTTTCCCTGTACTTGTTCATGGTATCCTTTATGTAAAACCGGAAAAAAATTACACTATGAAAATGGGGTTGAGCCGTAGCCCGTGCTACACCTACTTACACTATACCTCCGCCCCTGGTCATGACCTCCTATCACCACCAATCCTCTTGTTCAAATATAAGAATTGTTTAGGGCCTAAATCTCGTCTATCGACAAGCCTAGGACCAAATTTATATTACGTTACAATTTGTTAACGCCATGAAATTTATAGTCCGCGAATTCAAGAAAACAAAGGTATATAAGCATTTGTCGTTTACAAAGAAAAGTATTAGGTTTTGGTCAAGTTGTGCATCTTAATCTAGTCACTTCTTAGTTCTTACCGCTAGACAGACTTTTTAAAACCATTTTGTTTGCTTGGTACAAAAGCAAGTTATATGGGAGTTTCATTAAAACGTGTGTTTGATAGAGACAAGTATCTAACTTTATGGCCCTTTGAGAAAAACTGACTTTATGGAAGTCGTTGCCCATTTCTTCATTATTATATCCTTCTAATTTTTTGTTAATACGTTTCTTAAATAAAGTCGTCATCCTTATCATACTCAATAAATCCCAACAATATGAAAATTAAGGTAGGATCTGAAGAGGGTAAAATGTTTCGTAAATTAAGTAAATTGATGAATATGTTTTATGACACCAGCAAGAAATAAACAAGCTACCGCACAAGAAAATCATATAATCCATAGAAATACTATAATCATCTAAGATTCCTCAATTTGTTATAAAAGACTCATGGTAACTTTTATTTGATAGTGGTAGAGTCTATTGGATAATCATACCCTTGACCAAACACAAAAAATACGATTTGAACTAACTCGTTCAACTCTTTTTATTATTAAATTAAAGCATATCAAATTACAATAGACTTAACCGTCTATTTATACTAAACCCATTCTAATCCTAATTAAACTCAGACTCTATTTAAATAATAATCAAACCCTTGATCGAACACAAAAATACGATTTGAACTAACTTGTTCGATTCTTTTTATTATTAAACTAAAGCACACCAAATTACAATAGACCTAGCCATCTCTTTATGCTAAACTCGTTCTGATCACAATTAAACTTAAACTCTATTTAATTAATAAAATAACCAACTAGATAAACTTATCTATTTCAAACTAACAATTATCCCTAATTAAAATATAAAATACTCAATATATAATTCACCAAGAATTATCTATAACCATTTTAATAGTTATCTCCTGAATTCAAGATTAACATCTTCAGAGTCAGAGCATGAATGAAATTTGGGAGATCTTTTCCTGAATACCGGTACATATTTTATTGATTCGGTATTCGTTATTTGTACTTTTTCGATAAAAAAGGGTATATGTAACAAATTTAAATATTGGTGTTGTATGTGTACCTGCAATGTACCGATTTAGCCTATTTGATACCTGTACCATACTGGTACTCGTACCAATTTAGCTTATTTGGTACACGTATGTGTACAAGTAGAAGATCAATGGGGTGCATGAAAAAAAAATAAAGTGATATAAAATGGTACTGTACCGAAATACCGGCACTGTACTAGTACATTCGGTACCTAATTTTTGTTTAGATTCGGTATCAGAGCGGGTACGGGTATTGATACGATAGTGATCCCATCCCTACTTACAATACAAAGTACGAAATAATGTAAATTACAATACAAATTGAAATAAATATAAACGAAGAAATAAGATGGAGCAGAATGGTGTTTTTGGCTGACGATTCGTGTTCAACACGGGCCCTTAAAACATATTCCGGGTCTCCAAAAAGAATCCGTCTGTCTCTCAGTCTCCCGGAGTAAAAAAAACAGAAGCAGTGTAAGGCACGAAAACCGAATTATACCTTTAATCACGTAGTAGGAATATTAGAAAAAGGATTGCTAGAAAGTCTAGAGAGTTGGAGAGTTGTTTTGGTGTGTATTATAAGACTACTCGATACGGGGCTCGTCCCTGGTGCGTCGAGGAGCGGCGACGGGCTGCACACCCCCTGGGTCGTCCCCGTCGTCTCCGTCCTCCCTTAGACGTTGAAGTCGGGCCTGTTTCTTCTTTATACCACACACACATATACATACAATCATATATATATATATATAGAGAGGATCGCTAAAATGAAAACCACCTCTAGTTGTAAGAACCATGAGAACCACTTTCTAGCCTTTAGATCAACAAGATGGATGGATGAGATTAAAAGTAACAAAAATTAATATTAAATACATTTTGTCTTATTATGTCTTTAATATTTTAATCTAAAATGGTAGTTTAGTAAAATAATTCTTTTTTGTCTTTTTGTCTTTATTATTTTTTAATTAATTTTTTGTTTTATTATATTACTTTTTATTTTTTAAAAAGATTTTTTATTAAAAACATTTTTAAATTCAGATTTTTTTAACAAAGACAATTTTTTTTGCGCACCGGTTTTTGCACGCCGTTTTTACGCATTGTTTTTTAATGGGTCGTTTTTTCACGCCGTTTTTTACGCTCGACTTTTTCAAGCGTCGTTTTTTTAACGCGCCGTTTTTTACGTCCCGTTTTAACGAGACGTTTTTTACGTCCCGTTTTTTTCGCGGCGTTTTTATGCGCCACATTCACGCCCCTTGTTTAGGCGCCGTTTTATCATACGATTTTTTACGTTTTACAACCTACGTAGAAAAAAGTTTACGTTTTATGTTTTACGTTAAAATGTTTACGTTTTACGTTAAACTTTTTACGTTTTACGTTAAACTTTTTACGTTTTACGTTAAACTTTTTACTTTTTACGTATTACGTTAAACTTTTTACTTTTTACGTAAAACTTTTTACGTTTTACGAAAAAACTTTTTACGTTTTACCTTTTACGAAAAACTTTTTACGTTTTACGTAAAAAAAATTACGTTTTACGAAAAACTTTTTACGTTTTACGTTTTTACGTAAAACTTTTTACGTTTTACTTTAAAACTTTTTACGTTTTACGTTTTACGTGAAAACTTTTTACGTTTTACGTTTTACGTTAAAAAGTTTACGGGTTAACTTTTTTTTTTTACAAAAACTTCTTTACGCAAAAACGAACGCACCCAGAAATCGCAAACTCGGGAGATGTCTCAGATATATCGTTATCATCATCGACTAGGGGGGGAAAATTAAAAACCAACAACATCAAAACAAAGTCTATCTCGAAAAAAAATGGGGATTGGCTCAGATTAACGGATAATCAAAAGGCTGCAAAAGAGGGGTTGCAGGTTTAAAAAACCTACCCTCCGACGTCCTTGCCGCGCCATCGTCATCAAAATCGGCGTTTTTTTTTTCATCATCGCCGCCCACATCCAACATATCAAACCCACAAAAGTCCACTGATCAAAATCACCAGATAAACAAGAACACAGGCAAAAAATCAAAGAAACCCAACCAAAAAATCAAACCATCAAACCCACATAGTCGACAAAGTTCATCAGACCCACATAGTCCACAGAGTTCATCAGACAAAAAATCAAAGAAACCCAACCAAAACAAAATTGAAAACCCACCTTCTCTGACCCAACTCAAGCCATCATCGAGCACCCACCACCTCCGACATCGAGCACCCACCACCTGCCATCGAGCACCCACCACCTCCGACAACGACACTCCACCACCGTCATCGAGCACCCACCACCACCACCACCACCTCCGCCATCGACACTCCACCACCGCCGGAGATAACAACACAGGTCATCAACATCAAAAACACCGCCGGAGATAACAACACAGGTCCCATCGTTCACCGTCAAACCACCACCATCTAACCCTAAACTCCAAATCGGAGCTCACTACTCCAAATCAGAGCTTTTGGGCGGTGGTTTTGTGACAGTTGCCCACGCATATATATAGGTAGAGGATCCTGTAAAAAAGGCCTAAAGTGTGAGAAGGGTAAGAAAGAATCTCAGCCATTAGATCTTTTGATCTAATGGTTGAGATCAATAGGGACCAAATTGTAAAATATTTTCATTAATTTGGACTGATTTGAAATATCTAGGGGCAATATAGTCTTTTAAACCCACTAGAAATTAGGTAATGCACATGTAAGTTCCCCCCGTCTTTTTTAAACGTCAATAACTTTTTATACGTAACTTTAAAAAAAAATTACACCATAATAACGAGCGTTTTTTTATCTTTAATATGAGTACCATATTGCTATACTTATATAGAGAAAAAAATATGTCTCGATCAGATGTTTAGTCAATGAATGGTGTTATATACTTGCTGAATGGTGTTATATACTTCCTATAATTAAGGTGGCGGTTATGGGAAGTTTTTAATTAATTGAATTAATGATTAAATTACTTGTTTACCCTTTTCAATTAATTTAGATCTAATGGCTGAGATTCTTTCTTATCTTTCTCACACTTTTGGTCTTTTTTACAATAACCTTACCCTATATATATATATATATAGGGAAAGGTTAACATACAAAAGGCCTTATCCTACTTCACGTACGCGACGCGCTCAACCATCAGATCTGGGCAATAATCACGCATGGGAACCCTAATAACGCATGGGAGCAGTTTTTTGGTGATAATCACGCATGGGAGGTGATAATCACGCATGGGAAGTATAATAACGCACGTTATGATGGAAAAAAAAATAATTACGCAAGTTATAAATCTGGTCGCGTAGGTTAATGTAGGTTAAGCCTTTTTGTACGTTATACTTTCTCTCTCTCTCTCTATATATATATATATATATATATATTGAGGCTCATCCTCCACACCCTAGGTTCATCCTCTTTAGGCCCATCCTCACACACGCTTACGTAGACGCCTACGTGGCAGACCATCCTTTGAGGACTACCCTCCTCCAGACCCCATAGTCTAACCAAGGCTGACTTTATAGTGCACATCAATTCAAAGCATCTCCAAGGCTTTCTTAACATAATTGTATAACTTATATCGTTAATATTATTTAACTCGTGTAATAGACGTTAATATTATTTAACTCGTGTAACAGACGAGTTTCTAAGCTAGCTTTATAACAAATAATTGCATAAAACCACCCCGAAACGATAAATTGAAACTCAAATGAGGGAAGAACACAACATCTAAGATCATTTTTTTAAAGAAAAATGAGAAAACCAAAGATAATAGATCCTCCATTTTCATATAAGAAATGAATTACAATAACAGAAAAGAATGTTTAGAAATTCAAATGAATGATCACAAATGAGTCCGGGTTTGATAGCACAATATGTAACTTGATTGACTAGATCATACTAGAAAGCTACATAAACATAACTTTGTTTAACACAACTAGATGATGGACAATTATGGGACGATACAATCATATATATGTTATTTTAACTATTTAACCGATAAGGTAAGATTCCACAAAGTGATCATGCTCCATTATCAGTATACTATGAAACACTAAAATCGTATACATGGTCTTTTAACGTTGGTTTACTTTATAAGGTTCTTTCTGTTACATGCCATATATGATTGTTTTTAACGTGGTAAACCTATATGAATGTATCGCTTTAATTTTTCAAATTTTGAATGCTAAAATTCCGATTGACGTTTTGAATTTCCAAACTCTCTTTTGTTTTATGTTCCACGTCAGTGTTTGATGATTTGCCCGAATGAAAACTTGGATTATTTATGAGTGTAGCAAAGAAGAGACAATGCTACACATTACTTGGTTATAGTTAAGAGTACCAAAAGGCCGATATCCTTTATTTTTAGTGTTTTCATGTTTGGAAAAGAAACTCAAATAAAAAGTCCCTAGTTATATTGATTTACAACTTATCTTACTTTTAGTTTTGGATATACTGATTTACAACTTTTTGTTATAAATTAACTGGTATACATAGAATTATACGCAAAACAACTTTTTGTTATAAATTACAACTTTTTGGATATATTAGTTTACCCTTTTAAGCATTGAACTTTACTCTACATATGACACGAGTCTTCGTTAGTGGGGTTGAAAACCGATTTGTTGAGACATGTGGACTAACAAATAATTGCAATAAGTCAATTGATAATTTATAAGAATCTACTAATGAAAATTACAAAATTTTGTAGAACTTTTTTTTCATATTACTAGCCGAAGTTGGAGGCCTTTCCGACCACACAATTCTAACTTATCCTTCGGCATACACGGGTTGGGCAAGAACACCGCCACAATTGCCTTTCTAGCTAGATGAGATCATTTTCGGGTTCGTGAACCAGCGGTGGATGAGAGGAAAGGAAGGAGAAACTGGGTGTTGATTTTGTAGTGAAGCATGGGGATTCAAGTGATGGAGCGAGAACACCACCACAAGTTGTATGGGTCCGTTTGGGTTCACATGGGTTGGGATGAGGTGACACACTATAGTTGGTTGGTGGTGAGGGTTAGGCTTTGAACACCCCGTCCAGCCCCCCCCCCCCCCCCCCCCCCTAGTCAGATCATACCTATCACTTGTTACATGAAGAACTTTGTTAAAAGAGTTAATTACTTTTTTTGATTTGTTGAAAATAAATATTACAGTTAATTATTTTAAAAATTGCTAAAACAGTATCGGTGATTTCATTTTTGTTTCAATTGGACCCACCTCTACCAACACCATCCAACTCACCGTTAAGTTTTTTGTGAAAAGACTAAAACATTCCTCTGTCTCATTCGTTTCTCCCTCTATCTCTAAAAATAAATATTACAATTAGTTATTTTAAAAACTACTAAATGAGATAAGACAATATCAATTTTATAAATTCCAGTTAATTAAAACGAGTCGAGCTTAAACTCGTTTTTCTTTTTTCTTTTTAATTTAAAAGAGTTAAGTTCAAGCGAGTTAAACTTGACTCATTTATATCCATTGACATGATAAATGAGTTAATTATTTTAAAAATTGCTAAAACAGTATCGGTGATTTCATTTTTGTTTCAATTGGACCCACCTCTACCAACACCATCCAACTCACCGTTAAGTTTTTTGTGAAAAGACTAAAACATTCCTCTGTCTCATTCGTTTCTCCCTCTATCTCTAAAAATAAATATTACAATTAGTTATTTTAAAAACTACTAAATGAGATAAGACAATATCAATTTTATAAATTCCAGTTAATTAAAACGAGTCGAGCTTAAACTCGTTTTTCTTTTTTCTTTTTAATTTAAAAGAGTTAAGTTCAAGCGAGTTAAACTTGACTCATTTATATCCATTGACATGATAAATGAGTTACTTTGAGTTTACCGTGACAAATTCTTTTTTTAACTTTTTAAAACTTTATAATTAGCTCATACTTTAAATATTCTAGAAAAATTGTGGAAACATAAAATGCAGGTTGTGTTCTATGCATAAAGACGTGTGGAGCAAATGAAGCTGTCATTCCTTAAAAGACATGCGATGTTGTGGCCTTATTTTATGTACAAATCTTAATTGTCGTAAACCGCCCTTTAATTATTTATGTTGATAATAATAGTATTTAATTATACAGATTGTTCCTCAAGTTTGAAAATATTGTATTTCGTGTCTCTATTTTTATTGTTGTGTGACAACAACGATGACCAATGCCTCTGATTAATGATGTCATATAGCCATATAGGCCTCTGTGTAATAACATTTGTTTTTCTTTTCATAACTTCTTACTTGAATTTTAGTTTTATGAAACTTATTCCAACTCTTTTACATATTTTTGTTTCTCATTTCTATAAAATTTTAGTTTTACGCCCCGCTTGCGGTATGCACATATAATGTATATATGTGTGGGCGCTCGGGGGGCAAAAGCAAAAGTGCACTAATTTTTAACATTATTTTACTAATTTCGTGAAAATAACGTTAAAAGAGGGGATGGTTAATCATGCATCATGTGGTGGCGTTGATAGCCGAAAGACAAGGGGGTACATGCACCAATTGGCGTTTGTCTCAATTGCTGAGTGTTATGTGCCTTATGTCCAAGGCTTGATGCAAAACCACAATCGAGCCGGGGGTCTCATTGGAAGCAGCCTCTCTATTCCTACGGGGTAGAGGTAAGGCTGTCTACATCCCACCCTCCTCAGACCCTACCTTAGCTTTTGCTATTGGTGGGATATACTGAGTACGATGATGATGATGATGATTTCTATAAAATTTTAATCCTTTTCTTTTATAATATACAACGACCGGATGATCGATGCATGGTAGATACGTGACACTGACAGTATTTCTTTTGTCTGATACTACTTTCCGATTGTTGATAGTGCACCTTGAAGTCTTAGACGATCTATGTATGACTCGACGAACATATCAACCATAGATCACTTTTTTTTACCTTTTCCTAACTATTTTTAATGCACGTGGCGATCGACTCATCAACCATGTAGTGTGTTTGCATCTCGCGATCTCCTTGTGAGGTCTTTGGTTCGCTAGTTGTCATTTCTAAAACAATCAAAAGAGACAAATTATAACTAGGGTAATAAAAATTTTGGATTTTCAAAATTTTGGATTTGTTCCTGGATTTTCAAAAATACACGAACGGTCCTTGTGATTTGTATTTTGTAACTCATTTATTCCTCAACTAACAAATCTAAAGATTTCAGCAAGTTCAAAATACTTTACTCTAAAATTTATTAGAGGGGGACATGTTTGCAATCATACTTGTTTATATTTTTGTTGTGTGACATGAATACTATGCAACCAACAAACCATAATACCATATTAGCATTACATATACTCCTCCTCCTCCTCCTCCTCCTCCTCCTCCTCCTCCTTCCCTACCAACTCAAATGCTTAAAGTAAAACCCGAAAGCTCCATTTCTCTCTCCACACCGGAATTCATGGAAGAAGAAGAAGAAGAAGATGATGCACCGGAAGAGGAGCAAACACCAACATCACCATTTTGGATACAAACCAACAACAACCTCGGCCGCCTTCAACGCCTCTTCTTCAACTCCTTTGTTTTCATCATCTTCTTACTCTTATTCGCACTCCTTTCATTGGTTTTCATCATCCCATCTATTCACTTATCATCCAACTTTTTTAGACCAAATTTTGTCAAAAGAAGCTGGGATTCCATCAACTTAATCCTGGTATTAATCGCTTTGCTGTTCGGGTTTCTTAGTAGAACCATTAATAACGATGATGAAAACGAAAAACCCAATTCCGGGTATGATCGGAGTCACACAGAGGTACCAGCCGGAGATCCAATCATGTATGATTTTCAACATCAAGATACGCGTTCTTCGATTGGGTTAAGACGGCAAAGAACTAGCATCTCGTACCCTGATCTCCGGGAACTCTCTCCGCCGTGGAACCACCGTGGCGCCGCCGATCCTTGGCGGTTTTCCGATGACACACATTTTAACTATTACAATGTTTTGGACTCTAACCGGAACTCATTCCGGCAACGCAACCGGCGAGAAAACAATTTACATACTCCGTCGCCGGAAATAATAACTCCGGGAGAAAAAATGTATTTTCCACCACCACAACCGCCGTCACAACCGCCGCCAGCTAATACGGTGAAACATAAGACGAAGAGAGGTAAAATATTATCGCAGGAAACAGAGTCGTCGGAGAAAAGACGAGCTCGAAGCTCCGAACCGAAAAGAATATTATCACCGGTTATAGATCCGTACCCGGATCCGAAATTGCTCCAACCCGGTTCACCGTTGACCGAACGTAACAAAGAAGTTGACGACAATGTATCAAAAGAGTTTTTTTCATCTTTTTATCATAAAAAGAAGAAAAAACGGCAAAGAGACCGAAGTGTTGACAATTTAAAAACTCTGTTACACCATTCTCAACCGTTACCGGTTAAAAAATATATATCAGTCACACTACCACCACCGCCGCCACCACCGCCGCCGCAACCGCCACGAGCTACAATAACACGAGTGGCTCCGTTTGTAACAGACAAGCCTAGAACAATGACGACAGGTTTTAACTTTAACGGTGCTGATGACAGTTCAAGCGGTGGAGAGTCTCCGATGAAGAATATTCCGCCGCCGCCGCCGCCGTTTAAGATGCCGGATTGGAAGTTTGCGGTGGAAGGTGACTTTGTTAGGTTGCAAGGTATGCTTAGTGATAGAAGTGTGTCTCCTGATGGGGATGAGGCCCGGTCTCCGTTGTCTGACGTGGATACGGTGGCGACGGTGACGGTGCCGGCGGCGGAGATGGCGGTTTTTTGTCCGAGCCCGGATGTGGATACAAAAGCTGATAGCTTCATTGCAAGGTTTAGGGCCGGGTTAAAGCTTGAAAGGAGGTCTAAACTTGGGCCAGGCCCAGAATCAGGCCCAAGTAATAATTAATGGGCCGTGTTGTTTTTATTGAATTGATTTTTTATATTATTTGATTTGGTCATATAATGCTTAATGCTGGTGCATTTTACTTTTATTTATTATATTTTTCTGTAAAAAATTATTGTGTTAACGTGGGTATGTGAGATGACAATACGCGTCATAAAACCTACAAAGTACAAAGCATGTGAGGTTTTGACTTTTGTGAGAATGAAAGGATAACTAAAATTATTATATATTTGTTTTGTTGATTCTAGCAGCAAACGATCCATTTCTAGCAGCAAACAATCCATCTTTTCCGGAATTGTTATTAAATATTATGATATTTTACAAATATAAAACGAATATATGCATGCATGTCTAGAGACTAGCATTTATCGTTTAAGTAATATATTACATACATCTATATAGAGCTTCTAAGTCATGTTATTGTTAACAGGGGACTCAAAAAGCCTTATGGATACAAAATATACATACATCATACACACACATGTATAGGAGTGTGTTTTATACAGAACAAGCATGATAAGGATCCAATGGTTTAGGTCTTGTTATGTTTCCACTGGAGTTCTGGTCAATCCTCTGGTCAACTTGGGTATAAGGGATTCCTCTTGCCTAATTTTTTCAATCCATCTGGCTTTGATTTGGATTTTTTCTATGCTTTGTTTCAAGATCCTGACAAACGAAGGAGTCACTCGGTTGCTAAAAAACTCTTCCACCTCTTCTGCCATCTCATGGCTGCTAAACTGAAAATGTGTTTCGAATAATTTCATCAGATGCATATTTCATGTAGCCGTGTATAGGTCGACTAACGGGTCAAAACAAGTAGGGTCGGGTTGGCCCGACAACAACACTCTTTTATTCGTCTTTTCTAATAAAATAATGATTAATTGATGCATTAAATGTGATTACAAAAACATCTTTATAATAACAATCAAAATCTCTCATATAGCAATTTGGGAGCTTGTATGCATTAAATTTATATATTGGTAGACTTTAACCCATTTTACTAGGGTTGCAAACGAGCCGGATCGAAAATAAGCGCTAAACGAGCTTGAGCCTGAACCAGAGCCTAAAACCAAGCTCGTTTGCTAAACGAGCCTGAGCCCAAGCTTTGCTTATCGAGCTTGAGCCGGCTCACGAGCCTAAACAAGCCTGTCGTGCCGACTGTTTATATAATTTTTAATTAATATATTAAATATATATTTAAATAATAATTACTATTTGAAAAATTATGAAAAAATAACTAAATTATATATAAAATAATAATTATAATTCGTATAAATTAACTAACAAATAATAAATAAGCCGAGCCCGAGCTGAGCTCTAGCTTGAAAACTACTTACAAGCCAAGCTCGAGCTTGAGAAACAAAGCTAAAATCGAGCTGAGCTTGGGCTCGGCTCAGCTCGTTTGCACCCCTACATTTACTAGTTTTAGATTAAAAATTACCAGAATGGCCCTAACCTTATATAAATGTGTCAAAATTGCAACTTCTGCTATTTCAGTTTATAAAGATCGAGACTACTAACCGGTGTCACTATATCTCTAATGAAACGATGGAACACCATCCCTTGACCCCACCGCTTTACGATCACATCCCAGTTCTCCTGAAAAGAGAACACAAACCAGAAAAAAAATATATTGTTTAGCATAAAATAAAAAACCAAACGAGAGGAAAACAAACTACAATCATTTATACACCATCCTTTCTAAATTGATAGCCATTAAGGTAGTTTTAACACTAGTGACAGAATACATGAATCAGAAACAGTTTTTAATTTGTATATGATTTTACGGTTTTACCCTCACCTTCAGCCAAATCCATGCTGTTTCACGGCCTTCCAAGCTTATCCGTGCAGTTACATATACCGTGTCTTGTTCTCGAATCTGTGAGGACAGATATTAAACAGAGTTAGGAACATTTTTTTGCTGACATAAGCATATGATGTTTGAAACTTTAAATAGGTAATTAAGAGAAATACCTCATCAGTTAACATGAGGTCTAACGCCTCTTTGACTAATTCTGGGTCCGGAGAAGATGCTATATAACCTGTAGTAGGTCAAATCCTCCAGATCAGCAGAAAAAATCGAGTATGAATAAAACCAAAAACAAATCAAGTTCAAAATATTTTATCTGAACAATAAATTCTAGCAGCTAGAGGTGACAATTTCAATCCATTTACCAACGATTAGGTTGATTCAGGTTGTGACATATCTCTAAGAAGTCAAACAGTTACAATAAGATATATAGCTTAAAAGAAAAAAGTCAAACGGTTCAAACAGGTCGAAGCAGGGGTGCAAACGAGTCGAGCGGCTCGCGAACGCTCGAGACGGGCACGAGAAAAAGCTCAAAACGGGCCCAGCCTTTTTTAACCCGAGCTGAGATTGAGCCTAAAATAAAAGCTCGTTTATTTATCGGGCCTTAGCTCGAGCCTGGCATGTGAAGCTCGTCAGGCTCGTCGAGCCTTATCAAGCCTTAGTGTAATATTAGTTTTTACTAATTACTAATATTTAATAACACTTGCCCCTTATTAAAAGTTGTCTAGTAAACGAGCCGAGCTTATTTAAACTTGTTTACGAGCCGAGCCCGAACCTAAAAATAAGCTTGTTTAGTAAACGAGCCCGAGCTTGCCAGTCAAAACGAGCATATTATTTATATATTTTTATTAAGTATGCTAATTAAAGATAATAAACGAGCGGAGCTCGAGCTTCAAAAACAAAGCGGAAACCGAGCCGAGCTTGAGCTCTTGTAAATTAGTCGAGCTTAGGCTCGGCTTGGCTCATTTGCACCCCTAGGTCAAAGTCACCCAAATCATATGTAACACTTATTATGTAAAAAGAAGGGTTGGACAAAAAGTTTGCCCAACCCGTTTCAACGGGTACAAAAAATGACCCGTTATGACACGTCACCAACCCCGCCTGCCTTTCTTCCCACCTCTAATAAATGCTTACTCAGAGTTCTTGCTTTCTCTTGAACTGCATCAGCTTCTCTATATAGCTTTAGTAGGGAATCAAACCCACTTCTGTCAATAGCACTTGAGGTTCTCATTATCGAAATGTAAGCAGCCTGAAGGAAATAAAAAGTTCTTAGAGGGTGTTTAAGTTAGTACTTGAATAATGAAAATTGGTTATTAATTAATGTGTACCTTTCTGATATCAACTGGAAGGATGGATGTAAACTTGTCATTTATATAAATCTGAAATCGGTTCTTTAATTCTTCATGAGTTTCTTTGTGGCCAAAAGTAGCCAACGCCTTAAAAACTTCTTCCCTCAGCAACGTATTTAAGTGGCTTTCTCCAGGTACAGGTTCCATGCCTAATTTTCTGGAAGTTGTTTGAATATTAAAATCAAGTGATTATACAAACTGCTATAATGCATCTACGTAGAAAGTAATTTCATCTATGTGTGTATGTGGAGAATGTAGCAAGCAAGCTTACTCTGCAGATGATATGATGAGATCGATAAAGAATTGGTTGAGATGATTCCATGGATCATAAATAGCATCTTTTAATATCTTTGCGATATTATAACAAGCCTGCCACATCAGCAGTGAAATAAAAAGGTCAGAGCCACGTATTCATCACTAGCAAAGTTAGCAAAAATCACAAGATTAATACATTGATAAGTCTTGATAACACGACGTAATCAAGATCTTCTCTGTACAGATCCATTAAGGAAAGAAGAGATAATATTGACCCTTCACCAGCCTCACAAAGAGCATAAGCATCGTCCAATATGCCTGTAAACAATATATTTTTTCAGCAATCATTGTAAATAAAGATCATAAAAGTAGTCTGAACAGAGGCATACCAAATTTATCGTCTGGTGACAAGCATTTGTCTTGTATGGCTTTCATCAATCTAGCTGTGAGTACACCATCATACTTCACCCGATAAAAGCCTGTGTGCCCAACGTTGACTTTGACCCATGGTTTTTCAGCAATTTCTTGATTCTTCTTGTCTTGTGGCTGTGAACTTGAGAAATAAGAATGGTAAAGGTCTGATATATCCAGTTTTCCGACTTTTGTTTCTAGAAGAAATTTTTTGCAGTTATCGTAGGAGCCCACTGATAACGTTATCGGGATAATCCATTGACCTTCACCTTGCAGTCCTAATGACATAAACCGAGTCTGCAAAGTGCAAAACAATGTTACATGTAATCATAAATAATTATTATTTTTTAATTGGTTAACCTGCTCAAATTGCAAAGTACAATCTTCCAGTTTAACAGATATAACTGGATGCCCGGTTTGCTTTGTCCATATGTCCATAAGTTTGTTCACTTCAACACCGGATTCTTCAGAAAGAACGCTCCACAAATCCTCTGTTTTCGCATTTTTGTATGCATATTTCTTCATGTAAGAACTCATTGATTTCTAAGGTCAGCAAACAAGTAGCTGGATCAGAAACATATAAAGGATACCGCAGCACCTCTATTAAAAAAAGGAATTTTAGGAAACTGATAGTTTTAATAACCTGGAAAACGTCATCACCGAGATACTCCTTTAGCATACGAATAAGAGAGGATCCTTTCTGGTAGCTTATGGCGTCAAACACTTCAATCACCGAGCTAGCATTGTGTACCTCCACCTGTAAAATACATGTTATTGTAGAACACTAGTTTTTTGACCCGCCGTGCATTGCAGCGGCGCCATAAGCGACGTGATAAATTATAGATTACAATCAACCCAACTCGTTTCCGAACTAAATTTACGTTGAACGTAGGGTGATCCGAATTTATACAGTTGAATGAAAATGTGTTATATTTGACCCGACTTGTTTCCAACCAAAATTTACGTCAAAACGTAGACCAACACAAAGCGTACATAAACTAAACACTTGTGTTGGTGTCGTATGCGGACCCGACTCGTTTCCGAACTAAATTTACGTCGAAACGTATAGTAACTCAAATTTATACCGTCAAATGAAAACGTGACCGCTTTTGTTTCCAAACTAAATTTATGTCAAAACGTAGTCCAGCTCAAAATGTACATAAAAATTTAACATTATATAATTGACCCGACTCGTTTCCAAACAAAAAATACGTTAAAGATGGTCTCGAATTTATACCGACACGTACATAAAATAAAAAACGTAAGAAATCAGTTTTAGGGAAAACTGGAAACTTTAGAAACTTGAGGGGGTCAAAGTAACATTTACAAAGTTTAGGAGTTACTTTTGACATTTTATCAATTTTTGGGGGTAGAAATGGGTTGGTGGCTTTTACCACTGACCTTTTGTTTTAAGGTATTATAAATGTATCTATGTAAAATACAAAAAACTAATTCGGAAGACAATGATGATGATAATGAATTCACCTCAACTGGGTGGGACTGTTCCAGTGCATCTAATTGGAGACCCTCAGCAGTCTCTTCAAGAAACCGTGTCCAAATTCTCCATTCGGGAAATAAGGTATCTGTTGCGAAATAGCTTACCTAGATTATCATATATCATTATATAAGATGATGATTTTCCGATACGATTTTTAAAGAGAAAAAGTATAATGGGTAACAGAAAGACCATACCCATGTTGCAAAACCCTCATTGAGCCATAGATGAGTCCACCACTCCATTGTTACTAAGTTACCAAACCATTGGTGTCCGACTTCATGTGTTACAACAATCAAAAGCTGAAATGAAATGAAAAGAATAACATAGATAATTATTAGATGCATTCTTGAGTCAACGCTTAGGGAACCAATGCTTTTCCTTAGAAAACGAGTACTACACACGCATTATATATATTTTCCTACTCTTTGTGTGTTAGCTGCTGCTGAGTGCAAATCATCATGGAGCAATTCGGTTTCACGAAACACGATCAACCCATAATTTTCCATGGCCCCAGCAGGAAAATCAGGAACACCGACCATATCTAGCTTGGGAAGCGTGTAAGGCATGGAGAAATACCTGTAAAATATCCATAAGTTTGAATATTTCTCAATGATGAAAAAAAGGTCGAATTACAACATAAGTCAAGACGAATCGGTATCGAACGGAAATTGAAATCGGAAAATAACAAGAACTTGGCTAAGCACCCAAATTTTATTAATGTCAAGAAACTATCACAAAACTTGACTCATACAATCCCTAATACCCAAAGCATGGTATTTATAATCTAAACACGCCTATTAGACTATAACTAGGATTGCTAAAAATCTATCTATTTTTGGACATGATAATAATAATTAATTATCCACTCCTTAATTAGTTTCCTTGCCTTGCACGCAAAGGAACCTTTAATTCGAAATTTCCAACAATCACCCCCGGAATTTTGAACTCGTATCTGACAAGTCTTCAACTCCAAGCTTTTCAGTCATCTCCTTGAACTTGATCTTCCCAAGAGCCTTCGTCAAAATATCCGCCTTTTGATCAATGCCACTAACATGCTCGACCACGATATCTTCACGATCAACACATTCCCGAATGTAGTGAAACCGGGATTTTATGTGTTTGCTTCTTCCATGGAAAACCGGGTTCCTCGCGAGAGCTATCGCCGATGTATTATCAACACGTAACACCGCCGCTTGAATTTTCTTGTCGAGTAATTCACCAATTAATTCTTTTAGCCAAACCGCCTGACACGCGGCTGCACTAGCCGCCATATACTCCGCCTCACACGATGATAAAGCAACTGTACTTTGCTTTTGAGAACACCAAGTAATTGGGAAAGACCCAAAATAAAACACGTGTCCCGTAGTACTTCTTCCATCGTCCGTATTTATGTTGTGACTACTATCGCTGTAACCGACCAACATATTTTCTCCCCGAGTATAGGTAATGCCATAACTAAAAGTACCTTTTAAATAGCGAAGAATTTGCTTGACGAGTGCTGCATGAGATTGCTTCGGGCATTGCATGTACCGACTGGCTACTCCGACCGAAAATGCCAAATCTGGTCGAGTCTGTAAAAGGTACCGGAGACACCCGACAATCCTTCGATATCTCGTTGCATCAAAATCTTCTTCGTCTTCAAATTTAGAAACTTCCACGTTTGGGTCGGGAACACTAGTAGGATTGCAGTTAATCATACCGGCTTCCGTCAGTATTTTCTTTGCATACGCCTCTTGCTAAATTTTTATCCCGTCCTTGCTCTGCGACACTTCAATTCCAAGATAATAAGTAAGCTTTCCCAAATCCGACATTTCAAAGTTTTTAGCCATCCCGCGCTTAAACTCCATAATAAGTTTCAAATTTGAACCCGTCACAATTAAATCGTCCACGTACACGCCGATTAATAACACATCCGTTCCAACGGTTCTTCGGTATACGGCTTGTTCTTGCGAGCACCTGTGAAATTTCATATTTAACAATATATTGTTTAACTTCGTATTCCACGCACGTGGAGCTTGCCTTAACCCGTATAACGCCTTTGATAATTTATAGACTTTATGCTCCTCGCCTTCTTTAACGAATCCTTCCGGTTGAACGACATAAACTTCTTCTTTTAATTCGCCATGTAGGAACGCGGATTTAACATCTAGATGATGTAACTCCCACCCTTCATTCGCTGCGAGAGATAAAAGTAACCGAACTGTTTCAAGTCGAGCAACTGGCGCGAACACTTCGTCAAAATCAATTCCGGGTTGCTGAACATAACCCTTCGCCACGAGTCTAGCCTTGTGTTTGTTTAGTGAGCCATCCGCGTTTCGCTTAACCATGAAAACCCATTTCAAACCAATCGCTTTTGCACCGTGCGGTAACTCGGTTAACGACCAAGTATTATTTTTATTAATTGATTCAATTTCTGCGCGCATTGCTTTCATCCACTCCGGTTTAGATTTTGCATCGTCAAAATGAACCGGTTCATCATCCGTAAGCAATAAAAAATCTTCAATCGTACTCGAATTTAATACGTAATCATTAAAACGTACCGGGGTAACCGTGTTTCGGCTGGATCTACGAACAACCGGGTCGGGCGTCACAAAAATATTTTCTTCAGCGCTGCTACTGTTCTCGTCAATATAGCTGCTGTCTTGGCCTTCATTCACTGCTGTTGGGCCAGGTTGCATTGGGCCATGTAAAGTTGATCTACTTGCGGTGAAAGCATCTGATCTCATTCTTTGACTATTTGGGCCATGTGAGCCCACACCATTTACAACTCTTTGGTTTGAATTTGTTGCAAAATCCATATCAAAATTACTTGAGCCACATTTATTAGATGAACTCGATATGTTGTTGTTTATTTTATTTTTATTTGAGCTGCTGGTCAACGGACCAGTTGACTCCGTCCCTAGCTCATCACTCAAATTTTGAATGTTTTCATTTGTTCCAGAGGTGGACCCACTAAGTTCGGTATTCACGGTTCCATCTCCGGTGTCAATTACGCCACCAAAGTCTACCCAAAACATACCCGGTTCGCGAGACTCTTCGTCATTAAAAACAATATTTTTTCCCCAATTCCAACCACGCGTTTCATCAAACTCCGTATCCCCGTCTCGACCCACAACAATTCTTCGAGTCGTTGGATTGTATAAACGATACGCCCCCGAACCTTTTTCGCTTCCAAGATAAACTAGACGAGTCGAACGATCGTCTAATTTTGGAAGATGCCCGCCAACAATTTTCAAATAAGCGGCACATCCGAACACCTTAAGAAATTGAAGATCCGGTTTCTTTCCTTTTAACATCTCGTACGGTGTTTTGTCTTCGTGTAACGCTCGTGTTGGAATTTTATTTATTAAATTGGTTGAGTGCCTCACCGCCTCCCCCCACATAAAATTAGGAACTTGTCGCGCTTTTAATATACTTCGAGTCATCTCCATTAAGGTACGGTTTCGCCTCTCCACCACCCCGTTTTGTTGTGGTGAATATGGAGCGGTTAAGTGTCGAATAATCCCTTCGCTTTCACAGAACCGATTGAACTCATGAGACGTAAATTCTCCCCCTCGATCGGTTCGAAACGTCTTGATTTTTCTACTAACTTCCACTTCCACCATGACTTTAAACTTTTTGAAGGTTTCAAACGCGTCACTTTTTTCCTTCAAAAGAAAAGTCCACATGAAACGTGAAAAATCATCAACTAAGACAAATACATACCTATTTCCCGCTATTGTGCTCGGAGAAATTGGACCGCATAAGTCTCCATGAATAAGTTCCAAGGCACGCGTTGCCCGGAACGACGCCGTCTTCGGAAAAGATTGTCTCGTATGCTTCCCGACTAAGCACGAATCACATATTTGATTTTCATGATTGATTTTTGGCATCCCCATGACCATATCTTTATTCACCATTTGTTTCATGGACTCGAAATTTAGGTGACCAAGTCTCGAGTGCCATAACCAGTTTTCATTATCAATCCGAGCTTTCAAACAAACGGGTTTTCCAACTTTTAATTTAATCGTATAAAGACGATTTTTAGATCGAGTAACATTCATTAATACCTTGCCTTGAGAGTCACGCATTAATAAATAATCGTCTTTCATACGGATATCACATCCACACTCCGTTGCTTGACCGAGACTAATTATATTACTACGTAAACTAGGGATATAATAAATATCGGTCAATAACCTTTGCTCCCCCGTTTTACCCAATAGTAATATAGACCCTTTCCCGCATATTTCGACTTGAAAACCATCCCCGAATTTAACTTTGCCACCAACACGCTTATTTAATTCAGAGAAAAATGATATATTACCCGTCATATGGTTACTCGCGCCATTATCCAAATACCACAAGTCTTTTTCTTCCGAACCGCTCTCGTAATTTTTTGGAATGACCTTTTCTTCATTCAAGTAAACGATTTCTTGAACATCTTGCACCATAAACAAAGACGGGTCAATTTCTTCCGCATCGATCAAGTTTGCTTGTTTCTCTTTCTTTCGCTCTGAACATCTCGAAACAAAGTGACCGAACTTGTCGCATCGAAAACATTGAACCTTCGAATAATCCTTCTTTCCTTGTTGTTTATCCCCTTCGTTGGACCCGTTTTGTGACCCGCGATTTTGACCAAATTGGTTTCGACCGCGTCCACCACCACCACCACGTCCACGGTTCGAGCCTTTCCCGCGTCCCTTACTCGAATCACGTGAAGTCTGTCTAGAACTTGAAGAGGCATTAGAATTATTAAACATTAGTTTTGTTTGTGTACCTTGATTATCCGACTGCAATTCTTCATCTTTTATGCGTTCTTCATACGCCTTTATTCGACCAACCACATCGTCGAATGCAAGTGTTTTTAGATCCACAAGTTGCTCAACTGAGGCTACCATATGGATGAACCGCCTTGGCAAACCACTGAGAAACTTTTTCACGATCCTTTGTTCCTCTATTATAGAACCGAGAGACGCCGCTTTTGAAGACATTCCTGTTAACTGGCTAGAAAACTCATCAACTGTACTAGAATCCTTCATCTTTAACGCCTCAAATTCCGACATGAGTGTCTGTAGTCTTGCTTCACGTACCCGATCGGCTCCTAGATGGCGTGCTTTCAGTGCATCCCACATCTCTTTTGCCGTCTTCATATTACCAACTTGCAAGATCTGTTCTTCCGGTATGGATTGAAACAACAAAGCAATCGCCATATTGTTTTTCTTCACATCGGTTTCAGTTCCGGGTTCAATGGCCTCCCACACGCCATGAACGTTAAAAATCGCGCGAATACGTAACGCCCAAATAGTATAATTAACCTTATTCAACATCGGGCATTGAAGCGCTGTTGAATTTGGAAACGATTTCTCGGTATTCAAGCCGCTACCGCCATCGCTTCCAACCATATTTTTCTTTCGTCGACTATACGTAAGATTAAACGAACCCGGTGTAACTGGTTCAGTTTCTTCCGGTCTACACGTTTAATTCCCGAGTTCCACTTCAAACACGAACCCGGAAAAAACAAAACTATATTCGTCTTGAACTTAAAAAATCCAAAACAAAAAAACTTTTGTTTGTGTACTGTACTGTTCTCAAAACAAGATAATATACTTCTTTTTTTTTTCGAGAACAATAGCAAACAGCAGCAACAAAATTTTAATTGGGTGTGAGCACAAATTCTGAATTGGGCCAATACAATCTGATCCACGAACTGGTCCAAAACAAAATCCCAATTTTAAACCAATCACGTTTAAAACAAAACCCAAAAATACCTCCTTCGTACAATTCAGAAATTATGACTGCTGCTCCGATCAGATTCTCTTCCGGCTAACCTGCCTTTGATTCGCTTGACACTAGAAACAGCAAAAACCTATACACGGCCTGCCCCCTTTTCCGTCTTCAATCCGAATCCCGCGCAGTAACACAGCTCCAATCAAACTTCCGATTCCGGCCGGCGTCTAGCTTGGTTCTTGATCGGTTTGCGCAGGACAATCAGCAGTTCAAAGAACTGCTTCCAACCTTCTTTCGATCGGACGACAGGACAATCAACAGTTGCTAGAACCGTTTCCAACCTGCCGATCCTTGAACTCAAACTTCCGGCGAAATCACCTTCAACCCTATGCTCGATCACAGGTGAGAGTTCCCAGGTATTGCTCTGATACCAATTCAAGACGAATCGGTATCGAACGGAAATTGAAATCGGAAAATAACAAGAACTTGGCTAAGCACCCAAATTTTATTAATGTCAAGAAACTATCACAAAACTTGACTCATACAATCCCTAATACCCAAAGCATGGTATTCATAATCTAAACACACCTATTAGACTATAACTAGGATTGCTAAAAATCTATCTATTTTAGGACATGATAATAATAATTAATTATCCACTCCTTAATTAGTTTCCTTGCCTTGCACGCAAAGGAACCTTTAATTCGAAATTTCCAACAATAAGTAGTAAAAAGAATTCCAATTCGATAAAATAAAAAACTCACATGCAATGTTACATATGGTTTATATATATAGATGAGGATCATTACAAAACACTAATTATTGCGAGAACAAAAAGAACTCTAAATCACTAAATTTTGGGATTTAAGGTTCATGTTTTTTAAATTTTATGTTTCTTACGTTCATATGTATTAGCAAACTGAACCTTCCCCATATATAGGATGAGGATATATATATGTGTGTGATGTTACTTACTTTGTATAAAGTTCAAGCGACTTGACTGCAATACTTAACGCTAACTTTCCATTCTCACTCTTACCAACCGGACAGTATGAACGAACCCTAATTCCTGCAAACAAAACAAAAGTGAAGCAATCGAATAAACAGAAGCTGGATGTACTGAACATGTATTAAATCTCGCACAAATTGGCATTACCACCGGGTGTTGTTTCTTCAATGTAATCAAACAAACCAACCACAACAGCCACCAAATACGTTGACATGATTGGGGATTCTTCAAAGCACAGTCTTAAAATCTCCAGTGATTGTTTCTTCAGAGACAGGCATGTTTGATATCGCTGTCAGCTCTAATGGTACATCGCCAACTGTAATCTTGAAGGTAGCCTGCACGAATTTTGAGTATCGGAATAGCATCATAGCACAAACATTATGGGACAAAAAAAGAAACTAAATTTAATAAAAGATTCTTTGACTCTTTTGTAAAGTTATCATTGTTATTTTCTCATTAATGTTACATACCTTAAGTGCAGGTTCATCCCAGCACGGAAAGCACCGTCGCGCATCAGACGATTCAAAAGTAGTTGTTGCCATGTTTTTCCTCACTCCTCCATCAACATAAGTCCTACCATAAACGATCAAATAATCACTATCATCGATATAAAAAGGTCAACGATCAACCGACTGACCGAGCTCTAAGTATAAAGAACCTAGAATAACTGAATGAATTATATACCCTTTATAGAAACCCTTCATATGTTCATTAAGAAGTCCACTAAAATTAATCTCCAACACACCATCTCCTACACTTAAAGGCTCGTTAAAAACCAACACAAGCATCTCCACATCGTTGTCCACCACCACTTCACTAGGAACCACTTTCTGCATTTTCACAAACACCTGGTGAGCATCCCAAACTAGAAAATACATAAACACCCAAAACATAACTAACTAACTAACTGACATGGGTATTTGAGTCTGTGAAAGAAGATTCATGGATGACGAGATCAATTGAATTCAAAAGGAGGAAGCGGGTGGATTCCAAGATGGATAAGTTAACAATTACAGAGCCTGAAAAGGTGCAAACTTGGAGGTTGGGTTTGAGAGTAAGGTCGTAACGATGTGGGATTGCGAATTTTGGAAGCCTGTGTTGGCCTTTGAAGTGTTCTAGCTTCTGTTCGTTTTGGTTCATAGTGTGATTAGTTGAGTTGCTCAGTGGAGTAGTGAGGATCAAAAGATGATTGATATTATAAGGCGGGTAAGAGTCAATGATGGACTCATGGTGCCGTGTTTGACTGATCTGTAAAATTTAA
This sequence comes from Helianthus tuberosus, assembly GCA_030545235.1. NCBI lineage: Eukaryota > Viridiplantae > Streptophyta > Magnoliopsida > Asterales > Asteraceae > Helianthus > Helianthus tuberosus. The sequence continues at coordinate 88,629,283 of CM060404.1, forward strand.
TTTTTTTAGATCAGGATTTTTAGTTTTATACTATGAAAACGGTAAAAAACAATAAGAAGAAGTTGAGGGGCGGCTAAACATTTAGTTTTATACTAAGAAAACGGTAAAAAACAATAAGAAGAAGTTGAGGGCGGCTAAACATTTGTGGGCACCATGCGAAGAAAAAATGTCGGGGTTTTTTTATGTTTAGATGTTTGTCGATACGTTATAAATTTTTGTTTTGGATTGGGTTGAGTCACATTTTGTATGAAGAGTTTTGTTTTGGTGAGGTTGAATGTTATTTCACCAAACATTTTAGGCTTTGAACTAATTTAACGGGAAAATAATACACCAAATATTTTGGGCTTTGAATCAATTTAAGGGGAAAATGATATGTTTTCCACATACCTGAAGTGAAACACGAAAGTGTCAACTTATGACAAGGCGCATGACTATAGCTTGGGTTGCTTCACTTTTGGTCTCTAGCCATATGCTTTCGGATTCCACATAAAACAAGAAAAATACACTTTTCATTATTTTACTGTAGATTAATATGATCATTCGTCTCAGTAGAACTACACAACTTATTTCAACTATCAAGTAATTTTAAAGCTAGAAATATGCCTAAAAAAATATTGTTCTATGTATGTATTCTATTTGATGAATCCTCTTCTATTGTTCCATTTCAAAACCACTTGAAATTAATAGGTATGTGAAATTGAGGTCCATGATAAATTGGGGGACCAAGGTTCATGTCAAAAAAGTCGAAAAGGCTATCACACTTAAACCTCAAAATAACAACCGGAAAAAGGTATACGTTAAAGAAAACCCAAAAACACGAAGCTAACAATCGAACAAACAAAAAGGAGATAAGAATCACCTTAACATGGTTGCAAAGAAGATAATCGGCAGTAGACCGCATCAGTGTTAAACAACACGGTCGACAACAGACCACAACAATCCACCGTGCAACTTAAAGAGATATATATATATATATATATATATAGAGAGAGAGAGAGAGAGAGAGAGTAGTCTGTCTAGAGAGGTATACATTTTAGGGAGAAAGAAAGAGAGATTAGAAAGGGATACAAGCAGAAATGATATAAGCAAATATGAATAAGCTGGAAAGTTAAGTGTGTGTCAACAACATGTGGAGGCCGGACCAAAAAGCCCACACAAACAAACCAATTAAACAAACATGAAACCCAAAGTGCAACACATCAAAGCCAAATAAAGCAATAACGCAAAAAGTACAAACATTATGCATATCCATGTTGATAATTTATACCATATTATAAAGGAAATAAACGTGTGACACGTGTCATCCATTGAAAACATAGACTTTTTTACTTTCCCGCATTTCTTTCCCACTTATCTTATATTAAACGTGTGACACGTGTCATCCATTGAAAGTATATATATATATTAATTAAATAAATAATAGAGTAAACTACAATTTTACTCCCTGTGGTTAGGGGCGGCTGACACCCTTACCCCCTATTTCCAAAAAAATGTTGTCTTACACTCTGACGTTTTCTGATTGCATCAATGTCTCCCCCTGAAGGGAAAAACTGTAACCTTACCAAAAGGGCATTTTCGTAATCTTACCATATTTATATAGTAACTTCAACTTTACCCCCTGTGATTTACCAACGCTGACACGTTTACACCCTGTGTTATTAAAGTGTCTTCTCCGGCGATGCTCCGGCCACTCCGACGATATTCTGACCACCGGAGAAGCATATTCCGACCACTACACACATCCTTATCACTCGTTCCACCACCAGATGCTTTCGGGTCACCAAACGTTCAAGAACGTAACCCAAATTCCGATCATTTTCACACACATTTACTTATGACAAAATGACAGTGCACGTCCTTTAGGTTTACCTAAAAGTACAGTGCACGTCCTTAACGTTTAAAAGTTGCACTGCAAATCCTTTACCTTTAATTTTGTTGCATTGCAAGTCCTTTATGGCTAACGGTGTTAACTTTTACCATTAAATCCCCCACGTGCCTCCCACGTGAGGGGTATATCCGTCCATTCCCTTCATTCTTCCCCTTTAAAACCCTAGTTTCCAAAAACCATCACCATTTCCCTTCATCCCTTTCATCTGCGAATGCTCAAATAACTGATTCACATCATTAGATGCCCACTGCTTCACCAAAATGAACACTACTGTCAAGAAATTCAGCCCATGTTTACTAACTTTACAATCATACATGCCTATTGTACAAGCATTCTAGCCAAAACTCACCCTTTATAGACAAAATTATAGAAATCATTGTACAAGTGTTCTCTGTACTTGTTTTAGTCAAACATCATACTTTCAAGACTCAAAATTTACATAGATTTATTAACGAATTATAACATACAAAAGTTACCCATTTAAGTAATCTTTATATTGTAAATACCACATTCAAAATTTTCTAGATTAAGACGATATTTTCGATGAATTTTGAAGCTAAAAAACAATTCATTTGACTTTGAAAAACCTTCAAATAAAGATGATGCAGATCTTTACAGATTAAAATCTTTATGAATTGAGCAATTGAGATCAATCAAGCATCAAATCAGCACAAGAAAGTCAAACAGATGCATCAAAATATGAAGAACAATTACAACACCTGAAGCAGAGGTTAGGGAAGAGTGGAGAAGAGAGACGCAAGTGTTGGCCAGAAGAGGGTCTCTGGAGATGAATTTCCAGCAAACCCAGTTGGAGAATTGGTAAAAAGAGAAGCGAAAGATGAGTGGAAGAAGCTCCGTACGCATGTTGAAGAGAATTTCGAAGAAAACAGAGACGACCCACATGATGAGAGTAGCCATGAAGAAGAAAGCACCTGTTCCGTTTTTCTTCTGAACCCGACGATGATCGCCGGCCATGGTGCACCTGAACTTGAAGGGAAATGGTGATGGTTTTTGGAAACTAGGGTTTTAAAGGGGAAGAATGAAGGGAATGGACGGATATACCCCTCACGTGGGAGGCACGTGGGGGATTTAATGGTAAAAGTTAACACCGTTAGCCATAAAGGACTTGCAATGCAACAAAATTAAAGGTAAAGGATTTGCCGTGCAACTTTTAAACGTTAAGGACGTGCACTGTACTTTTAGGTAAACCTAAAGGACGTGCACTGTCATTTTGTCTTTACTTATTGAACTCATATATAGTAATGCCAGTTATTGAAGTAAAAAACACAACATATTTATTATGTTGTCCATTTATGAATTGGCCCAAATGATTCTTTTTTTCTTACTGCAAACTTTTAATTGCCTTAAAAAGTTCCTGCAGCGAATATATGTGTCTTGACATTATTCCTTTTAATTAGATCAAAATATTGGTAGTTCCTTTTCAACGATATACACACAAACATCACTTAAATATGCAGGGTATGTGTAGCTTGTTTGGTGAAAAGATGATAAAATCCTGGGACAATCTTTACGAGGTGACGGATGAGGTTACAAACAAATGGTTGTCTTCAGGTAAGGTTATATGTAAAATTGTGACCAATATGTGTGTGAAAATAATCGGATTTTGGGTTATGTTCTTGAACGTTTGGTGACCCGAAAGCGTCTGGTGGTGGAACGAGTGATAAGATGTGTGTCGTGGTTGGAATACGCTTCTCTGGTGGTGGGAATATCGTTAGGGTGGTCAGAGCATCGCCGGAGAAGACACTATAATAAAACATGGTGTAAACGTGTCTGCAGAGGTAAAGCACAAGGTGTAAATGTGTCATTTACTTCTAATTATTTTTTTATTATCAGGGGCAAAACCATCTTTTCACATTGAGGGGGGGTCCATTGATGCAATCAGAAAAACGCTTGGGGGGGGGGGGGGTAAGACAACAATTTTTTTGGAAATATGGGGTAAGTGTGTCAATCGCCCTTTAACCACAGGGGATAAAATTACAGTTTACTCTAAATCATCTATACCTTATAATAAAACAAAACAATCTTAGGCCACATGGCATCTTCTTAACCATGTGGCTGACACGTGGCTTTGTATTGTTTCCCCAAATTTCCTTTTGAGCGGCAATTGAATAGACTCCCAATTTTGTCTTCCGCTCTTTCTTCTCACATAATATTCAATCAAACAACTTTCTCTCACTACGTTCTATAATTTCGTTCTTTCCATAATAAAAAAATCCTTTCCTTTGTCTCTCATCTTTCAAATAAAAAACCCTAAATCTATTGTAGCCACCACAGTGATGAAGATGATGAATACGCGTGTGTGTTGTTGATTATTGGTTTTGTTCGAACCGTGAACTAAATCCCGCATTATTTGTATTATTCTCTGCTAATAGGTTACCCTTTGGGTATCGTTTTTTTTCGTTCGGTCTTTGTGGTGTTCGGTGGGTTATAATAGAGATGGCGGCTAGGGTTTGTCATGGTGGTGTCGGCAGGGGAGAGGATGTTTGGTGTTTTGACGAAGATTAATCTTATGGACAAGGGGACTGGTGCAGTTTATGTAAGCTGGGTTTTGGGTTTTAGTTTTGTCATAATTAAGCTTCTTTCATAAGAACCCTTATATAATCAACTTTTAATAATGTACTAATTTTGCAATGTTATGCAGACACACATCTTGATAGAGCAGATGGAAGAGCTTCACTCCAAGGTAAAATCTACAAATCAAGTTTAGGCTCTATGTTTGCCCATTTGTATTACAATAAAGTAATTAACACGATTAACCAATTTTCATTGTTAAGAATTTTAAAAGTAGTGCTCCTTATGAGGATGATAAGATATCACTATGCATTTTTATATTTATGCTTGCATATTTTCAATGCATTACCAAATATTAATTGTGACGATCACATTATTTGATGCCAAAATAATTAAAAAGTACTGAATTGGATCACCTGTTTGTATAACCATTTATAAGTAAAGTTTGACAATAAAACTTGATGAATATTTTTTTTGGCTATTTATTGGTGCAGGGTATAAAGGCTTTTTTGTTTACTCGAATCCGGTGGTTTGTTTACTAGGTATTCACTTTTCTAATGTTGTCAAAGAATCAATACCAAATTAACATCATACTCATAAACTGTATTTCTTTGCTATTATTTTAGGTGCCTCATCTCGACTCATTTAACAAACAAATCCTTGATAGGTTCATTAATCAAAAGTGTTTACAAGAATCAACCTTTTTGTTTAAATGTGGATTTGACCATCGTTGTTTTTAGTAGAACCATTGAAACAACGACTCTTCCTTCCACGACACACAACACTTGAACAAAGTCATCGCATCCTACAACGTCTCTAATGAAACAAACCAAAAAGACAATTGCAACATTGACCAGGTACATAATGAATTTCCTTAGATCACTCTGCTTGATTTTGTTGATATATCAAAACGGGTCGTTTTGACCAATTTACGTATGAGTGTGCAATTGGCAACCAAATTTGGTATAAAATCGTTGGTAGACTGTGAAGTTAGTGTGTAGTTTTTCAAATAGTATCCATTGTAATCATCATTTTTGTGATGTGTAGGATGTATCAAATAGTGTAGGATGTGTTTTTCACTTGTGTGATGTAGAATGCTTAACCCTGTTGTGCTGCAATTAATCTTGGGTTCACACCGGGTGATTTTAGAAAATCAGGAAACTAATTTTGTAGCTATTTATTGTGCTTTAGACGGAAATTTGGGAGAAAATGCAATGGTTTTTGTAGATTTGGTTTGTGGTTCTTAATGCGTTTCAGTTAACATTATATACATTGTTGGGCCGGGCTGGTTTGTTAACAGGTCAAAATGAGTTGGTGTGATTTTTGATTGGTTTAGCTTAAAAACAAGACAGGTCTGGTTTGGTATTCTCATGATACCCTTTGGTCAAACTTTTTTTTTTTATAAATATTTAGTGTGCCAAATAGCCAGACCCAAAATTCTTTTTAGTTTTTCTTTTCCGTTTGACTCTTTGGAGATAAAATTTAACCTGGATCGACCCGTTTGACAGTAAATTGGTCAAAATTGCCATCTTTATTACTTTCGAGGGTGAACACATTTGAACCGTCTACAACCACTCGGTCTAGAGTATTATGTTGATAAAGTTGTACTTGCTTCATTTGTAGGAGTTGACGATACTAGCTGAAGAAATCAAGAGCATGCTTTGGCTGGTAAAAAAAAACTAATTGCGTTGCTTTTGTAACTTCGTTTGATACATTACGTACCCGCGGGTAGAGGGATAGATTTCGTTACTTGAACGTTTATTTCTTTCAAAGGATTATTTCAACAATTTTAAATTATATATTTGTGTGTTAGTCCACCCACGAAATTCGCGGGATCTTAGACTAGTAACTTAATATCAAATTACATCTTACTTTGAATTTCGAATAGAATCCTTATATTTTTCTAATAAAACATGATCATAAAATTTAAATTGTTAACTTAAACTCTATTTTATATAAAACAAATATTTATCACGAAACCAAACTTTGTATTAATATATTATTTATTATTTATTATTTATTTTTATTGTGAATATAAAAAAAATATTATATCAATTTTATTATATAATTTATAAATCAAATAGTCGAAATTGGTACCAACATTTTATTACTCAAATGGGTGCTGATTTGTTTCTTGAATAACGTACATTCTTTTAAAGAACCATCTCCGCAATCAATCTATCTATCACATATTGAATATATCCGTTAGTATTTTTGAAGATATAACCTTTTTTATTATTTGGTATATAAAATTAAATTTATTCAACCCATGTAATAAACGTGGTTTTTTAAAGATATAATTTTTTTATTATTTGGTATATTAAATTACATTTACTCAACCCGTATAATACATAGGGTTCTTAAAGATATAACTTTTCATTATCTAATATATATAATTACATTTATTCAACCCATGTAACAAACGAGGTTTTTAAAGATATATATTGTTTTATTATTTAGTATATAAAATCTCATTAATTCAACCCGTATAATACACGAGTTCTAACCTAGCTTTTTTTATATAAATAACTGCTATGCTACTGTAAAATCTAAGATAAATGTATATTTAATTTTTTATTCTAAGATAAACGTAAATTTAATTTTTTTTATGGAAGTGTATAAACATAATTAAAATTTTATTCTAAGATAAACGTATATTTAATTGTTTTATGGAGTGTATAAGCATAAACCGGCTTTTTAAAAATCAAGATAACTGGGCCGAGCCGTAAGCACTCGGTTTGGAGACCCGGCCCAACCAATACTCGTCAATGAATGTTAACGTACGCACAGAAATGTATTTAAACGGAGTTAACTCTTAAACCCTAAACCCTTACCTTTAGCCGGAGCAAAGAAGAACGCAACTTACCTACTCTTCTTCAACCTAACAACTCTTGTAACCCTCGATATTCGCTTCCACAACACAGGTTAGTCTTCATTTCAATCAATAATTTGGTTGTTATTAGCTATTACACGTTTAATCAAAATTAGGTTACTAGTTTTGGTTGAAATTTGAATTACATGTTCCAGGAGAAAGTTTAAGTTCAAATTGGACTTAGTAAGAAGTATAAATGGCAATTGATGGAAGTTTTCGTATCGAATATGAGCTCGAAAGGTTTCTTCGTCGGTGTCCCAAGCTTGCAGCCGCTCCAGAGTTAGTTAAACTAGTCAAAAAGGTATTGAGGAATGAGGAGAATAACATACAGTAACATATAATAACATTAGTTATTATATGTGGTGTGGAATGTTAACTCTGTTTCATGTATGATTGTGTTTAGGGGAAGAGTTTAACAGAGGAAGAGTTGATTGATGGAGTAGCAGAGTTACTTTTACATCCTCGTTATACAATCCCGTTAGTGGGATGCTTTCGTCCGATTGCACGCAAGATTGTTGACCGGTCCGTGGCGTTGCTGCGTTTGGTGCCTGATCTGACTTCCAATTCCAGCGATTTAATGCTTGAGTTTGATGAGGGGAGATTGTTTAAGGATATTGAGAGTTCGGAGTGTGAAGAAGTTATTTGTATTATTAACTTATATGTCAAGCATGAGAGAGGTCTGAAACTTCACGAGCTTGCATGTTTAGCGTTTTCAAGAACACTTGATTTGCTACCCTATTTGTCCGGGTAAGCTTACTTACATATGTACCCATTCATTACGTATACATCTGGGAATTGCAAAGGCATATTATGCGTATGGCCGGATTTCCTATGGTTCTTACTTTTGAATTGCCTATGGTTTTTAGTAATTGCTGCTTCTCCTTTGCTATTTTTATAATTACTTGTTTGCAAGTATTGTTTTGACACAAATCTATATAGGGTCATGCATATTGTTATAGACACCTTCACTCGTGCAGGTCTATAAGAAATTACTTCAGTTTTGCGCCACCGCCATTTAAAAGGATCACAGGGAAGGAATCAATGTCCCATTTATTAATGCAGGTATGCATAGATCTTAGTCTGCTCTATATCCTTTGAAATTATAAAAGGAATATTAATATTAATGTTTATGCAACATTTTGACCTAGTTGTGCTTCTGCTTTTATCAGGAAGGAGTTCATCTACTGGATGCTATGCGAGTATCATACCGTCTTCTTCTAGCAGAACCTGAGTTTTTTTCTAGGCTATGGGACTGGTCCTGTTTTTTGGACCTTTTACATGAGATCACCAGCTTTAACGGAGAAAATACTGAGCTTTTAATGGACATAAGATGGTGTGTGGTTCAAATATTAACAGTTGTTTTAAAAATGAGTGACAGGTTTGTCCGGAAAAAGAAAAGTGGCATGACAGCTCCTGACTTTGGATTTGATGACGAAGTCGCATTTGCGTGTTTATTGCGGTTAGTTTATATTAATTTTGTTTTATTACTGTTTGGTAATTTTGTTTTTAACACCTTGTTCTCCAATCATAGGTGGAAGGAGTTTCTTCAGGATGTATCTTTGGAGAAAGCTGGCTGGTATCTTGAACCATTTAGGGAAAGCGGATCGTGTTCTTCTGAAGAAGACATAAATTTGGGCCTTGGGCCATCAAATTGGAGCGACATGGAGGCAACATGGTACTACTATAAGCAACTTAAATTCAAAATAATAGATCTTTTTAAATGGCTGATAACGTGGTTTGTACGTTTCATGTATACTAATGCTGTTTCTATTCATATATTAGTCTGTTGAATTTTTTTTTTTGTTCGTTAGGGATATGAGTAAAAGTGGAAGACCTTTTGTGGTAACATCTGCTGTGAAGAAAAGTTTTGAGATGGTATGGTTGGCAGTGAGTCAGAGGTGGCCTGTTCTTCTTTACGGTCCAGCAGGAGCAGGCAAAACTGCTCTTATTAGCAAGTTAGCTCATGCTCAAGGGAGTCAAGGTATGCTTTCTTCTATATATATATAGTGAAAGTGTATTCTACAATTTTGCTTAACGTACGCTAAGAAAATATAACATGTGTGATTAGTTTTATAACATGTGTGATTAGGTTTTTTACCCCATGCGTGATTTCTGATTTTGTACATGCGTGATTATGTTCATGCATGATTATGGTTTTCAACATGCGTGATTAGGGTTTTTGAGTTTTATAACGTGCGTAATTTCATCTTGTACACATCGTACGTTAAGGAATATTGTACGTTAACCAGCCCCTATATATATATATATAGTAGGTAATTACAGATAGACACCCTCTAGTCTATAAAAAGTGCATAACTAGTCTAATATGCCCCTGCAAGCTAAGGAAATGGAACAAACTATAGCTTGGATCGTAAGAAGAGAGAAACTTAGGCGTCGGCATTGGCTTTGTATAGATGTTCGTAATAGGGTCATACGTTGATATAATTTGTGCACAAAGGTTTCCCTTAGCAATCGGTGTTGTTAATAGCGAGCATAGCGCTCACTATAGCATTTAGCGTGGCGATGCGATCATGTTTCTCAATCTGAATTTGCGCTCCATAGCTTGGAAATAGCGAGATTCTAGGTTTTTTTGTTTTAATGTAAATAGCGATAATATATACCTATAAAACAGCAGAATTTTCGTTTTTTTAAATATACATATGAAAACAGCGTTTTTGATAAAATAATGATAAAATACACATATAAAATATTTCTAAAATCTTCTTCTAGTGTATCGGTCTGATAAAATACACATATAAAATATTTCTAAAATTATCTTCTAGTGTGTCGCTAAACATAAAATAGCGCCCGCTATTGCTACGTAGTTTGTCGCTATAGTTCGCTATTCGCTACAACAACTATGTAAGCAACATTTTCTTTGAAAAAATGAAAATCAACTTTCAAAATGCTATGTCTGTGCGTGAAAATCAGGGTTAGCTGTACCAGATGTTGTATTGTACGTTGAGTGTGTTCATAACAGGTTACATAGACCTCTATTTGTAGAGTTGGTAGTTACACATTGATACTTTCTAGTCTATGATAAGTTGATAACTATTTAATGAACTTCTTCAGTTCTTTATACTACTGTATTCATGCTTTTGACCTATATGCTTGAGGATTAGGGATCATTGCACATAGATACTTTCTAGTCTATGATAACTATGTAATGAACTTATTTAGTTCTTTATAGTACTGTATTCATGCTTTTGACCTATATGCTTGAGGATTAGGGATCATTGCATGTTAATATGTTTTCCTCTAAAAGTTTTGAGCTGTTTAAATTTTCTCACAGCGTCTTGCAATATCTATATTACTATATAAAGCATTTTCTATGTACAAAATGGTAAATTTCCATCAAATTTTAAGATGACATATGAAGGGTCAAGTTAAAATGCCTAACTTTTTACCATTTTCTTCCATTCATACCCCTCTTCCCTTGATCTATACTATATATTAGATTATTTATAAATAAAAAAAAATAAGCTTATGGATAATTAACTCATCACATTCATCAAGAACATATATTCAAAAATACATTCTAATGTATTTGTGTATATGGACTAAAGGACTAATCAGTGAACCAAAATTAATCAAAACATAACATAAATTGTGTTTTGTAATTTTAGAGAAGTTAGTTAAAAATTTAGATGTAAATTGTCGACTCTGCCGCAACACGCGGGTTTCCCACTAGATAAAAAAATGTTGCAGTTTACTATAAAATGTTTATCATAAGGGTTTCCCGTGCGTTGCAGCCGCGAAGCGCGAGTGCTTTTATATATACACACACAACGTATATACGATTTTTAACGTTTTTAGGTTTGAGTTATGTTCTCGGCCCATATTGTCGACTATGCTGCAATGCGCGGGTTCCCCACTAGCAATTTTTTATATGTGATTTAATTCCCCTTACAGTTCTATCTATTCACATGGATGAGCAAATTGATGGAAAAACACTGATTGGGAGTTATGTATGTGCCGAACAACCGGGTGAATTTAGGTGGCAGCCTGGTTCCCTTACTCAGGTTGGTTATTCTCTTTTTCGATTTTTTTTACTTTTGCTTTGATAGCAGTCAATATCTCGCTTCTTGATCACGTGCTTTTGTTATCCGCAGGCTATCCTTAATGGACTTTGGGTTGTCTTTGAGGACATTGATAAAGCTCCTGCAGATGTTCAATCCATTTTGTTACCTTTGCTAGAGGGTTCTACCTCCTTCTTAACTGGCCATGGGGAGGTACTATCCTATTTTAAAATGGATGTTTTTACGGTTCCATAATGTCAAATGTCTTTTACTGATTTTTCATCTTTACACGAAGGGGCCGTTAAATTTTGAATCATTGTTTACCGTTTGCAGGCAGTTAAGGTTAGTGAAAGCTTTCGGCTTTTTTCTACAGTATCAAGCTCAAGGTTAGATGCATCCACTGTGACGACAGGTATGTAGATTACATGAGTGGGTAAATTCTCTTATACTTTTATGTCTAGTGACAAATTTTATATTTTTTTTAACTTGTAGCTACGAACTCCCTTGGTGCATTATGGAGGAGAGTAATGGTGAGTCCCCCAAGTCGTAATGACTTGCTAAGTATTGTGAAAGCTTGGTACCCGGACTTGGAATCTATATGTGGAAAACTTATAGGTATTCATGTGAAATAATGTACTATGGAATATCTTATTTCATCCTTGTTGGCATAAGACAGTAAGTAATACAATACAATTTTTTTTTGTGCATTTCTTTTGCAGAAACCTTTGAAAAGGTTAACCAGCTTGCAGGCTATCAGCTTGGAACTTCTGTTGCTTTTTCTTCTACTGGCAGGTTTTCATTGAGGTATTAATCGAGCCATGTTGTAGATTACTGGATGTGACAATTCAAAGTTACTTATGGAAATGGGTCGAAGTTACCTGAACTATCTCATGTGATTAGTTAAATTTACGCACCTATATTCAATTATCTTTCTGTACTGTCAGGGATCTTTTGAAGTGGTGCAAGAGAATTGTTGGTTTGGGTTATCGATTTGCAGGGGATAATTTGTCAGTTGATGTGGCTAAGTGCATCTATCAGGAGGTTTTCATATTATCAGTTCTTCTTTTCCTTTTTCTCTGTTGATTATATATGTAAAAATCTTGGGTTGTTAATACGTTTGTGTTTGGCAGGCTGTGGATGTTTTTGCAACCTCTTCAAGTTCAGTCGAAATGCGGTTAAGAATTATGAAAGAGTTATCAGAAATTTGGAAAATACATATTTCAAACGCCAATACATTGTTTCCTGTTGATAAACCTCTTGTCAAGGTTTCTATTTCTCTAACAAAATATATTTATGCGCCATAATGTGTAATTAGTAATTACTTTTTTCTTAACATTCTAATATATGCAGGACTTGCGGTCTGAGGTACATATTGGACGAGTAGCTCTTCAGAGAACCGGAAAACTTGTGGGTTCCGTTTAATGCTATTATTTTGAATATTTTCTATAATGTTTTGTGTTTCTGTTTTTAATTTATTCAACTTGCTTTTAGAAATCGCCTCATGTGATCAAGTCATTCGTTGAGATTCGTACTTCACTTCATATCTTGGAGAGAATAGCTGGATCTGTCAAGTATAACGAGCCTGTTCTTTTGGTTGGTGAAACTGGTACTGGAAAGACAACAATGGTACAGCATCTGGCTGCAAGAGTTGGTCAGAAGCTTACAGTTTTGGTATGTATCAGTACAACCTAAATCGACCCGTTTAGGAAAATGGGTTGAATGGCAGCCTGTAGTATTGGAAAGAATAGTTTAATCCATTGTATGATATTGTTTTGTCAAAATATGTGTTGCAGAACTTGAGCCAGCAAAGTGATGTTGCGGATCTATTGGGAGGTTTTAAACCTATGGATGCACAGTTTTTATGCCTTCCTCTATATAAGGATTTTGAAACTCTATTTAGCAGAACCTTCTCTTCGAAGGTATGACCTGTGTCGACATTTTTACACCTTTTGTTATGTTTGAATGATTGTAAATTATTCATTTTTTTATAAAATGCAGGATAACGAGAGTTTTCTTGCCATCTTAAGAAAATTTGTCAGTGATAAAAACTGGAACAGGTTACTCAATGGTCTTCAGAAGGGTGTCCGTAAAGTGGTTGAAATTGGAAAAAAGACACCTGGCGGAAAAAGAAAACGGCCATTAAGTGAAGAACTTGTAAAAAAATGGGACAAGTTGTCGTTAAGACTTGATGCAGCTCAATCGCAAATCAGTTCTTCAGATGGGATGGTATTTTCATTTGTAGAGGGAATTTTTATAACAGCTTTAAAAAAAGGTGAATGGATATTACTGGATGAGGTTAATTTAGCACCCCCTGAAACTCTTCAAAGAGTTATTGGTGTTCTTGAAGACGAAAGTGGGTCCCTTTGTTTAGCAGAAAGAGGAGATGTGGATTATATATCTAGAAACCCTAATTTTCGGATTTTTGCTTGTATGAATCCCGCAACTGATGCCGGTAAACGAGATCTTCCATTGTCGTTAAGAAGCCGCTTTACAGAGTATTTTATGGATGACGTGTTGGAAGACAAAGATCTGGAGCTTTTTATTAATGAATTTATCGGAGCAGACGGTTCAATTAAAGATATAACTAGTAAAGTCTTGAAATTTTATAAAATGGCAAAGAAAGAATCCGAAGAGAGGCTGCAGGATGGGGCTAATCAAAAGCCTCAGTACAGTTTACGGTCACTTTATCGTGCCCTAGAATATACAAAGAAGGCAAGACATAAATTTGATATTTCAAAAGCTATTTACGATGGGTTTTCGATGTTTTTTCTCACTATGTTAGATCCTCCTAGTGCCAAGTTAATGAACTCATTAATCGTTGAGCACCTATTGGATAAGAAAGTGGCCCCGCATGTTTCGTTTGATAAGTATATTACGGGCCCGAAGAACTTCAAATCTAATGATTTTGTGGACAACTATCAATTGACTGATAGTGTTAAGGGGCAGCTTAGTAATTTAGGACGTGCTGTATTTATAGGAAGATATCCGGTTTTGTTACAGGGGCCCACGTCTAGTGGAAAGACTAGTCTTGTTCAGTATCTTGCTGCAATAACCGACCATGAATTTGTACGGATTAATAATCACGAACACACTGATTTACAAGAATATCTGGGTTCTTACATTACTGACGCTACTGGAAAACTTGTTTTTCAAGAAGGGGTGTTGGTTAAAGCTGTTAGACACGGGTATTGGATTGTTCTTGATGAGCTTAATTTGGCTCCGTCTGATGTTTTGGAAGCGTTAAATAGATTGCTTGATGATAACCGTGAACTTTATGTTCCTGAACTATGTGAAACAATTCACGCACATAAAGATTTTATGCTGTTTGCCACTCAGAATCCACCTACTTTTTACGGTGGACGAAAGATGCTCTCTAGAGCTTTCCGAAATCGGTTTGTTGAGATCCACGTGGATGAAATTCCACAGAATGAACTGATTACGATTTTGGAGAAACGTTGTAAGATTGCTCCTACATATGCAAAGAAAATGATTGATGTCATGAAGGATTTGCAGCTACGTAGGCAGAGTAGTAAAGTTTTTGCTGGAAAACACGGGTTTATTACCCCTCGTGATTTGTTTCGGTGGGCTGATAGGTACCGGATGTTTGGGACATCATATGAAGATCTAGGACGTGACGGGTATTATTTGTTGGCTGAAAGACTGCGTGATGATGTAGAGAAGAAAGTTGTTCTAGAAGTTTTGGAGAAGCATCTACGAATCAAACTTTCTAGCAGTCTTATGTACAAAGAGGGAAATGCAGATCTGAAGTTGCAAAACTCTTTGGTTGCTTCGGGAGATCTTGGAAGGGTGGTTTGGACCGATAGTTTGTGGCGGTTATACTTTCTTGTTGAGCGGTGTTATAGGTTACGTGAACCGGTGCTTCTGGTTGGAGAAACTGGTGGTGGCAAGACAACAGTATGTCAGTTGCTGAGTATTGCCTTGGGATCCAAGTTACACATCTTGAATTGCCATCAATACACCGAAACTTCTGATTTTCTCGGGGGATTCTATCCTGTTCGAGAAAGATCAGAATTAGGTTCGGATTTCAAAGTTTTGTGTGAGCAATTGCTGCAGTCTAAAGCTTTTAAGCACTTTCCTCTTGACGCTGTAAGTTTTTTTTTTCTTACGTTCGTATTTTGACAATTTTAACAATATAGGTCTTTGGTGTATTTATGGCGCTTCAGATGACACTTATTTTGTAACAGAAAATTTCGTTCGACATTAATCAAGCATCAACTACACTCGATCAAGTGAATAAAGTGATAAAATGTTACAGAGAAGGTCAAATCCTTCACGCTGATGTCACCTGTGATGAAATCAATTATATTGAAGAAACTATAGAAAGACTATCTCTCCTTCATAAAAGATGGTCCACAATATTTAACTGGCAAGATGGTCCTCTTGTTCAAGCAATGAAAAACGGTGACTTGTTTCTTGTGGATGAAATATCATTGGCTGATGATAGTGTTCTCGAAAGACTGAATAGTGTCCTGGAGCCTGAGAGGAAATTGGTGGGCTTTCTTTTCTTTCAATTTTTCTTTTCTTATTCAAGTTCTATTAAAATAATATATATTTTTTAACAGTCTTTGGCAGAAAAAGGGGGTGCTGATCTTGAGAAAATAACAGCGCATGAGAAGTTTTTTGTACTTGCTACTATGAATCCTGGTGGTGATTTTGGGAAAAAGGAACTATCTCCTGCACTTCGCAATCGGTTTACGGAAATATGGGTACCTCCTGTGAGTGAGCTGAATGAGCTCAAATGTATAGCATCAGAGAAGTACGTCATGAATTTTGGCTTACGTCTAGAAGATTTTGAGCAGGTTACGTAGATTATATGTTCCTAATGTATGTGTCATTTTGCAGGATCTTAAACCCTAAGCTCTCTTTTGTGGCGGATGTAATGATAAATTTCTGGGAGGTATATTTTACTCTACAGTTTAGATGCTGTATAACTCTCTTATAATTAGTTTATGACGTTATGAATTTTGCTGTTTGTAGTGGTTCAATCGGTTACAGATGGGAAGAACGCTTACAGTTAGAGATCTTTTGTCTTGGATAGATTTTATCAATGTAACTGAGAATAGTTTGCATCCAGAAGTTGCATTGTTGCATGGTGCATTTCTGGTCTTGCTTGATGGACTAAGCTTAGGTATGATCTCAAGTCACCATTTTAGCAATTGGTGTCAAATGTTTCATAGTATTTGCTTGTTTCATATGTTTTCAGGCCTTACTGTCACTATCTTAATGCTTGTTGCTTTTCTTTTTATTAGGTACAGGAATTTTGAAAATCGAGGCTGATGACTTGAGGGAAAGGTGCCTGTCGTTTCTTATGGAGCAATTAAAGGTACTGTTCAGAGTATTTATATATATATGTTTGTGTATGTATGTATATATATTTTTTTTAAATCTTTTAATTAAACCATGCATGTTTGCAGGCAAATCTTTCGATGACAGAATATAATGATTGGTCTAATCTTTTGAAGTCAGCTGAGGTACCACCTAATAGTGGCATGGAGATAGACAGTTCTTTCGGAATTCATCCATTTTATATCGAGAAAGGTGTGTCACTAGATTATTTAGTTGTATATATCTGAACATATAAACTACCGGATTTGTTTAACTTCTGCCTTGAAACTAACTAATACTAGTGGAACTACAAATGTTCATCATTAACCGTGGTAAGTACCTGTCTAATGCAAGTTATTTTTTTGGGCCTTAGGTAATAATCGTCTACAGGCTGAAGGATTCGAGTTTCTGGCTCCGACCACCCGCAGAAATTCCTTACGTGTACTTCGGGCTATGCAGCTTAAAAAGCCTGGTACTTACATATTATGATTTTTGAAATGAAGAATTTACTATGTTCAAATGAAGTCTTAACCATATTTTCTTGGTTGTACGGTGTAGTTTTATTGGAAGGAAGTCCAGGTGTCGGAAAGACGAGTCTTATCCTTGCTCTCGGCAAATTTTCTGGACATTCTGTTGTACGGATAAATTTATCAGAGCAGGTAATCAAATTTCTGCCTTTTTTATTAATTGTTTGTTACATTTCTTTATTTTCCATTTATACTGGTGCTGACTGCTGACCTGTCACATGGCTAATCAAATCAGACTGACATGATGGATTTACTGGGATCGGACTTACCTGTTGAAAGTGATGAAGGAATGCAGTTTGCTTGGTCTGATGGTATCCTCTTGCAGGTTAAAAATTGCTGTTTCAGTTTAGTTATTTTTAACTTTTTTATAGCCCTCTTTGCAAGTATGTTTAAGATATCTAGTTTTTATAAAACATCATTCAGGCTCTGAAGAATGGATCTTGGGTTTTGCTTGATGAACTTAATCTTGCTCCTCAATCTGTGTTGGAGGTCTGGCTTGATCTTGTTTCCTATTAAAGTTCAGTCATTTTTTTAAAAATATATGTACTGATATTGTTTTTGGAATTAGGGCTTAAATGCTATACTAGATCATCGGGCAGAAGTTTTTATTCCAGAACTGGGTCGTACTTTCAAGTGTCCTTCGTCTTTCAGAGTGTTCGCTTGTCAAAATCCTTCCAATCAAGGGGGTGGGAGGAAAGGACTTCCCAAATCTTTTCTCAATCGCTTTACGAAGGTCTTTTATTATTGCTATTATTATTATTGTTATTATTATTATTATTATTATTATTATTATTATTATATATTGAGACATCATATGTATTGGGTCATTATTGATGAAATATTTTTATATTATTTCAGGTATATGTTGATGAGTTAGTTGAGAAAGACCATCTCTTCATCTGTCGTTCGTTGTACCCGTCTATCCAAGAGTCTTTGCTTGTGAAGCTTATTGCTTTTAATAAGCGTTTATATGAAGATACGATGATAAGCCATAAATTTGGACAATCTGGATTCCCATGGGAGTTCAATTTACGAGATATTATTCGTTCATGTCAGATCATAGAAGGTTTTATTTTATCTCTTTTATTTTATACTTTATAGCAATAATATATACATAGGCCACCCGGGTATTCAAAAGTTTTCATGTTGGTTTCATTTATGCCAAATTCAGCAAAAACATGTCAGATGGTTCTAAATAAAAAATATGCTCTTACATTTAAAGCTTTTTGTAACATCTTGAGCTGTAAAATTGACAATAATGCTCCAGAGTCTACTCTTTCGAGTATATTCATTGGCATTTTTGTCATTTTACAGTTTTACAGCAGGTCTTTTTTGAAATCGCCATGCGTGAAACCAAAATGATATGTATTTTTATATTTCATCTGTCCATAATCTTATCAAGTCATCTCTAAGTTCATGTGAAAAATGTCATTTTTTTGTAGGTGCTCCTGGAAGTGCAAAGAACGATTGCTTTCTCAACACTGTGTATGTCCAAAGAATGCGTTCTTCCACTGACCGACAGGAAGTCATTAATCTATACAAACAAGTTTTCGGAGTAAAACCGGTTATAAATTTATACCCAAGGGTGCAGCTTGATCCAGAAAACTTGATCGTTGGAAACACGTATGTGAAAAGGAACAATACAAAAGCATCAGCCCTATCTTCATGTGAACTAAAAATATTGCCAGGTCAGCGTCAAAGTCTGGAAAGTGTGGCGCAATGTCTGCATCATCAATGGCTGGTCTTGCTAATAGGTCCAGCAGCATCTGGTAAAACTTCTTTAATAAGATTAATGTCACAGCTCACTGGAAACGTTCTAAATGAACTTAGCCTTTCTTCTGCTACCGATATATCTGAACTACTTGGGTGCTTTGAGCAATATAACGCTATTCGTCATTATCGTCTTGCCATTGACCAAGTTGACCGGTACATGAATGCATGTATGTCTGTTAAAACATTCACAAAACGAAAGAGTTTGATCAGCCGTTGGCTTTCTTTCTCATCAACTATCGATCATGGTTCTGCAAGTTTTGTAACCGTATCTGTTGAGAAATGGAACCATGGAGTTTTTCGTTCGCTACCGTTACTAATCGATATTATCGAGGATTTAAAACTGGTTTTGGAAAGTGATTCTGAAGATCTTGATAGGTTGCTGAAGGTTGTTACGAAGTTGCAAGATGATCAGAGGAAACTGCTATATCCTGCAAAGTTTGAATGGGTTACCGGATTGCTTATTAAGGCTATAGAGAATGGAGAGTGGATTGTACTTGAGAATGCTAACCTTTGCAACCCTACGGTTCGTATTCTATATTGTTTTTGTACAAATTAAGTAATAAGATATTTTTTGTTATATTGCAAGTTTAATCGATTCTTAATTTTGTTTCTCTTACTGTAGGTTCTTGATAGAATCAATTCTCTAGTTGAGCAATCTGGGTCAATAACGGTCAATGAATGTGGGACCATAGAAGGAAAACCACTGACCCTTCGGCCCCACCCTCAATTCAGAATGTTCCTCACGGTTAACCCAACCTATGGTGAAGTATCACGAGCCATGAGAAATAGAGGTGTTGAAATCTTTTTGATGCGGCCGTACGGTAAAATCGGTTTGACTGATTACGAGAATGAACTCAAAGATGTGAAACGATTTCTTGCACTTTCAAATATACCCGGTGAATTTTTAGTTAACGCAATGGCTAAATCGCATCTTTCGGTTAAAGAAATTGGGTTGCAGCATGACGTCCGCATTTCAAACGTTGAACTTATGAGGTGGGTCCAGTTATTTCAACGTCTTGTTACAAATGGAAATCAGGCTTTATGGAGCTTGAAAATTAGCTTTGAGCATACGTATCTTTCCTCTTTAGGGCATACAGAGGGAAAAGATATTATCAATGAAACGCTTAGTTCTTACCTGTCGATGCACGAAGTTTACAATTATGGATCTTCTCCGGATTCTTCTTTATGCTTGCCTGGCGGATGGCCCACAGTGTTGACGGTGTGTGATTTCGTACGGTACTCAGTTGAAACTTCGGTTAAACAAAACTGCATGCATGTGGAGTATCTCGGGGCTCAAATGGCCTCACATTCATTTCGGGATGTTTTCGGTTCGCGCAAAATCGAACAAGTTCAATGTCACAGTGATTCCATGAGGACATATGTAACAGATGTAGGTCTATTGCATGACATGGCATACCCGAAAGCTGACGTGGCAGGGTTGCACACTGTCAACCAAACGAGATTCGATGCAGCACATCTGTACAAAAAGCTTTTGTTTGCGGCTAATTGGACCATTGAACAGGCTACAGAAGCGGACCTTAAAGTGTATCTTTTGTGGTTCCGATGGTTGAGTGACCATTTACAAGGACACTGCTCGTTTTTCTCATCCTTTTTAAATCTTCTGAACCAAGAACTTGATCATCCTATTTGGCATTGCATTAGAATGTGTCGTGATGTTGACAACTCGGATTCGATATCATCCAATTCAACACCTATGCTTTCACTGGAGTATGCTAATTTAAACGCAATGGTATCTGAGTCTAGCAGTCAACTTCTGAAAAAAGCGGTCAAGTGTGTTGAGTTGCTAAGGGTTAGTTATCAACAATGGCAAGCTGAGAGCGAGTTTAACTTTAACCATGGTGAGAGTGAGTTTAAGTACAGGGCTGTTTTGCTATCTCTAAGGAATCTTGAAGAAAAAATTCTTGTTATGATAGTCAAATCTCCTTTCTTTGATACGCTTTTTGAACTTTATAAGAAGCTCATTGGTGATCATATATCTGCATGGAATGGGTTAGTTTCGTCTCAGTTTGATTGCATGTTAATTTCTTGGCGGTCTTTGGTAAAAGATGCTAGAAAATTGAAAGAGTTTTGCGCAAATGAAGTAGAAGTATTTCAGGTGCCTTTTCTTAAATTACTTTTTTCTTGGGATCTTTTTGTTTCTTTTTATTTGTTTTGCATTGCACTAAATTTGAATTTGTGTAGAATGACATGAAGGATTTGGAAAGAGATTTTTCGTGGAATTTGAATTCACAGAGGTCGCTGCTGTGGGTATATGGTGGTCATCCATTTACGCCTTCTTCTGTTGAAATATATAACAAACAGAAGCAGCTCGTAAACCTTTGTCATACTATTTGGTCAAGAGAGATGCCCTTGCAGGAACTAGGTTCTTTTATTTGTTCCTTTTTTGATAATGTTATTGTTCTTTGTATTATTATTATTATTATATTATTGTTATTATTATTGTTGTTGTTGTTGTTGTTGACTTGTTGTTATTGCTATTGCCATCTTTTACAATGCTATCCTTTTTTACATGCTTACATGCTTCTATTTTTTTTGTAGCCCAAAAAGACTCTACTGAGACTGCTGTTTCTACCAATCCTGAACTACGTTTTCTTGCCATGCAAGGTAAAGTTTTAAAACATTGGTATACAATTCTCTTTGAAGTTTCTTATTATAGTGTAGTACGGTATGCAATTATGTAATATTGTTTCTACATTTGTATTTAACCATTTTCCTATTTCGGCTACTTAAAGTAGCAAACTAATTACAAGATTTTATACATCAGCTGTGATTTAGTGTTTCTTTTCTATGAAGGTGTTTGCATGTCTGCATTTATCATGAGCAAAGTAGATGAAGACAACCTTGATGTGTTAAAGCAGATGGAGGACATGTATCAGGTACCATATATGAAACTTTTTTTAATTATTTTCTTTGTTTATACATTATTTTGAAACAATAAATTTCATTTTTCTTTGTACTAATTTTGCAGATGCTTTTAAGTAAGTTTCATCATGAAAGGGACAAGCTGGAAAGAAATAAATCGACTAATGAGCAAGCTTCATCTTTTGGTGCTCTATCTAGTTGTTGTGTGATGAACACAGACATGTTATGCCAACCTTCTGGCTTCAGTTGTTGGCTTGATACTCTTCCTTTGAATGATTATTCAAGTTTCGGTCTTGATATGATGCTACTTCAAGAGCTATCCAATATCGTTGTTCTTGATAGGACGGAACTAGAATCTGTAAGATTAACATCTTTTTATTATTATCAAATTGGTATTTCGTGTTTTTCTTAAGGATGTTTTTTTGCCTTGAGGTTTCATATGTATATTTTTTGGCTCTTTTTAGGGTTTATCTTGTTTGCGTTGGCGTCTGGAATCTACTATGCAGTTTTCACTTGATTCTTCTTCAAGGCCTCCAACTGATTTCTCTCCTCATCAGAAACTTTTATGGGTTCTTGACGCTTGGGCCTCTGTCAATCCTGGTTAGTGTCACTTTTTCCCTAAAAGACGATTTTGACCTTAAACTATCTAATCTGCGCTTGTTAATGTTTTAACAGCACAATCAAGCATATCTAGTACTGTTAATGAAATGTGGTTTAATTGGCACACTTCATTGTGGAAACATCACTTGAATTGTGAAAAGGTATGTGTTAGTCATGGTCAATTACGGTTGATAAAAACAGAGGACAAATCGTTCTTTTGTGCAAAAACTTATCCTTGTTTTTTTTTAATTTTGTGATACAGACAAATTTGGTACCTGATATGCTTTTTCAACCAGTGGCAACACTGTCTTTAGACAAGATTCTGTATGGAACTATTTTTCTCGATTGATGCTTGTTTTTTCAGTTATCGTGATTAACATGTTCTTTAATTTTTTCTTCTTTAAATAAAGGCAAAGTACGGTTGGTATCAATGATTTTAATGCACATAGCTTAAAACTTGGAATTGCTTCTCGTATTCTTTGGCTAAGTTCCCCACATGTTGCTGAGTGCCGTAGTTTCTTTGTATCATCTGCTCGATCTCTATTTCAGCAGGTAACCTTTTGTTTTTAACTTATTAATTATTATTAATGTATTCTGAAAGCACAAATTTTTAATTTTTCTTTATATCTCATCCAGATAATACTTGCTCATGAGAAGTCCTTTGAAGCTGATAAATATTCTTTGATAAAATCCGAATTTTCAGCTGAGGTAAACGCGATCAAGGCACTTTTCCTTTTTCAGATGTAACATATAATATAATTATTTGATGTAATTTATAACATTTATTACAGCAAGTCGATGTGAATCGTTTCATGTCTCTTCTCACATCATCAACCCACTCAGTTTTGAAGTCTTCAATTGAACCATTTATCATTCCGCTGCTTCATGAGCTATATTCACAGAATTCTACAGGTGAACCGATGATAATAATTCATTAATCCGTTTTTCATCAGTTTTTTCTTGTGTTTGATAAACTAAATGTCTTTTTTTTTTTTGCAGATTCTTTGTTTAATCTCGGTAGCGCATGGTTAAGACTTGGAGGTTTACGTTATCGTCTTCTCGTATGCTGTGATGATGTGGATCCCGCTGTGAAGAAGAATTTTAAATTTATTCAACTCACAGAGAGGATTGCATCACTTGAACTTGATATTCAAGTAAGATTTTACACAAAGTTTTACGTCTTGTGGTTTTTTTTTTATCTTTTAACGTTCTGTGATGTTGAAACCATTGTTACAGGTGCGCGAAGAGTGTGTTTATCTGGCAGGATGTTTCTCATTAAGTGAGGCTGATAAGGAAAAAGAAAGATTGTTAAATAATCTTAAAAACGAAAGAAACAAACTCCAAAGACAAGTGGTGTTTCGTTCTGATCCTCGGAAGTTTAAGAAGTTGAGATCAGAATGTGATGAATTCATGAAATGGGTTGTAATGCCGTTTGCGGATTTTGGGGTTGCGGATATACATAATTGGCAGGTACCGTATGAGTATTATACTAGTAAATAGAGGCTATGCAGTTAATATTGGTGATGTACCATTTATCGGTCCCCTTGGAAAATATCGGTCAGAATATCGGCAATATTGACTGATAAGTGCCGATATAACTGATATATCACCGATTTTTCCGATATCAGTACGTATACTCCTAGTTCTACCATTTGTCTTTCTGCTTATTCTGCCATTAGTGTTTTAAGTCATAACTGTTGATTGTTTGTGTTAAATGTTAGTTTTTTAAGTCTTAATCAGTTCATACTTGCTACAATTGTTGGTGTTTTGCAAGTTGCAAAAGGTTGATTTGTTAATGGTAGGAAAGTATACTGAATTGTTAGTGTTAAATTGCTATATATAAATTCTGAATGATATTAACATTACCGATATCCCACCGATATCTCACCAAGATAACCTATATTTCGAATATCAGTCCTTGACCGATATCCGATATGTCACCGCATTAACTGCATAGAATAGAGGTTGCGACACTCGCTAATTGGAAGACCATCGTGTAATATTGATGCAATGTACCTGGCTGCTCACCGTCTCTTTTTGATTTTTTTTTTCAGGAAACTGCAACACGTTTTGTGGACCGATTATCAAACGAATATTCTGAATATGTTGATATAGTTCAACCTGTTCAGATTGCAATATATGAGATGAAGTTAGGCTTGTCACTGGTGCTGTCTAACCGTCTACGTGATCAATATCTGGATAGAGTCGGGCAGAGAAATATTGATGTTGTTTTGGTAAATATATAAATCTCTCTTTGCTGTTACGTCATGGTTAGTGTGTGCACCCTGATGTTGACTTTTTTTTGACCGGCAGGGGGCACTTTATTCCTTTATAAGATTCCCGAGGGGCATGGGAAGAAAGTATGTTACAATCATTGAGGATGATTTGATTGATTTCAATGCTAAACTTTCGTATTTTGATGAATCTTTCCCTACTTACATGGGGGAGGATGATATGAAGATGGTGAAAACTTTGGTTACTGTTGCAAGAGATAATAACAAAGATGAAGAGGTTATACACAGTTGGCAATTCTACTTCATTTGTTATTCTTTTATTGGAATCTAAAATGCTTGATGCATGTTTTATGTTTGTTTAAGGTTTCCATTTTGCAACTGAAAGCTTCGATTCATAAAAACAGTCTTCTTCGTGTGGTGCATTATGTGGCCACGGCACATTTTCTTGACAATGCGTCTTTCGAGGTATTAATACACTTCTATTTTCATGCTCTTTAAGTTTGACCTAATTCATCATTTTATTTGTTATCTTTTACAAATTCCTAATTTTAACACGTCTTTTCTTTTGATGAAACTTCAGTTTGTAGTATTTTATTATATAAACCTATTTTTTTAGAGATTTATATATATATGTGAATATATATTAGTTTTTCAAAGGAAATGAAATAACAACTAACTAATTTAGTTTTATATTTAAAACTGAAGTGATAAATAATAATTTTTTAGGAGAGAATAGCTGAATACTTTGGGAGTAAAAAAGGAGGAAACTAATTGAATTTGTGATGTAATTGGTCGGTTACGATGAGAGCAAATTCAGTAAAATGTAAACTCTAAAAGATTATTAATTCTAACTGTTAATTACATGTGTAAATATGTGTTTACTAAATGGTTGTTAACATTGCCCTAAGGGCAGATGTTAGAATACCTCTACGGCCCTACCTATTTAAATAATATAGACATGATTTAAATCTTGTACAACATCATTTTTGTTTGAGAACACATACAAATTAGTTGTACTTACTATTTCCATTTCTTTTTGCACAACAATTAGCTCTTGGAGAAGATGTTTAATAGGTTTGCAAAACTTTATGTAAAAATGAAGACTCAAATGAGAATCAAAGAAGAGCTTGATTCTCAGCAGTTCCAGTTTAAACCCCGTGCTTTTGATATAAAGAATGTCATCGAAATTGACGTTTCTACCCTCGAAAGTTCAATTGCAAATGAAACTTTTTCAGAGTGGCAGGAGTTGGCTACTGAGGAAGTTGAAGTATCTGTGGAAAAGGTAACAAAATATTATATAATTATATAATGCAAGTGTTCAAGGCACAGTGCTAATGCAGATACATGTTTCTTATAGAACAATGTAGGTGATGAGGATGGAATCTTGGAGAAAGATTGGAATCTTCTGCTAGAATCTATGTTGAACGAAATGGTCAATTTATTTTGTACCTTATTTGGTTCTACGGATCTCCTTCAACCTGTGAGTCGACTTTATCGTCTTTTGTGTTAATAATGGGCAGAGCACTCAAATCATTTCTAATAGTTGTTGCTTTTACTCAGGTTGGTTTTGTTCAATTATCTGATTCCGATAGGCTGTGTTCTTTCTTGGATTCTTATACTTTGGGTACACGAGTACTAAAAGGTGATTGATTTGGGAATTATAATGTTACGTGTGATTATTTTCACTTAAATAGAAATCTCATTTTGTTACTATTATTTTCAGATCTAAAGGGCTTATTGTGTTCTAGTTTGGATTCTAAAATTATCCCAGAACATGTACTACGCCTTTGTTTGGAGCATGATAAGAATTTTAATTCATCTCGTCTACTAAAAAGTTCTTACAACTTCTACAAGGTTTTGTGTGCCATTACTTTTTTCTGTTGATAAAAGGTTTTCTTTTTTAATTTTATTTTTAACTTTGTCGGCTTGTGATATAGGATTCAAATGCTTCTATGCTGGCTAAGATGGTAGGCCCGGTTATGGATCTCAGACAGCGAATTCGGCATCTTATGAGTGAATGGGATGATCATCCTGCTCTTCAGAAAATTGTGGATGTGATCGATATGATCTTGTCTATCCCTATGAACACCCCTCTTGCTAAGGTACTTTTTTTTAAGATAAAGTAGACAATATTGGTAACCGACTTGTGTTACTTATAGTCTATGTCATGTGTGCATCGATATATCATGTAGATTTTGTAATAGTGTATGTTGGTTTTGTACTTTATAGGCTATGTCAGGCTTGCAGTTTCTACTTAACAGGGTTCGCAACCTTCAAGAAACTGTATCAAAATTCCCCCTTTCTGGTAAAGTTTTTTTTTTGTTGCTTTTGTTAGGTTTACAAATATACCAATTCTATAGCCTTAAGGGTCCATTTGATTTTCTTTTTGAAATTGCAGATCAGTTAGATCCAATTGTTAGTCTTGTGTCGTCATGGCAAAAGATGGAATTTGAATCATGGCCTGCTTTACTTGATGAAGTTCAAGCACGGTTTGACACTAATGCTGGCCAGGTATGATTTAGTTTAGTTATTAATGATTATATTATTATTCAACTGTTGACTTTTTATATATGTGATTTGTAATGACTTATTCTCTTTAACAATGTTGCAGTTGTGGTTTCCATTGCACTCGGTTCTTCAAAAATGTTCTGTGGATGCTCTCGACACAATGCAGAGGCATGTTTATAACATGTGATGTAACTAAGAAATTCTAGAAGTTGAACGTGTAAGGTTTTTAACATATTTACTTTTCTTGAACACAGTTTGAAGGAGTTTATTGAGACTTCCAGCATTGGTGAGTTCAAAAAGCGTCTTCAACTTCTTTTTGCCTTCCATGGTCACATCAGCACTGAGATTTGTCAGAAATCTAGTTCAAGGTTTGTCAATTCTCTGTATTTCTTTAGATCTTAAAATATAGTTTAATTATAAATTTCATGACCATATTTTATATCGAATTATGTCATGCAGTCTTGGCCATGAGGACAATGTGAAGATTTTGTACAATACTTTTGGCTACTACATACAGTTCTTGCCGATGTTAGTTCTTTTCTAACGTATTAAATCAATATTTTTTTTACACTGTTATATAAGAATTTGACAAAAAATCAAAATTTTTGTATTTCAGTATTATGGAGCAATTAGCATCTAACAGAAAGAATATTGTGGAAGAATTGAAAGAACTCTTAAAGCTGTGCAAATGGGAACGTAATGAGTGGTATATGACAATGGAGACTTCAAAGCGGACCCGTGAGAAATTTAAAAAGCTGATTCAGAAGTACACTGTGAGTGACATTAATCCATATCTTATATGAGTAGAAAAAAAATACATCAGCAATTTTGTTTCTTTTGTTGCCCCTTGGACCTTACATGTTTTAATGTCATAGGATGTGCTGAAGCAACCTGTAATGTTTATTATCAATCAAGCAACTGGTCAAAGTGGATTAAAAACACTAGCAGCTAATGATCGAACATTGTTTTGTAATTCTTTTGTGAAATATAAGCCAGTTCTGGATGTTGCTTGCCAAGTAATACATTTGGGAAACGAAAAGAGGTACCTACATATATTGTCAAGCCCCTGCTATGTACTGGTCTCGATTTCATCTTATAAGTTGGTTGATTTGGGCTGCTTACTAATGTACCGACCCGTTTCAACTCGTACAGGTTCATATGGCCTTCCACTTGGAGAAATAAAGTGGATCATGCATTGGAAGATATGCGAGCCGCACATTTCAAAAAGCCTGACCGCACATGTGTCCAATTGCATGAGGCAGAAGGTTATTTTCGTCTTTTTTCAATAAAAATGTCCAATTTTACATTATTTTTATCTAATGTTATCAACTTCGGGAAAATTTCCAGAAAATGTAGATATTATCCGGAAGTCCGTAGATATTTTATCTTCAAGTGATGTGACAAAGGAAGAGTGGGACGTAATCCAATACACATTTGAAGAAATAAGCACAAATATTATTTATTGTGGTGAACAATGGAAGGAAGAGAAAAAGAGTTTGCGGAAAAGACGGGCTCTAGCTGAACTACTAAAACTTCTCGACAGTCGTGGATTAGCTAAGCATAGACCTGCATCCAATGAGGTTCGAATATTACTTCTCTTTTTTTGAAATTATGGCAATGGTTTTTTTACGTCAAGTTATTTTCTTGTCGTCATTTCTGATGATTCTTTTCTTCTGGTCGGTTTGTAACATACAGGATCAATCCGTGAAGAATAAGTCAAGGTTTTTCCAACCGTCTTATATTATGGAGCATTTGTTACTTAACGAAAGTAGATTATCTTCTGGAAACGTTGATGTTGCTTCCAAAGAGAAAGCTCAAAGTCTAGCCATGGATAATCTAGAAACCATCTGGAAAGCATCAAATGAATACTTCTTCAAAAGTTTGTCTTCTTTTGGCTGTTTGCAAGATGTTTGTTCGAATTTTCACAAGGACTTTACAAAAGAACAGGTAATCATCGAAATCATTTTGACTTGGATTTAATTTGTTTGAAAACAAATACATTGTTTTATATGTGTACATTATATGTATTTCATTAGGTATGTTGCAAGAAGGTATTTGCACAACTTATGCTATTACATTTTAATGACCTTTTTTTGTGTGTGTAGGCTGAGGTGGCTGTTTCATACCTTGATCATCTTGTTGAGATACAAAAATCTCATAGGGCTGATGCCTATGATCTTGCCAAGGGCTTGGAACTCTTAAAGAAACACAGTTTGCCGTTACAGAGTTTATTTTCAAGCAGCTCTGGCGGCTCCTTTTCTCACAATCAAGAAATTGTTTCTAATTGCATGTGGCGTCAGAAGGTTTTTTGTTTTTCAATTGCATTTAAGTATTTATATGCAACAGTAATAGTATTTACTATTGAATATAATTTGATGATGATGCTCATACTTGAGTTTATTGTTGCAGCAACTGTTTGATACAATGTGCAACAGTTTAGATGATGAATGTTTGTTGCTAAAGAGTGTTGAAAACAACCATTTGAACAGTTGTCAAAGTGTTGGAGGTGCTGCTAAACAGATTCATCGTTTCCTAGAAACGTTTGCTCTTAAATTCAAAAAGTCCAAGGTACTACGTTTTTTATGACAGTTTATTGGGGTTGAAATATAGTTATTCTAAAAAATGCATGACTACATTATGTGACTAAATCCCAAAATGAAAGTAAACAATTCACTTTTATGGTTGTAAAATTCTCCACTAAGTTGCTTTATCTGTAATTAGTTGTTTGTTATTGCAGACTGTTTCATACTAACTTTATACTATGTTGACAGGAAATGCTGGATAGTTATCTTTTTGGTGATTGTGGCAGTCTAGTTAGCACATCAGTTGTATTACATCCTTATGGCATCACAAAGGAAATGGAACAATTTGTCCAACAGAACTTTATGTTAATTAAGGGTTTTAAAGAGGAATTGCTTGCTGTTCGTGAGCAAGATCTGCATGCTGGATTAGCAAACAAGGTTCTGCTTGACCATTTCAACGACATCATCACAAATGTATGTAATTTTCATAGTAGTAATTAGTTATTTTTTTATTTTTTATTTTTGAACGGCCAACAAAGTAATTAGTTTTTTTTACATTATAACTTTTCTGACCTGTTATGCGATTTTTGTTGAACTTTTCAGGGCAACCTTTTAAATGAGTACTACAATTCTGCTTTGAAAGAAAGGAATCAGCCAGAAAAAGTTCATGATGCGGATGATATTTCAAGAGCCGAAGTTCGGTTCACCGAGTCTCTTAGGAAAACATGCAAACAAATAGTTGACAGCTTTGACCGAGTTAACTCGGTCAATAACAGGGTTGAGCACTCAGAAGATTATCTGCGAAATATCAATACCTGGCAAAATTTGTTTGCCTCTAGAGTAGAGTCTCTGCAGTTGCATGCTATAAATGATGAATTAGTGGAAACACTTAACTCTGCTGTAATGCCTTGTTATTTCTTTTTTATTGTTTGTTATGATATTATGAGTTTTACGACATTTTGACAATGTTTACTCATTTTGATTTAAATTATGTAGGGAAAACTCATTGACCTTTATGGAAATGAAGAAGCAAGCATAGATCTTGTTGAGGCGCAACTGAAGCATCTGTATTCATTATTGGACCTAATGATTAACTTTGGCAACGGTCTTCTTAATGACTTTATGGTTGTCCACAGTACTGTAAGTTTCGCCTTTTCCACCTGAACTTTTTTTTGAACCATTGCCATAACAATTTCTTTGTGTTTTTTGTATTTGGTACAGTTGTCTATGGTTACACACGCACTAGCAGAGATTTTTGCTTCACTATATTCGCAAGGCTTTGGGTGCGCAACAGAAAACGAAGAGGAAGACAATGGTACTCAAGACGCTACTGGAACTGGTATGGGTGAGGGTGCAGGGGTTAAAGATGTAAGCGATCAGATAGAAGATGAAGACCAACTACTTGGAACCGAAAAGGTACCCCTATTTGCTGACATACGCACTAATTATCTATTAACTGCAGTGTTCCCTAATTATAATGTTTGCTACTGCAGGGGGGTGAAGAACAAGATGCATTGAATGATGTTCCAAGTAAAAATGATAAAGGCATAGAGATGGAACAGGATTTTAACGCTGATGCGTTTAGTGTGAGTGAGGATGAAACCGACGATGAAAACAAAGATGAAAATGATGAGCCAGAACTTGATTCTGCCATGGGTGAGACCGGGGACGACAGTAATATTGTCGATGAAAAACTTGGGGAGAATAAAGATGACGAAAACGATGAAAATCTTGAAAAAAATGAAAAGTACGAGACCGGTCCGTCAGTTAAGGATAATGATCCCAACGGTAGAGAGCTTAGAGCTAAAGAAGATGATGTGGCAGCTACTGATAAAGCAGGGGAGTTGGATGCTGATGAATCTAACAAACAGAATGACGAAAATGACGATAGTGGCCCTGATGATGGTAATGATGTTGAAGATATGAATATAGATAAAGATGAAGCGTTTTCTGAACCTACGGGTTTGAAGCCTGATGAGCCCAATGTGGATCCTGATGATGATATTGACATGAATCAGCAAGATGACGTGGACCACAATGAAGATGAGGGAACTGAAACCGTTGATGAATCAGCCGACGGTGAAGAAGAAGAAGCTGACCACAAAGAAGAAGAAACTGGTCCCGATGCGTTAACAGAGAACGTTGATATGGAAACGGAAGCTGAAGAAGCTGACCAAGAAAATCAGCTGGATAGTAAAACTGATGCTGACATGGACGAACAAAAGAATGACGTTACTGCACCCGTTGCTAATAATTTTGATACTGAACATCAGCAAAATTACGAATCCGCCACTCAACCTAACAGCGGGTCAAATGGAGCATCAATGAGAAACGTTTCATCGGAAGTTACATGGTCGAATACCGATGATATGCAAAGTGAGTTGGCTCCTATACAAGGTTTACCTAATTCTTCACAAAATGAAGTTAGTGTTGCTGGCTCATCAAAAGCAGGGGAGCTAAACGATGAACATATTGGTCAACCACCTGAGGTTGACCCGTCGTCCCTTCAGAAAAGCGAACCAAACCCGTTACGTAATATCGGCGATGCACTCGAGGGCTGGAAAGAACGGGCAAAAGTTTCGGTTGATTTAGAAGATAAGAAAAACGATCCAATGGATGATATGGATGGTGGAGATGAGGATCAAGATGCAGATGAATATGGGTTTACTTCCGGGTTGGATACAGGAACAGCTCAGGCACTCGGGTCTGCTGCAGCTGACCAGGTGGATAAAAATATTGACAGGAAAGAGCCTGTTGATGGTGACGGTGATGGTGGGCCCGCAGACCAGAAGGATGATGTTGAAATGGACATTGAAGACCAACATCATGAAGCCCAGACCGTCAAAAATTATCCATTAAACAACGTTGGTAATACTATCCATGACAAGATGGAAGTTGAAGAAACGGAGATCCTAGATGAAGCTCCTGAAGTTTTCAACCCTCTTGAAGATGGTGACCGAAGTCAGTTAGAAAGTTCGGTGTTCGTGAAAAGGTCTTATATGACAGATGACGTAAGTCACTTCGGTCAACTTTCTGTTGTTGATGATGATATGGGCAAGTCCCACAATCTTGAAGATGTTCCTGCTGAGATGAAAGATTCTGCTTCTGCGTTATGGAGAAAATACGAGTTGCAAACCACAAGATTATCTCAAGAGTTGGCTGAACAGTTGCGTTTGGTTATGGAACCGACTCTTGCTAGCAAGCTTCAAGGGGATTATAAAACCGGCAAACGGATTAACATGAAAAAGGTAATTCCTTACATTGCAAGTCACTATCGAAAAGATAAAATATGGCTGAGACGGACCCGCCCGAATAAACGAAATTACCAAGTTGTGATTGCTGTGGATGATTCTCGAAGTATGTCGGAGAATAATTGTGGGAATGCTGCTATTGAAGCTTTAGTGACGGTTTGCCGTGCAATGTCCCAACTGGAAGTCGGGAATTTGGCCGTTGCAAGTTTCGGTAAAAAGGGGAATATTAAATTACTACATGACTTTGATCAGCCGTTCACTGGAGAGTCTGGAGTTAAGGTTAGTATTTCAGAACGGTTGCAATTACAACGCGTTTACTTATGAACAAATCAACTCGAGGTTTTTTATTTTTTATTTTTGTATTAAGTGGATCAAGCTGTTTTAAAAAAGAAGGCAAATTGCATGAAACTAGTAATGAACTAAACAACCGATTTTAGCATGTCATATTATGTTAACTCATTTTAGGAAACACGTTTATGTTAAACGTAAAAATCAGTTTTATCTACTAGTTTAAACAATGTTTCTTTTTAACAGTTTATACATGAAATTAATTATTAGATGTCACATCAGATGCCTACCCTAAAATACTAAAATGACAATTATGATTCCACTTAACATTGTCCACCTGATTTTATATCATCTTTGCATTTTTGACCGGTTTTTCTTTTGCAGATGGTCTCGAGTCTGACATTCAAGCAAGAGAACACAATAGTTGATGAGCCCATGGTTGACCTACTAAAATACTTAAATAACAAACTTGATTCTGCGGTAATTAATGCACGATTGCCATCGGGACAAAATCCGTTAGAGCAGCTTGTTTTAATCATAGCCGATGGCCAACTTCATGAAAAGGAGAATCTGAAGCGTTGTGTTAGAGACATTTTGAGCACAAAACGAATGGTCGCTTTTCTTCTTTTGGACAACCCGAAGGATTCAATAACAGAAGTTTTGGTAATTTCACTCGTTTTTCATTTTTCCTTCTTGCTAATCGAGGTTTTAGCATAAATCTAAAGTTAAATAATTTGTTTATTTGTTTCAGGATGCATCATTTAAAGATGGAAAATGCGTGAGTCTTGTTAAATACATGGATTCATTCCCATTTCCGTTCTATGTTGTCCTAAAAGACCTTGAAAGTCTTCCAAGAACACTTGCTGATTTATTGAGACAAGTAAGCCATACAAATCTGTAAATTTTATCTGTTTTTATATCCTTTAGATTTCCAGTTTGTTGACATGTTTGTTTACCTACCAAATTGCAGTGGTTTGAGCTTATGCAGCATTCAAGGGCCTAAGGCTGAAGATGGTATTTATGTAGAAACTTAGAAAGAAATTTATTAAGGGGTTTTGAGGAAAGGAAAACATTCACAATTTTGTATTTTAAGTGATGCTCTGTATAGCTTTTCCTCTTAAATTTTGAATTAGTGAACCCTCATCTTCATTATTTATAATATAAAAAGACTGCAGAGGCCTCTATTCTTGTACTTGGTAATTTTAGTTTTTGGTCGTCGCACTTTCGGTTACTGGCAGGTTCGGTCTCCTTTCCATCTATCTTCGCATAAGAAAGCCAATACAAAGATAAACTGTTGATATTAGTTGGAAATGATCCATAGAACCACTACCTTCCGCTGTGATGGTTGACCAACAGCTCGTTCACAGATAGATTGTGCTCGATGCTCTGCGTATAAGTTCTACCACAAGGAACTAAAAAGTAGTAACGTTGTGTACAAGTTTTATAACTCACTTTATTTGTGGCTAAAATCTTGAAATTAAGATTTGGAGTTGTAATCAAATAATTATTCAAGCATATATTCGAAGCTTTATAATTTTAAATGAAAAATACGAGTCTTATGTGTTCGAAAAAGCTTAAATAATATACCACTTAAAATGCTAATAAAAGAACCAATAAATGAAAATAATAAACCAAAACTAAAAACTAAGAAGAAAATAATTATGAAATCAGGAACAACTCGGTACTACCTCGACCTAAAATCAATCAAATATCCGACACAATCACGTTAACCGATCATGGATACATGCATTGAGTTTTATGGGCTGGAATGCACTAAACTAGTAAATAAATATATACTTAAAATCTTCTAGTTTTTTAGTTTTTCCAAAAAAAAAAAAAAAATAGAAATATTAATTAAGCTGTTTGGCCTTGTTTGAATGAACTTATTTTACCTTCTTGGAAAAAGAGTTTTTATGAAATAGTGTTTGGGTAATAAGGTGAAAATGAGTCTTTTAGATATTGAAAAAGAGAAATGAAAAAGTCACTTGGTTGTGACTTTTCCAAAAAAGGAGATAACAAGGTTAAAAAGTCAATAAGGAAAAATGAAAAATCTCATCCAAGCATGCCCTTAATCAAAAATTATAATGCCTCGTAAATTACAAAAATTAAGAAAGTTATGTATTGCCAATACTACACGTTGTATGATAGGGAGAAGCTTTAAAACATGGTGTTTGGTTGGTCATATGTGCCGAGTAGAGGTGTTCAAAATAACCGGTTTTTTAACCGAAACCGGTTTTTAACCGGAACCGAAACCGGTTTTTAACCGGTATCTCAATAACCGGTTTGGGTTTTTGAATAACCGCCGGTTCGTAACCGGTTTTTGATCATTTCGTAGTAACCGATTTATAACCGGTTATTAATAACCGGTTTTTTTAACAAGATAATAACCGGTTAACCGGTCTGATTTTGGGAAAACACAACCAGAAGGCTGCAGACCTGTTTTGTGATCGTTGGGGGCTGAAAAAAACGGTAATATTACCGTTTTATTACCGTTTTGGACGTGAATCATTGTGTTTTAAACCCACAAAACATCTATAAATAAGACTTGGATGCATATGTTTAGTCCCACTTCAATTCTAGCTCAAAAACACACTTACAAGTTACAAATACGAACATAAGTTTAATACGTTTCAAATGGCGAGTTCGAGTGGTCATGCTACGGCCGATGTTGGTTCTTCTAGTGAGTTGTTTGTGAAGAAGATCTTGAGCACGAATAGGGACCCGACACTATGGGTCAATTTTGATTTATGCGAGATGTCGAATGGAAAAGAAAATGCGAGGTGCAAAAATTGCGGGACCTTTCTTGCGCCGTCATCGAACTCTACTTTGAGAGCACATGTGACGTCGCATTGCAAGTCGTTAAAAACAAATCCCGCTAATGATCAAGCGCAAATATCACGGGGTATGGGTGTTTGAAGAAACGACACGACGACAACTTTCATTCTAGACTAGTTAAGAAAAATGTATTGGATATTTTCATGTCTTCTAATGTAATGTTTACTTGAAAAACTATTAAAATAAAAAAAAAAAACGTATTTTTTTTGTCCGTTTGTGCGTTTAAACAAGTTTTTAAATTTTTCCAGCCTTTTTTTTAATTTCTGCAGCTATTTTTTTATTTCTGCAGCTATTTTTTTATTTCTGCAGCTTGTTTTAATATTTCTGCAGCTTTTTTTATTTTTCTGCAGTTTTTTTATAATTCTGCAGGTTTTTTTTATAATTCTGCAGATATTTTTATATTTCTGCAGTTTTTTTATAGTTCTGCAGGGTTTTTTTTATATTTCTGCACCTATTTTGTTAAATCTGCATGTGTTTTAATAATTCTGCAGGTTTTATAGAAATTCTGCAGGTTTTTTTTAAAATAACCGAAAAAAACCGGTTTTTTTTAACCGATTCATAGGTTAACCGGTTTATTTTAACCGGCCGGTTATTATCGGTTAATATTTTTCAGTTTGAAAACCGGTTATTAACCGGTCGGTTATTAACCGTAACCGGTTTTTTTTTTGGCCCAATAACTCCTACAACCGGTTAACCGGTTTAGGTTATGAAAAAAACCGGTTTGAGCACCTCTAGTGCCGAGTGATAGGGCAAAAATGATCATACGATATCCACACAGCCAACCCGTTATATTTATCTAATAAAACATAACTTATGTTGCCACTGAGAACGCCATGCAGATCATATGGTGTTTTTATACCATGTCATACGGCCCATATGATATGACAGATTTGACCTCATACGACTTGTAAGATATAATGATACTAGTTGAACAACCTAAATTACCAAAATGACACCAACCAATGAGAAACATCTACCTCATCTCCACACAAATGGAGACCGATTCTATGCACCAAGACGAGACGGTTCGTAAGCAAGGAATGTCATAACCTATAGTCAAATAATGAGTGTTTGTCAAAGGCAAAGCGACAAAATAATATGTTACCGGTAACCGACACGTGTCAGGTTGTGCAGGTCGTCTGTATTTATCCATTTTCAGTAGCATCCACCATATTCGCATGAAAGCTCTCACATCCTCTCTCCCTCCCTCCCTGTGATTTCATTTCTCTCTCTCTCTCTCTCATACGCATTCATTCGTCCGATCTCTCACCCGATTATGCTTCTTACCTGTTCCACAGACGGTTATCCGTTATCCATCATAATTTTATTATGTTAGATCCGTTTTATTGATTCAAACATCTCACAAGTTTATTCCGTCGCTGTAGTAAGCGTAAATTTATTTCTGATGTCTTTTCTGAATCATATTTTACGATTATGATGAGATATTGAGATCATCACTGTTTGTTTTACTCTTCTGGATTCTGCTTTAGGTTAAATGTTAAGGAGTTTTGGTGTTATTTGTACTGTTTTTGAAGTAATGTATGGTTTTAGGTTATTAGAGTGTTGTTGAATTCGTTAAACTGTTGTTGAATTCGTGAAACTGGCTAAACCGAAACCGAAACCGAAAATGAATTTGAGTACTGTGGAGGAGGAGGATTACGAATCCTCCTCCTCAGATCAAATTGTTCATAAACCGGAGGAAATCGACTGGCAGATGCTCGATAAATCCAAGTTTTTCATCCTTGGTGCAGGACTTTTTTCCTGTGTATCAGCTACACTTTATCCTGTTGTGGTATTGAAAACCAGACAACAAGTTACATCATCACATTTGTCCAGTTTTAAAACTGCGATATCGATTATTCGCTATGAAGGTTTTCGAGGCCTGTACAGAGGCTTCGGGACATCGTTAATCGGTACAATTCCAGCTCGAGCGGTTTACATGACAGCTCTAGAGGTTACTAAAAGTAAAGTTGGCACTAGTACTGTTAAACTAGGGTTTCCAGAGCCTACTGCAGCTGCAATTGCCAATGCTATGGCTGGATTAACCGCTGCCTTGGCGGCTCAGGTTATTTGGACTCCTATTGATGTGGTGAGCCAGAGGCTTATGGTACAGGGGAACCACTTGAGATCCTGTAGGTATATGAATGGAATTGATGCTTTTAGGAAAATTTTAAACACTGATGGGCCTAGAGGCTTGTATAGAGGTTTTGGTATATCTGTAATGACGTATGCACCATCGAATGCGGTTTGGTGGGCTTCCTACTCTGTGGTTCAGAGACTCGTGTGGGGTGGAGTTGGATCTTATTTGTGTAAGAAAGATGATGATGGTGTGGTTGTCATGAGACCTGATTCGACAACTGTGATGGCGGTCCAAGGCGTTAGTGCAGCTATGGCAGGAGGCGTTTCGGCTTTAGTTACAATGCCGTTGGATACAATTAAGACACGCTTACAGGTTCTTGATAACAATGACGATAACAATAACAATGGTAACGGGAGGAAAGGGCCGACGGTTGGGCAGACTGTGAGGAATTTAGTGAGGGAAGGTGGATGGATGGCTTTGTATAGAGGGTTAGGTCCGCGGTGGGCTTCGATGTCCATGTCAGCAACTACCATGATCACAACTTATGAGCTACTTAAAAGGTTGTCAACCAAGAATCAAGAAAACTTGATAAGATGAGTATGGAAGAAACTCACTTGAAGGTATCCATCCTGTAATTTTCCTTTTGTTAATTATGATGATGATGTTGGTTGTTAGATGTTTGTGATTATTACAGGATTGGTGTGAGTTTTTCTCCATTTCTTGTTTATATTTGATAGCATTGAAGAAAGATCTTTCTTTAATGATTCTATCCACTCTATATCCACAAGGTTACCACTTATATATTTGTCATGTGTAGTAGTATATTCTTATGATTATCTTATATTTATCCATAAGGTTACTAGTTATATAAATGAATGCCACTTGTTGGTCTATTTCAACGTAGTGGCGGATCTTGCCCGTTGAACGTGTCAGGGCCGAAAGACACGGACACTAAAAAAAGCCCGGGATATATAAAAAATTTCGATCGGAATGCGGAAAATTAGCACTACGGCCGAAAAACTTGCCCGGGCCGTGGCTCTGCCACACCCCTATTAAGATCCGCCCATGATTTCAAGTTTGGAAGATCTTGGAAAATTATGGAGTAGATAATGGGTTAGGAATTGGAATCTTATAACATTATAATACTATGATTGGTTGGGATTAGGGGCAACATTGTGGGAATTGCTTGTGTTTATTTTGTTTTATTTATGATAATTAATTAATTATAATCATTAGATTAACATTATCCATAAGTTGATGTTGATGGGTGGAGAAAATTTGGGCTAGTTTTCTGGTATTTATTGGACCTTGAATTTTAGTCAGGTGGGCCTACCTACCAATGTCAGTTATCAAGGGGGTCCTCTCTTTTAACTTTGAGACAAAGTTAAATGGATAGATTTGTATATTGCAAGTGGATGGCTAAGGATTTGGTAACATGAGTGTGATTGATTTGAATACTAAGAGGTTAACAGTTTAAAACATTGTTAAAATTCAATAAGTTTTGAGATGCTTGCCTAGTGGTATTTTGGTGGTGGGATAAGGCTTATGACCATTAGGTCATGGGTTTAATTCCCACAAAGGGGGTTTTCCCAGATTTATTGGGTTTCCTCCTGAATTGGTGTGGTGTATAGGCATTATTGCCTAGTGGAGATGGATATGATCGGGTGGTTCTGCTGGTGGCACGATGATACTCCAGTGGTCCGTCAGTGATCCTAATTTGCCGTTCAAAAAAAAAAAAAAATCACAATTAATAATCAATCATCAAATAAATTGTTTGGCAGTCTCTTCATTTATGACATCTTGTAGAGTAGATTACACAAATCGTCTCGCCATAAATATCCAAGAAGCTATAAGAATTATTGTTACAAACACCAGACCTCCAAGTTTCTTTGTCACTAGATATCGTCGGTGTATTGACGTCGTTTATTATATATATATAAAAGTAGACGTATGGTACCAGAGCTTTAAATTGATTTCCTCTTTTATAAATAAGCTGAAAAGGAAATAAAAGTAGAAAATTAGATGAATGGTGATCGTATTGCAACTTTGGGATATTTTTTAGTTTAAAAACATATTTGATTTTTGTTGAATACCAAGTGATAGCACATTTAATCATTTTCAATAAGAGCCGTTATAAACCAGTTAACTTTTTTAAATAAACTGTATATCCTCTACTTAAAAAACCAAAAAAAAAAAAAATATATATTAAAAATACTAATCCCCAACCCCTTTTATCTATCGGCCCCACCCACTATAGTCAATTAGTCAAGCTCTATCTACTATAGTAACAATGGCTCCCAAATCACCTATTGGTTTGGGAGAAGGTACTCCGTCACCTTCCAATGTGGATGTCATGGATTCGAGTCTCATTTGGTGTAATTTGCTTCAAGTGGGTCAGGGTGTTCTACCACAGTAAACCTTAGGGCAGCGTGTTTCCACAATTCCACCTTCCAATGTGGAGGGTCACGGGTTCGAGTCTCATTTGGTGCAATTTGCTCCAGGTAGGCCATGAGTTTTACCACAGTGGGGCCTTAGGGCGGTGAGTTTCCCCTAGAATGATGGGCGGGCCAGGTCATTAGCGTTGGCTGCGTTCGCAGGTTGTGAGTGCCCGAGCTTGTATAGTATTCGTTTGCCGTTCAAAAAAAAAAAAAAAAACTAGTATAGTAACAATTTACGACCGGAAGACATTCGAACCACG
This sequence comes from Helianthus tuberosus, assembly GCA_030545235.1. Classification (NCBI taxonomy): domain Eukaryota; kingdom Viridiplantae; phylum Streptophyta; class Magnoliopsida; order Asterales; family Asteraceae; genus Helianthus; species Helianthus tuberosus. The sequence goes on from CM060404.1 coordinate 88,670,139, forward strand.
GATTGAATACTTGATCTATCTTGTCTAAATTTCAAATCTAAATCATGAACTTCGATTGCAACCTTCATTCTAGGTGTGATATTGGTATGCAATTGAAAGTTGATAACTAATTAGTAACGTCTAATTCAATTCGAACTTAAAAACAAATGATCAATACATAGTTTCCATTTATGCCATTTAACTCGTTTAACAGTTATAAAAACAATTATAACAATACTATAACTTAGGTGACTTTTATAGTTGGACAAAATTTAAACGACCCATTTTCCAATGATCCATAGTTATAGTTCGAAAAGCAACTGGATGGAAATACTTACCCGCATTACTGATCAAATTATACAGTAACTGAGGTACAATATGCAAGCAACAAAAGTTCTAGAAACAACGCTAAACAGTACTTTCGACCAAACAAGTTAGAAAAAGTACACAGTAAAAAGACCACATCGGACAGCGCTAACAACTAAGGGCGAGCTCTTTTGTTGGTGCATGCAGGACACTTGTACTGCTTGATGTGTTCAGCTTTTGCGGGTGTGATTTTCACACACTTACCATGAAACCATATCTCACAGATGTCGCAACATATCCAGAACTCATCTGATGCATAATTCGCACCACAGGCCCCACATAAGGTTTCTCCATGCTCATCCTCATCATCCTCCTCCTCTTCATCATCGTTCATTGCTACCGCTTCTCGTGGCTGCTGCTTCGGGTACTTTCCTTCCGGGTCCCGCTGCGAGATAAAACCATTGTTATATCGAACAGCCAGAGATTTAAAATACTGCAAGCACAAAGAAAAGTATTGAAATCTTGTTTTACCATTTTTGAGTTTGACTTGGATTTGGTGCTACTGTGATTATTCGAGACGGTGCCTTTCTCCTTCTGGTTTTTCTTTGCACTGCCGCTTACAACCTCAAATATTGTCGGAAGATCATTTATCATGTTGAACAGTCTCTTCCTGTATCATTGAAGGAAAAAATCAACGAAATAATCTAATGTTAATTTTAAGCAAAGAGAGATGAAAAACTTCTATGTTGTTTTACAAGATCTATACATGAGACAGATATAAAAAGATACATTTCTAAGAATTATCTTCTGGGAATCTAGGTTAAGAATTATAAGTTACAATAGTGCTTCCTAGACATGGATGGTAGACCTAGTTTTTCTCAATTTCAAAACAATGACATGATCAAAAAAAAATATTTTCCTTCAATTATAGTGCTTCTTAAACAAACTTAATGTGAAATCATAGTAACGACTTCAGATAAAAAGATTTGTATCATTTTTTTAAGTTTAAACGCCTAAAGTGCGACTTTCTAGATCTGATATGCAATAAAGTACAAGATAATGATTTGAATGTTAACCGTAGACCAAATGTTCTATCAAACAAACATCAGAGGTTAATATCACCTAAATACAAAGTTAATTGCCTATTTGTCCCAATGTAGGTAACATACCCGATGCCCAAAGTTGGTAACATAGTTTCAAATTATGTTCCCAAGGAAGCAATATGATGACCTGTTACCAGCCAAATCGAAAAACTGGAAAATTTTGGCATTTTTTGCTTATGCGAAGCAATATGATACAACTTTGTAAGAACTGTAAATGTAAAAGTTTAGCATTTAGGTTTTTGTAAGGTTAATAATGATACAAAATGTTAAAACTTTTAAGATCTATTAATTTTACCTTTTTTGTGTTTTATAAAGATAGAATGGTATATAAAATAAGATAATGTTTCATACAACAATAGATTGTGTAAAGAAAACAGTTTTCTTTATCACCACGTCAGCACAATTGTCACTTGGATGCCACATATGCGATATCATGCCATATCAGCACATGGATGCCACATAAGCAAGGCATATTTTAATAGGCCAAAAAGTTTGGGTTGGTTCATATTAACACACAAACGAAGAGTGTGTTACATACGCGGGGATTTAGACGAGTATGTTACATTGTTACCTACACCGGGAAAAATAAGCAAGTACTTTGCATTTAGGTGACATTAACCCAAACATTCGTGTCCCCTCAATGACCAGCACACAACCTTATGTATTAAAATATAATAAACATTAAAAAGATTTACCTGTCAGCTTTATCAAACCCGAATCTGGCACCAAAATAGAAGGCAACAGAAAGCAACCAAGCATCACTATGAACCGCAACCAAAGATAACCAATCTTTTTCTTGCATTCCATCTCTAGCGAAGTTAATACCCAATGCCGGTTCTGGGAGCTCTGGTGGGACCTCTTCCGCAGGCAAATTGACCTCCCATTGCTCGCTTGGAAAACCATACAAACACAAATTCTCCTTTTCTGTACAGAAAAAATAAACGATTGTTCACATAAAAGACTCGAAACAAAAAAAAAATGTAGCATGGATAAGACTGAAAAAACAATGTCAATGTAGCAGGAGTGCAAAGGATTAACTGATAGCTGCACGAATGCACAATAAAATTTTGAATACGTTGAACAAAATATCTTCTACATAAGTGGATTTTTCAAACAGTTTCAAAACAGATATCCTTTAAAAAACAGAATGTGGTTGTAATATTTTGAAATGGAATCCATATTAACTGGCAAGGAGCAAGATAACGGAAAACACAAAAGACATGGAAATGTAACTAAGATGTAAATAAGGCAAACACATGACACTGAGATATATTAGCTCATGCTCATCACACAAGGACACCACAAAAGTGATTCTTGGAAGCAAAAAAGGCTTGTAGCCACCAAATTTTAAACAGGTTCAAACCATTATTAGGTTAAACATTATGGTCAAGAGTTTGGTATTATCTAAAACGATAAATATTTACCTTACTAGTTGTCATGGCTACTTATAAACATACTTTCATCATAGCTTTGATGCAAAGATGTTGAAAAAAGCAAAATTTAATTTCAACGAAAATGCGAGAGACCAAGACAAAACAGATACCATTTGTGGAAATAATTCAAAGCCATATATATATGCAATCACATAACATGGTGATGTAAATTAAAACTTAAAACACAAATGCACACTTCCAATCAAACTATTAAAGTAAGATAACAGCAGCATTACAATTCCTTCTTAGGGATGATACAAAAAGACTCAAAATTACAACTTAATCCATATCCACTTAAAAAAAATAAAAAAAAAAAGAATATAAAATTGGCAAATTTTTTTAATAAACCCAGAGAATTACAAAATTGGCATGTTTGCATATAAATCCCACATTATCCATTACATAAAGTTTAGGTTTAAAAAAATGAAGTAGCTGTGGACAGTAAAAAGTAAAACAAATTAACAACTGGAGGATGCATCAAATTGAAAAATGAAAGATATTTATTATTAATTAATTAAAGATGAGAGAAAGAGAAGGGTAACCAGGGTCACACAGCTGGTAAAAGGCTTCAACATCTGCAACAATAAATAAAAAGATTATTATAATTATAAAGAAAGAAGAGAGGAGAAGAGAAGAGAAGAGGAGAATGTGAAAGAGACCGGTGGTAAGAGCTTTGACGATTCCGGCACGGCGACCTTTGAAATCCCTAAAAACCTCTTCCACTGTACGCGGATTATACCCTCCCTCCATTCCCCAAACAAATGTAATGGAGAAGAATACGTTTACAGAGAGAGAGAGTGCACTCAGTAAAGTAAATTCAGACGTACGGGAGAGAAAGAGGCGGATTTGAATCTTCTCGGTCGCTCGGTGATGAGTCCGAGAAAACAAGATCCTCGATTTTGGAGTTTTGCTAAACGGTGCCCTAGTTTAAGATTGGGATTCCAACATAAATATAAATATATTTTTAAACATAGAGTAGCCTCCCTCTAAAATTAATTCGGTCGATATCGGTTTGGTTTTTTTAGAGTTTGGTATCGACGCTTTATATGAGTAGTGTAGCGACTGGCTCTCATTGCTCGCTTTGTTTTCCTTACTCGTTAGTTTGTATGGTAATTGAAAGTAAAAAACTTAAAAAGTAAAGTTCTGATATGTCAAAGGGATATCGGCACGTGTTTTACAATGATCGAAAATCATTAAAATAAAAATCAATAATGGTTACGATAGTGCTGATATGTGTATTATTGTTGTTCGGTTATAATCGGTGTGGTACTGAACACCCCAGTTTTTATAAATGGAAATATGGCATGGGCTTAAAAGCTAGGCATGGAATCATGGGCGCAGCTTCCTTGGGGCGGGAGGGGGCGCCCGCCCCCCTGAACTTTTCGACGCGTAGTGTTATGAACAGTACCTTCGTATAGAAATTTTTCGGTATATACGTTCCCCCCCCCCCCCCCCCCCGGAATTGGGAAAAATCGACCCCCAAGCTTCGCCAATGCATGGAATGAAAGCCGAGGTACATGTAAATAGAAAAAGAAAGTTTCATGGCAAGGTGTATGAAGGGCAATGTGATAATTTTATTAAGAAAACCTAATGTGGAAAGGAGGTTAGGATCATTCTCCTCGAGAATCACGCTCTAGTTCACATGAAATGTGCGTTTCACTTTGTGGATCGACAATATTAGTTTGATTTATCCATTTTGGATCGAAGATATCCTGTTCTGTCGAAGTTCTCATCATTCTTGAAGGGTTTTCAAGCTCAGATTCAGTTTTACCACAAATGAGGTGAGAATCACATGAAAGTCTACATTGTTATTGATATTTGAAGCCTGTAATGATATTATGGGTTAATTATAATGTATTTTCGATTATGAACTTAGGATCTTCACGTTAGTTCACCTTTGTTTAGAGCCTGGTTTGTGTGCTAACTAGTTATTCAAGCGCGAGAAAACAAGATCATTATAAGTGTGCATGTCAATTTGATGAGAAAAAATTGGAATAATGGGAAAACAATCAAGATGACCTAGGGATGTTTAGTGTGATGTGAGGTAATATGGTCGATATTGGTTTTGGGCCGATTAGGCTTGGACCAAGTGGCGATGATGTAGTGGACTCGGGCTAGCCCAACAACACAGGATGAGCAACGCTGTGGTGAACAACGGAATAGGTCCAGGCCCTTTAATGGGCAGCGAAATAGAACCCAGAACAAGCCTATACCCATTTATAGGCAATCCAGGTTTTCAGCAATCAAATAGCGAAGGCTCAACCCGTTCTGATTCCGAAGCAACAGCTCAACGCCAGTAGGTCTTTGGGTCGAACTAGGCCAGAAAATTCACTCGGAATTTTGTATTACCAACAAAGTTTATTGAATACGAGTTAAATGCTAACGAGACGTGTGAAGAATTGTTTTTAACATTTGACGAGGAACCAAGGAACTTTACTTGGAAAACGAAATCGAAGTGGATAAAGGTTATGAAAACTGAGATCGAGTCGAGATGGGGAAATGAACACGTGGAAGTTGACTTTCCTACCGAAATGCATTAAATCCATCGGGTTGAAATGGGTCCTTAGTGTAACGCCCTGCGTCCCTACACTTTCACCTATTGGCAAGTCTAGTCCCTATACTATTTGAGACTTAACTATGTTAGACTATTTGTGAAACTTTATGATACTTGAATCTTGATATTTGAAACTTGACTCTTGATACTTTGAAACTTGACTCTTGATGCTTGATACTTATGAATCTTGATTCTTGGTGAAACTTGATACTAGATACTTGATTCTTGAAACTAGATACTTGATTCTTGACTCTTGATACTTATGGAATGAGAAACTTTGAGACTTTGAAACTTGACACTTACTAGCTAGCTAATGTAGACTTGAAACACGGAAACTTTTGTGTTAGTTATACAATCTTATCATGTGATGATATCGTACAATAATACGCAACGCAACACATAATCTAGCTCGCTAATCGCATCTAAATCAGAAAACCAGCAAACGGGTCTCGACTGTCTGAATGGACATCCGATCAGATGACCATCTGTCACGGCCCCCGTCCCGGTGTGACCCGGTCCAGGAGCCGCGGGACAGAAACCCGTGGTATTTATTAATTGAGTTGACAGCGGAAGATTTACAGGATCTTTCAAAACTTGAAAATGCCCGATTATTTTTATTTCATAACTTGGGATAAACCCCGTAATTTACAATAGAGGAATTTTACTAGGAAATTCCCTGTTTTCAAAACATGTTTATTTATTTTAGTGAGCCACATTCTTCAGGCTTGTTAGTGCTCCGTAGCACGTTTTCCTGGTTTCATAGTAGGTCACCTGAAACATGTTTTAAAAATATTTTATCAGCGGGGAAATACTGGCGAGTTATTCAGGTTAAATAAAATGACATATTAGTTATAAATTACAGCATAAGAGCGATTACAATGGCTGCTATCTTATTTTTTATCTGGCGCCGTGTCACCTCCTGGTGACGATGGTCATACCACTATTGGGTCCTTTCACCCAAGTAGTGATGATTATCACTGTTAGGTTGATGAACCTAACCGTGAGAAATTAGTAATGTGCACAATACCTGTGACAACTCGAAATTTAGAACCTTTCATGTACGCTTAAACGTGTGGCTAGTTAACTTATGTGATAATGACAAATGAACCTTTATGTGATTATGTGTTATTTGTGTGTGCTTGTATGTATGCGATATATGTATATATGAACCGAGACAACACGAACCCGACTCGAGACCATGTGGTCTCGAGTGAACTAGTATAACATACGGGCCGGTTGGGCCGCACACACACACACTTAGCCTATTTTGAAAGCCCATTAGGGTGCACAAGTGAAACAAGTATATAATCCTCATGATGGTCACACTTGGCAATTTTGGGCAACAACACTCACACTCCTCTAACACACACACTCTCCTACTTCCTCTCACTAAAACCCTATCCTTCTCCTTCTTCTTGGATCAACCGGTGACCACTAAGGAGCTCTCGGATCAACTTGCACACACACCGTTTGGAAGCTTCACTCACACTTTTGAACCCACACTTGAACCGGTTAGTGATCTCTTGGTAAATACATGTCTATACATGATTGAAGGTGTTAATGTGTGATATTCGGTTTGATAATAATGTGTGATGAAAATTATGTGATGATATGTCTACTTGTTAAGTGTATACATGAGGAATACACCCTTCTTGAGTAATCGGTTCATAAATGTTCTATGTTATGAGTTTACATTCGGATTGATGATGATTATATGTTAATGTGTTGATTTCAATAAGGTGAATAATGTATGCTTGACTAAGTTTGAGTGTTATCGGCTTCATAGGGTTTGGATGTTGGTACAAGTTGGAATGATTTATGAATGGAAACCGTATGCTTGTAATCGGCTGTGGTATGTGCACGATTGGACGATTCATTGTGTAGATATCATAGGGTGCATGTTAGTGTTGATAAGTTGTTGATTATGATTTTTTGTTTGGTTAAAGTTCATAGGAATATTTGATGAACATGATGAACACATGAAGAACTTGTTGAATATCATATGAACATGCTTGAATATTTGAATTCTGATATGTTTGATCCAAAATGGTAAATTGTTAGACAAATAAACATGTTTATGAGAGTAGTACAAACTGTTTCATGAAATAGAATTCCCATTGGATAGTACACTGTTCCGAATCAGCTCCTGTCCAACCGAGACCTCCAGTTGCGACTCGAAACCATCACATGATGAGTCGAAACCCCCGGTTGCGACATCGGTTGCGAGTCGCAAACACCTGGTTGCGACTCGAAACCACAGGTGATCAGCACATAAACCGTATGACTCGAAACCATAGTTACGAGTCCGGTTGCGACTCGAGACCAAAACAGCATGAACCGAAACCGTGATTGCGACTCAGGTTGCGAGTCGCAAACGCCTAGTTGCGACTCGAGACTATACACAGATACACGCTGTTGGGCTTACACCTCATTTCGGACTTAATTGTTTGGGCCGGACTCTTGGGCCTAATGCACAGACCTTATATGTTACTGTTGAACGTGAATGTTGAACTGCCTTAGATGATACTTGAATGCAATGTGCTAGAAACATCCGTGTGCTACTTGGTTACGAACCTGACTTGTATAATACAACTATGATAGGACGTGAGTAGCTACAACATTGCTTGTTTGACTTTTCTGTGTTTCTACCGAGCATACCAAGGTGAGTTCACACCCTCTACAAAGCATGGGATTCCCAGGGGTCGGGAATTGGGGTTAAGGAACATGGGTTCCTCGTCCTCCTTGGGTAGGACAGCAAAGGTTCAGGAATGTAATTCCTCGTCCTCACGGACAGATAACTCGTACTAGACCAAAACTCTATCACGAAGTCCCTCATTTTTATATCGACTTAATCGCCAGGCCAATGGCGAGCGGGTCATTAGTTAGATAGCGCTATTTAGGTCTGACAAACCTCACACCGTGCCGCAGAGGACGGGCGTGAACTAATGGATCTGGGGCACGTCAATGATGATAGACATTGACAGTTTCAGGGCACATAAACATGACTACAGTCAGCAGTCGATATGGTAACGAGTCTAGTGTATACATGGGGTAGCCCCCACGGCCGAAATGCCAGATAACTAACACGGGGTAGCCCCCACGGCAGGATTGCCAGAGTAACTGGGAATGAACAAGTCACGTTTTTAACTATGGGGTAACCCCCACGGCAGGATGCCAGCTAAAGGAAACTGTTTTCGAAACAACTTAAAACGAACACCCAACCGTGAACTCACTCAACTTGTTGTTGACTCGTTACTACATGCTTTGCAGGTCCTTAGGTTCTTAAGCTGGAGCTTGCATGGAGGAGGATCGTTGTGGGACATGGACGGCTGTGTGCCATGTTCAACTTTGAAACAATTAAACTATTGTTATGATTTAAGACTTATGCTTCCGCTTGCAACTTAACTATGTTTTGTTTGGACACCAATTGTATTGGTTAAACTTTTACATCTTTTAACTCGCATGTTCAATATGATTGGTGGCTGGATCCTGGTCAGTCACGCCTCCAAGCGGTAGTACTCCGCAGGTGGATTCTGGGGGTGTGACAATACCCCACTTGCCAGTGATTCAAGATAACCAAGACTTAATCCCTGTAATTATAACTGGAAAATAATTTGAGGTATTGTAAAACATTGTTGATAAAAAGAGAATGACTCACATTGCAAGTTTAGACGGGCAGAGTTTAGCCTACTGATTAGCCTGATAACCTAATTTAAACAGCAATGCATACGAAACTAGGTCAGTAACTTAATACAACATTTACGATAACTCACGAAATCAAAACCTTCAACGACGAATGACAAAGTATAGCCCGAATTCGAGCAACACTTAAACATCCATCGGATTCACGACGAATGACAAAGTATAGCCCGAGTTTGGGCAGCACTTAAACATCCATCGGATTCACGACGAATGGCAAAGTACAATACTTAAACATCCATCGGATTGGTTTCAATCGATCGGACATTGTATCGTAGCAGTGATCGAGTTATTACCCTTGATCGTAGCAGCGTTTTGCTATTGTGAATGTGAATTTCGAGCAGAATATGAGTGATTTTGAAAGATTTTTTGCACACAACTGAACTGCTCATGGCCAACTCTTTTATAGCTGATTTTTGGGTTTTACGCGGCCCGCGTAAACCCCCTCTTGATCCTTACGCGGCCCGCGTGGACCCCTAGTCTACGTGTAGGGCTAGCGTGTCATCAGTAGGGTCGCCACGTGTGCGACACGTGGCCCTGGCATGCTTATCCGGTTAACATCACTTTGACGCGGCCCGCGTAAGGCTAAACTTACCTTTACGCGGCCCGTCTGAAACTTAAAAATTTGGTTTTCTTGGTTTTTCATGCACATTAGGGTTTCAGGGGTCCGGGTTTTCACTTACGGGTCGTTTAGGGACAATTTTGCAGGTCCTTACATATTCCCCACCTTATTTAGAATCTCGTCCTCGAGATTCATTGAAATAAGTGAGGATGCTTTTGCTTCATTTCCGATTCCAGCTCCCAGGTGTATTCGGGTCCTCTTTTCGAATCCCACTTGATTTTGACAAGTACCAATCTTTTGTGTTTGAGAAACTTGACTTTTCGGTCTTCTATTTGAAGCGGTTTCTCTATGAACTTCAACTTTTCATTCACCTGTATGTCTTGAAGAGGGACTACTAGTGATTCGTCCGATAGACATTTCTTGAGGTTAGATACATGAAATACGTCATGTACCCCAGCTAATTCTTCCGGTAGTTGTAAGCGATAGGCGACTGGTCCTATTTTCTGGATTACTGGGAATGGTCCTATGTACCTTGGACTCAGCTTTCCTTTCTTACCGAACCGAACTACTCCTTTCCAAGGAGAAACTTTCAAGAGTACTTTGTCTCCCACTTGAAATTCTAGTGGCTTGCGTCGATTGTCTGCATAACTCTTCTGGCGATCTCGAGCCGTTTTCAGTCTTTCCTTGATTTGAGTAATCTTGTCGGTGGTTTCTTGCACGATCTCGGGCCCTGATAATTAACTTTCTCCTATTTCTGCCCAACAAACTGGAGTTCTACACTTTCGTCCATACAGTGCTTCGAACGGGGCAGCTTCGATGCTTGAATGATAACTATTGTTATAGGAGAATTCAATTAAGGGTAGGTGGTCATCCCAGTTTCCACCAAAATCTATTACACATGCCCTAAGCATGTCTTCCAGGGTCTGGATCGTCCTTTCACTTTGTCCGTCTGTTTGGGGATGATAAGCCGTACTTAAGTTCAGTCGGGTCCCCATTGCTTCTTGGAAACTTGTCCAGAAATGTGAAGTGAAACGACTATCCCTATCGGATACAATGGAGAGTGGGACTCCATGTAAGGATACTACCTCGTCTACGTATAACTTGGCTAGTCTTTCCATGCTAAAGGTTTCCTTCATGGGTAGAAAATGAGCTGATTTGGTTAATCGATCCACAATTACCCAAATCGCGTCATTACCTTTTCTGGTTTTGGGTAACTTAGTAACAAAGTCCATGGTTATGAGTTCCCATTTCCAAACAGGCATTTCTAATTGTTGAAGTAGACCTGAGGGTTTCTGGTGTTCTGCCTTAACTTGAGAACAAGTAAGACACTTAGATACGTATCTAGCTATATCCTTTTTCATTCCTATCCACCAGAAGTTATTTCTTAAATCTTGGTACATCTTATTATTACCAGGATGCATGGTATACCTAGATTTATGGGATTCCTCTAAAATCTTATTTCTTAATTCTCCCTGCTTAGGTACCCAAATCCTTTTCTTGTGGAATTTCCAAATTCCATCAATGCTTTGCTCTAATTCCTTTATTCGTCCTTTCATTCCTTCAGCATCGTCCTTGATTGCTGTTTCTTGAACATTCTTCAGTTGTTCCATTAAGTCTAATTGTAAACTTAATCTAAGAGCACGAACTCGCTTTTGCTTTTCATGATACTTACGACTTAAGGCATCTGCAACTACGTTTGCTTTTCCTTCGTGATATTGAATATCACAGTCGTAATCGCTTAGAATTTCCATCCATCTTCTTTGCCTCATGTTTAATTCTTTTTGCCCAAATATGTATCTTAAACTCTTATGATCTGTATAGACTGTAAACTTACTGCCATACAGATAGTGTCTCCAAATCTTAAGGGCAAAAATTATCGATCCTAATTCTAAGTCATGAGTCGTGTAATTTTCTTCGTGCTTCTTCAATTTCCTTGAGGCATACGCAATTACCTTTTTGCGTTGCATTAGCACACATCCTAATCCTAGCTTAGAAGCATCACAATAAACTTTAAAATCTTCTGTTCCTTCGGGTAAGGCAAGAATTGGGGTGTTTGTTAACCTTTGCTTTAAAATCTTAAAAGCTTCTTCCTGCCTAGGTTCCCATTCAAACTTAACTGATTTATAGGTTAGCTTAGTTAATGGTAAAACTATTTTGAAAAAAATCCTTAATAAACCGTCTATAGTATCCGGCTAATCCTAGAAAACTTCTAACTTCCATAGCTGATTGCGGGACCTTCCATTTGGTGATCGCTTCTATTTTGGAGGGATCTACGTGAATACCTTCATGATTCACCATGTGTCCTAAGAATTGCACCTCCTGTAGCCAAAATTCACACTTCGAGAATTTGGCGTAAAGCTTCTCTTTTCTTAACAAAGTTAAGAGTGCATGTAGGTGCTTACAATGCTCGTCCTGACTTTTGGAATAAATAAGTATATCGTCGATAAAGACAATTACAAATTTATCCAAGTACGGTTTACAAATCCTATTCATCATGTCCATGAATGCTGCAGGAGCATTTGTTAGTCCAAAGGGCATGACTGTAAACTCGTAATGACCATACCTAGTTCTGAAGGCAGTTTTAGGTATGTCTTCTTCTTGTACCTTCAACTGATGGTATCCGGAGCGTAAATCTATCTTAGAAAAATATCTAGCTCCCTGAAGTTGATAAAAAAGATCATCAATCCTAGGTAACGGGCATCGATTCTTAATGGTAACCTTATTCAATTCCCTGTAATCGATACACATTCTCATTGAACCATCTTTCTTTTTCACAAACAACACTGGAGCTCCACAAGGGGATGAACTAGGTTGTATAAATCCTTTGCTTAACAATTCATCTAATTGCTTTTTCAATTCTAGCATTTCAGTGGGTGCTAACCGATAAGGTGCCTTGGCTATCGGTGTAGTTTCAGGAATCAGATGGATTCTAAATTCTACTTCCCTATCGGGTGGTAATCCAGGTAGTTTTTCTGGGAATACGTATGAGTATTCTGATACTACTGGAATTTCCCTAAGTTCCTTACTTTTAGTGTTAATGATTACCGAAATCATATACACTATTCCTTGTTTTCTTGAATAACTAGCCACTTTCATTACTGAAATGAACTTCATTGGCTTACGTGGATTATCTCCTGTAATCACCACTATTTCTCCCGTAGGTGTATGAATTTCTATAGAGTTCTTATCACAGAGGATTCGAGCATGGTTGGCTACTAACCAATCCATTCCTAACACAACATCGAATCCAGCTAAATTCATAGGTAACAGGTTTGCAGAAAATTTATGGCTTAGGAGTTCTATCTTTCATTTCTGCAAAACCTTATCTATGTTAACAGAATTCCCATCCGCCGTTTCTACCGTAAAAATTTGTCTAAGGTTGGTTAAGGGTAGATTAAGTGCTTGGCAGAATGAAGTATTTATAAAACTTTGGTTTGCACCAGAGTTGTAACACCTTGAAAATTCATGTACACGTGTCATAAACTTTAAACGTGTAAAGGATTACGTTAGAGGAACTAAAGTTGACAAGCAAGGAAAGTATGTGAATATACGGGTTCAAAATGTCAACAATGGATAAATATACTCAACAAGAACCCTACATGATGTTTATACCCTTAAACGAATGATTCATGGATCATGCGAAGCTAATTGTGAAAGAAAGTGAGAGATTACAAGCTACAGGGGTTAAATGTGTCAACATGTTTAAAGTATACCTCTGAGTGACCTTTTAGCAAACCCGAAGCTTTGTAACGATTAATTATGCTCACTAGAATGCATGATAAAAATTTCACCAAGTTTCGTTATCGTATGAGAAAGTTATGATAAAATTCGTATATGAGGGGTTGAAAGCGTAAATGTTGAAATTTAAGACTTTTCGGTGATTGTATGAATAATCGGGGACCTAAAAAAGTTGGTTTAAGACTTGGGGTCCTTAAAAGTCAAGTTTGGGGGTTACAAGTGCAAGAAAGCATGTTAAAATCAAGTTTGGGAAGACCAAGGCCAATTGTGTCAACTTTTAAAAGTTTTGGTGAGCTGGCCGGTCCTTACGGACCGTATGATTGGGACCCTTACGGTCCGTAAGCCATGCCCAGAGACAGAAAAACCCACAGGTGGCTGTTATAACATGTTAACCGACTTATGTTGCCATTTCTCAATACCATGTGCTGCCTAAGCTTGTTTTTAGAGTCTAGGGACACTTGGGATGCATCAAAGATCAATGGTAGACTTGTTTGTCATGATCATGGTGAATCAAACCCACTATATAAAGAACCATTGTTTGCAACTTTGATCATTCATTCCCAATTCAACTTCTGATCATTTCTGGAGATCAAGGCCTTTCCCCAAGCATCTCTAGTCGTAATTAGAACTTTGGTAAGTATCCTTAACCTTCCTTAATCGTGTTTTGCTTAGTTTTTAGCTTAAAAGTCAAACCGTCGTAATTAAGGTTTGACTTAACGATTAATCGCTAATGGTCCTGCGATTAGTCAAAGTAAAGGTAGTTATAAGTTGGTAATTATGTGGGCATTAAACCCTTAAAAGGGCAACCTCTGATTCCCGCTCTAACTAGATCATTTGTCGGGTCAAAGTTGTTATTAAAAAGTCAACAGAACCTTAATTTTCAAATTAACGCATAATTAACAATGTAGAAGACGTGTAACCTATTTTATCACTCATATAACTTGGTAATAAGTATAAGAACTGGTCTAAGCTTGTTTGATCCGACAATTTTCTGTTTAGGCTCGGTTCGGAACCGAAAGTCGCAAAACTTTGACTTTTGCTTTGACTTCAGTTCTGACCCGATTTAGATGGATTTAGAAATTCCTTAGAGCTTGATTAGGACCGGGTTACATAATAGAATCATCCTCTGTGGTTGGTTCATTGATTGTCCGATGCATTTACACGTTTCCGTTAATTGCCTAATGTTGACCATAATGCCCATTTGACCTTAAAACGAGAATTTTGGAAATGTGAGAGGACAATAATCTTTGTTGCTGATTTATAAACATGTCCCTAAAATTTCATATCAGTTGGAGGTATAGATTAGGAGTTATGCTCAATAGCGCACTTAAAAAGCTTTTATTAATTAAACGGCGCAATTAGCATAAAGCCTATCTAAACCCAACTTTGACACCAAACATTTTACCCACTGATGTAATATAATATTTTGGGATTTTTGAAGATTTTTAATTATTTTTAAACTGATCATAACCTAAGGTTATTGCCTTGATTCGGTAAATACCGATTATACCCTTTTGCGTATAAAATGAGTTTTACATAACAAATTGATACCAAATCTTTGGCCACTAATTTTATATGATAAATGAAGTATGTTGAACTTTATAACCTGATCAGAAAACTCAGATTTTCTGTTTAACCCGGAAATCGCTTAAAACGACTTTTTACGTGTATTAAACACATAGTATAGGCTTAAAACCATTTTGTCATATAAGACTTATTACCAACTAATGTAACCTATTAAATTAAGTTGTTTTACTGATTATTTCAGACCCGAATCACAGAATTATAATTTATCTCTTTTATAATCTTTAAAATGACCAAAATACCCCTACGGGGCTTAAATTGAGATCAAACTCGTTTTGGGCATAATGGAAGGTATCCTACTGATATCACAACATATTTAAGGCATATTAACTTAGGAAACCTGTTCATGACTCATTCGGTTACCCGTGATGCGTTATTCGCGTTCGGTTCAGTTTATGTAACTAGTTTACATAAATTACCCGAAACGGGACAAATGTTATCGTTGCTATCTCAAAATCCAGAATGTGTTTGGTTTACCCATAATATACAAGTCTTCAAACTTGTCGGGTCTAAATCACATTCTATTCATGTCTTCGCTTAATCATGCGTTCGAACCGTATCTTCCTTTAAAACTAACCGGTCTAAGTTTAGGCTTAACTAAAGACCCGTTAGGATTCTAATAGGTTATTAAAAACCTTCGTTCTAGATTAGGAGCCCAGTAAAAGCTACGTGCACTTGCTGTATTTGATTTATACTTTGCTCAGGTAAATACTCTTAACTTATTTTCCCTATACGGGCTTGGGATACGGGATTATAATAATACCGCTTGGTCGGGTATGTAGTCATTTAAATCGGATTGTGATTAATGTATTTACATAACCTATTTTAATCTGTATTATTTGGTGTATGGCCTTTAGGGGTTAAATGACCATGTCCAGGATATCCTTGGCATCATTCAAAGAAATGGCCACGACCTAAGCACGGGGTATAGGCGTATACCTGACAGATGCATTATGTAAAAACTGGTAATCCACTTAAAGGAAATAATCCTTGTGGGCATTATACCTGTGGCGTGTCAGTTAATCTAGCCCGGCCCTACAAACCGGCCCTGATGGACGACAAATAAGTAAAACTGTATACAAGATTATATACAAATAATTGTCCCAAGTTATAAAGATATATTTGCCGAAGCGCATTCAAATCAATTTTCAAAACTCTTTTCAAAATGAGTCAGTTAAGTTGTATTTACCAGTGTAAACTGACGTATTTTCCAAAAAGGTTAAGTGCAGGTACTATACGTAATAGGCTGGCTACTCCAGGCATCAATAATCAAGTCTCGCAAGCTCTAGATGTCAAAGTCTGCTGAACAATTTTCCTTTTTATTTGATCCGCCTGTGGATCCTTTACTTTCCGTTGTAATACTTTGATATTGCTTTATATCGGATTGTAATATATTTATCTTTTGTGTAACACCCATCTATTTTGACTTGAATTTAATAATAGATTATACCATTTCAACTAAAACATTTGGGTAAGTAACATAACTTTCACCAAAGAAGTTCATACATAGCACCAAACTTAGTCAACTACTAACTAAGTTTAAAACGTTTCAAAAGTTGTTTAACTATTGTTTACAACCCATACACAAAAGTACAAAAGTTTGAAAACATTGCGGAAGCTTCAAAATGTAGTGTTCGGTTCTTCATCATATGCTTGATCGCCATCCGTAAGTTCCCCAACATGACCTAATGTCAAAACCACATCAAAGGTTAGTTTTGACAATATTAAAACATGTATAATTGAAATCTATGGTCAAAATTATCAAAAATCAGTGAAAAATTTGGATTCTGGTCGCTCGCGCCCCGTGAGAGGTTTTACGCGGGCCGCGAGGACCTTCCGCGTGTCGCGAAGTATTTAGGGTGGCCTTCCGCGTGGCGCGGGGGGTCACGTTTTCCAGCAGCTCCAGTTTTGTGAGCTGCATTTGCTGCCAGCTCCGGAAAATCCAGTTTTTAACTTCGTTTGGCCATATCTTTTGACTCGTAAGTCCGTTTTAAGTGATTTTTCTTCCTATATGTCTGTAAATTCATTACCAACATAACTATTATAAATTTGATACCCAAAATTTATTTTACGGACCGAAAGACCATATGTCACTATGTAATTATTCGACCCATTTTAACCTTACACATTTTACTACCATTTAACTAATGAACCTATGGCGCCTTATGTCCAACATCCGGGGCTTATTATCACCCGCATTTCTTACCAATTTCATGGTTTAATTCCTTTGTGATTATTATCGCCATTATCGACTTCTAGAACGTTTAAAACTACAATTTTTCACACTAATAGATCCGTTGGCTCATCTTGTGGAACCATCCACTTATGATGACTACCAATTTGGTTCGTTAACTATACTAAGTCTATCAAATTCATATTCCAACCATAATCAATATAAATTCTATCAATAACGCATAGTTTATTCATAATTAAATGAATGTAACGGATCAAGTTACATACCTTAGTGTACGCCCTTCAACCGCAAATCGCCACCGGCTTGTCCACTCGACGTTCCGGTATCCTTTCCTATAGAGTTCAATTCAAGACATGTTTAGAACTCTCTTTAAACCTTACATCGCATAATACACCGAAACATCATAATTATGCGTTAAATCTTTAAATTTCTAATTTAAGCCTTCTTTGAGGCATTTTCACAAACACCTTAAGGGCAGATTTTTCACATGATTATATGAAAAGTTTCTAGCTTATCATTTAGCCCTAATTTCACCTCAATCAACATTTTACATGATTGTTAGCTTCTAGATTTCTGAAATCACTTCCAAATTGTCAAATTACACAAGATTAACACCCAATATCCCAGTGTTCATCAATTAACACATAACCCATTAATCACCTACAATGGTGATCATAGTTTCCACTAAAATTTTACATGATTTCAGCTTGTGTTTGTTTAGGGTTTGTCCCTAGACACTATAGTTGTTCTTAAATCATCACAACATATACATGCAACCCTAATTTCAGATTTTTCCCAATTTCATGAGAATTTCAAGTTAAGAGTTTTCACTAAATTTTACATTCCTTGTAATCCTCCTGCGATGAGGATCACGATTCTAAGCTCGGATTTTCGTTTGGACCAGATTTGCACCTCCAATTTGAGAGTTTTAGTAGAATTCTAGGGTTTTTGAAAGTGGGGTGTCGCCCCCTTGTTGTTCTGATCGACTAGACCCCCAAAATGGGGTGTTTGGTTTGTTTTTATTTGTTTAATAATAATCAAGTTTCAATTTTAACAACTTAAACCCCTCCACTATGATCAACATGAAATTTGGTTGCTTTTTAACCTACTATAGATTATTTCTAGACTATTAACTAACTAGGTTAAAATTCCTAGTTAGTAAATTCTTGTTTATTTATACTTTATAATTCTAATATAAAGTTTTATATTTTCCGGGGTGTTACAAGTCCACCCCCCTTAAAAAGGGTTTCGTCCCTGAAACCGATGTACGTACCAAATAATGTAGGGTAGAGCCGTCGCATCTCTTCCTCGGACTCCCACGTAGTGTCCGAGCCTTTTCTATGCTCCCATTTGATTTTGACTTGGTCGATTTGTCTATTTCGTAAGTATTTGACCTTTCGATCTAAAATCTCCACCGGCCTCACAACATAATTCAGACTATTATCCACTTCGATATCATCGAAATGGATATAAGCTGTTTCATCCGCTAGGCACTTTCGTAAATGTGACACATGAAACGTGCTATGAATTCCACTTAGTTCCTCCGGTAGCTCAAGGTGGTAGGCTACCTTGCCGACCTTTTCAACGATTTTAAATGGTCCAATAAACCTTGGGCTTAGCTTCCCCCTTTTTCTGAATCTAATAACGCCCTTCCATGGGGAAACTTTTAACATGACCATGTCGCCAACCTGGAATTCGATTGGCCTATTCCTTTTATCAGCATACGCCTTTTTGTAACACCTCAAAAATTCACGTCCTATAATGTATAGACACGTGTCGTATGTTGAAACGTGTGAAAGTATATTATGAAAGGACTAAAGTTGACAAACATGGAAAGTATGTGAATATACGTATTCTAAGTGTCAACAGTGAATAAATATATTGTATATTAACCCTACAAGATGCTCATACCTTCAAACGAATAAATCATGGATCATACGAAGCTAAAAGTGAGAGATTACAAACTACAGGGGCTAAACGTGTCAACATGTTTAAATTATACCTCTGAGTGACCTTTTGACAAACCCGAAGCTTTGTAAATGTTAATTATACTCACTAGGATGCACGATTAAAATTTCATAAAGTTTCGTTATCGTATGAGAAAGTTATGACCAAATTCGTGTGCGAGGGGTTAAAGTGCAAACATTGAAAGTTAAGGCTTTTCGGGTTGACCGGAAGTGTTCAGGGACTTGGCAAAGTGGGGATAAATCCTAAAGTCCATGTGGGTATAGTATAAGGGGTCAAGATGCTATAAAAAGACTGATTACCCTTTCAAATAAGCCAAAGGTCAAGTTGTATAACAAAGAAAATAGAAAATCTGATTATTGAGGTCCAGGCGGCCCGCTTCAACATTCTTGAATCCTCAGGCGGGCCGCGTGGGACGCCCAGAACCAGAAAACGGGGACAGACCCCTGGAAACGCGAAGAACCGACCCTTTTTCGACATTAATGCATTATGGGCGACCCCTAAACAGTCCTAGGCACTAGGAACACATGTTGGAAGGTTGTGGTTACCTGGTAGACTTGTTTGTCAATCAAATGTGGTGAGTAAATCCACTATAAATAGGCCTTCAAGTCACAAACATTCTCACACCATTTCCTTCAACATTCTGATCATTCCTGGAGCTCCAACCTGCTTTCAAGAGTTCTCTAATCAAGCTTAGGACCTTTGTAAGTTGCCTAACCTTCTCTAATTACTTTTAGCTTAGTTAATTAGCTAAAAGTCAAACCGTCGTAATTACGGGTTGACTTCGAGATTAGTCAACAATGGCTCAGCAATATCTCGAATTAAAAGTAGATATAAGATGGTATTTATGTGGGTAATAAAACCTCAAAAGGGTTTCCCCTGATCATCACTCTAACCAGGTCAAAAGTCGGGTCAAACCTTTATTTAAAAAGTCAACAGGAAGTCTAAAATGCTATTTATGCATAATTAACATTGTAGATCATATACAACCTGTTGGATCATTGTTATAACTTAGTAATAAGTGTAAGAACATGTCTAAACATGTTCAACCCGACAATTTCCTGTTTAGACCCGGTTCGGAACCGAAAGTCACATAGTTTGACTTTCACTTTGACTTTCAGTTCTGACCCGTTTAGGCATGTTTTAGAAATTCCTCAGAGCTTTAATTGGATTAGGTTACATGTTAGAACAACCCTCTGTGATTATACACCTTGGTTCATTAGTTATCCAATTAATATGCATGTTTCCGTTAATTGCTCATATGTTGACCGTTATGCCCTTATTACCTTAAAACGTGATTTATGAAAATGTAAAAGTGTAGAAACCTTAGTTACTGATATATAGACTTGTATGCAAAATTTGACATCAGTTTGACGTGTAGATTAAGAGTTATGCTCATTATCGCAAAATTAATGCTTTATGTTAATAAAACGGCGTAATTAGCGTATAGCCTAGTTAAGCCTACTTTTTGATACCAAATCTTTTACCCACTGATGTAATATATTATTCTGGGATTTTTAAAGATTTTTAATTAATTTTAGGCTGAGCATAACTCATAGTCGTAGGCTTAGTTCGGTAAATGTCGGTTTTGCCCTTACGGACCATAAAATGAGTTTTACACATCTAAACGACTCCAAACCTTTTGCCACTGATTAATTATGATAAATAAATTATTTTAGACCTTCTGGAATAATAAAAATATCAGCTTTAGGTATTGGACCCGTAAACGGCTCCTAATCGCCTTATTAAGTGTTTTTAGCGCATAGTATGTACTAATACTATTTTTAAACATACAAGGGTGATACCTACTGATGTTTTAGTCAAATTATAATATTTTAACAGTAAGCAAAGGTTGATAAACTCAGCCTTTAGTTTTGAGCTTTTCGGGTTATGTGAAATTACCAAAATACCCCTACGGGGCATAGTTTGATTAAAAATGATAAATTTCACATATATGCTTTATCTTACTGTTATAACTCATTAATTTGAGTATGTTTATTGATTACATCAGACCTGTAACTCAGTTAAACACTTAAACCCTTTTTCAACCTTTAAAATGACCAAACTACCCCTACGGGGCCTAGTTTGTGTTTAAACACGTTTCGGGCATAATGAAAGACATCTTACTGATGTCACAACATATTTGAGGCATAATTAACTTAGGAAACATGCATATAGCTCTCATGAATACCCGTCACGCTTATTACACGCACGGTTCGGTTTATGTAACAAGTTTACATAAATTAGCCGAAACGGGTCAAACCCTAACGGTTTTATCTCAAAATCCAGAATGTGAATAATAAATCCATATTAAACAAGTCTTCAAACTTGTCGGGTCTGAATCACATTCTATCCGGTCTTCTCTTAATCGTGCGTACGAACCGTATCTTGAAACTAGCCGGTCTAAGCTTAAGCTTAATAAAAGGCCCGTTAGAATTCTAATAGGTTATTATAAACCTTCGTTCCAGATTAGGAGGACCAGTAAAAGCTACGTGCATTTTGCTTGTTGTGATTAATACTTACTCAGGTAAATACTTTTAACTTATTTTCCCCATACGGGCTTGGGTTACGGTATATAGCATACCGCTTGATCGGGCATCAAATCTCCACCATTAAGTGGGTAGCTGAATAATTTGATCGGCTCGTTTAAACAGTCTTGTTACTTAAAGCCTTTGGGGGGTTAATGACCATGTCCCGGATATCCTTGGCATCATCTTACGAGATGACCACGACCTGAGCACGGGGTGTAGGCGTACACCCGTCAGTGTATAACTCTGTAAAGTGGTGTGTCTATTGATCTTTAACCTGGACAAGATCCGGGCTACTGAACGCACAAGTAATATGTAATTCGTTCACAAGATTATAATATTAAATAATTCTCCCAAGTTATAAAAATGTTTATGCCACGTGCATCCAAACCAATTTTAAATCATTATCCAAAAATGAGTCAGTTGATTGTATTTACCAGTGTAAACTGACATATTTTCCCAAAAAGACTGAATGCAGGTACTAAACGAAATTGGCTGGATTGTCTCCTTAGCATCAATAAAAGTCTCGCAAGCTTAGGATGCCTGAAGTCTGTTGAACTATTGTCTCTATTTTATTTCGATCCGTTCTGTGGATAAACATCCGAACATTGTGATACCTGATATTACAATAATTAAATTCGGTTGTATTATATCTTTTAAATTTGCTTCCGCTGTGCACATTAAATATTGTGTTGTTTGACTATTACGTTGCCAACCACGTCACGATACTCCCCCACCGGTGACACGTGGAAATCGGGGTGTGACAGGTTGGTATCAGAGCCAACACTGAGTGAATTAAACACTAGCCTTTTGTGTTTAATCTCAGTTACACAATTGCACAATTCTAAACTTTCGAGTCTAGACATATAACATAGGACAAATTCCACCTTGTTTGTGTTGTCCTTTATTTTGCATATATTTTGTTATTGTTATCTTATGCTTTATTGACAGGAATATCAAAATGCCTCCAAGATTTTTCCGTAGACGAGGAAGAGGAAAGGGGCCGATCACCGCCCCCAACGACAATGAAGCTGGACCGTCTAATGTACGAGCTCCATCTGCTACGGAGAGCGACGATCCACGTCAAAACAGGAGGAACCTGTTCGAGCCGGCGAGACGATCCGTTTCGCACAGCTCTACACCGCCGGTCCAAAACCCTTATGGGCCACTACCGGATTACGAGTCCAACAATCCGCAGCCCTCCTACATACCACTACAGCGATCTCTATCGCATCATTCGTTTGGTGACCCTACACCAGCTTTTCAAGGCCGGTTTAATCCGGTAGGCTACGTGCCAGAACCCGTGGGTTTTAACCCACTAGGGCCAGATGACCATTTCTCTGGCGACAACGCTGACGACATGGACGAGGATACGGACCCCGTCGAACCCGCAAGTGGCACACCAAACCATCCGATCGAAATCTCCGACGGATCTTCATTCCACGGATCATCTTATGTTGGTCCGGACAGCTTCCAGGAAATGTTCACCAGGCACGAGTGGTATTATACACCTCCTCACCATTCGTCGCCTCATGAGCAGCAGCAGCCGCAGCAGCAGCATCATCAAGATTCCTCTGAGGATCACCGATTTGTGGCAGTTACGCCACCACCTCCTCCGCCACCAGTTCAGCCGGCACCTCCTCAACCGCCAAGGCGTAGGAGAACCGGTGCCCGAATGTCGTCACGAGCAGGGGACTTCCATTTCAGTTCCCCACGTCAGTCAAGTGCCAGCCACTACCCGCCACATCAGGAGGACCCACAAATGGGTGGACCTTCACAATCAGCTGTTCCACAGCCACCGCCGATGGGTTTTGACAACCCAATACCAGCATATATGGGTTCCATGGCATACAACCCGTTTGAACCGCCAAATCACCACAATTATGGTTACGCGGAGGCCGACCCTTACCTGGTAGCAGCGAACTACAACACCCAAGGACCCTATGGAGATCCCTGGGGAGTAGGGTACCCAACACATGGGTACCAGATATCTCCTAGGCCTATTATTCGGACTCATTCGCAGCCGCCTAGGTTCTCACCACCTGAGCATGAAGAACTCCTTCAGAGGTTGAATCAAGTTGAACGGGAAGTTCACGAGGACCGCAGGGAGAGGCAGACATTCTTCCAAGGATTAGTAGGCTTGATCAAAGGGAAGAACAAGAAGGATCATTGAATCCTTCCATTTTCTGTATAAGCCCCTACGTGGGTGAATTTGGTTGTTAAGCCCCTATGTGGGTATGTATGTGTGATGATTTGACCCCTGCGTGGGTCCGTTTTCCGTTAACCCCTGCGTGGGTATGATGTTTATTTGTTAAGGTCCCTGCGTGGACTAGTTTGTTTGCTTAAAGCCCCTGCGTGGGCAAGTACTTGTTTAAAACCCCTGCGTGGGTAAGTTGTTATTTGAAAAGACCCGTTTAGGGCAGCGTGTAATATTTTGAATAAATTAATGGAATGCTTGTTTTATAAATTTCATGGATGCCATTATGTGCATATATAAATTATAAATGAAATAAATAAATTAAAATCATTCCTTTTAAATTAATCTGCCTATGTAATTATTTAATTAAGAATCTTAAAGTGTGAAACCTAGCCTTCGGGTCATCATAAGACCAGGCCAAAATGGTAAGACCTGTTCAAAAGATTCAAATCTAAGTTAACATCTGAAAACATGTTAACACTCCTGGCAGACGTGATTCGTTAAAATCACACGTCATTCTTATAAAGGAATTCTTTAGAAGATTTCCTAACCCAGTTTAATGAACTCCGAATCCTGGGATTACATCATCAATTAAGATGATCATATTCTTACCATATGTGGTAATATAGCGCCTATGGGCCCTGCTCATTTCCACATGAGCCAAAAGACAGTGGTAGCTATGACTCCCTGTCAGATAGAGGTAATGAACTAGGTTCAAACCCTCATGCTTTGATTCTCTGAAATCATAGCTTAAAATTTATAATTGTCCTTGTGACTAGGCCTATTGTGCCGGTATACCTTAATGTTTTGATTCTCTGAAATCATAGATTAAAATAAAAATGTCCACGTGACTAGGCCTTTTGTGCCACAACTAAAACTGTTGTTTTATAATTAGGATAATTATTATAGAAATCCTAAATAAATGTGATTAATAAATTAACCAAATATGGTCTCTGTTTACCATGGTTAATGAATTTCCCTAAGGGGCAATTCAATAATAAACTCCCAAATAAACTATTGTCCTTGTTTTCTGCAACAGTTCAATTAAAAATGGCTAACTCGGACGAGGGTAATAGTCATCTAGTGGAGGTTAATAATGACGCCCGAATTAATCTAACGGGTGCGGAATTAAAAGCGATCATAGATGGCGCTGTTACACAGGCTTTGGAAAGGCAGTATGAAGAGTACAGTGGGACTCGTAGTAGGACCCAATCTACACAGCCTTCAAAGCCACCGTCCAAGAAGGACGACCCGAAGAAAAACGATGATCGACGCTCCACGAACCACAGTGCTCCATCTCATCAAGTTATACGAAATCAAGGGCCCCATGACAAGGGTTGCTCGTATAAATATTTTGTTTCTTGCAAGCCCCGGGATTTCACTGGGGAGAAAGGAGCCATTGACTGTATGACATGGCTGGATGAGATGGATACGGTTGTAGACATCAGCGGATGTGCGGAGAGAGACGTGGTCAAGTTTGTGTCACAGTCTTTTAAGGGTGAAGCGTTAGCATGGTGGAGATCTCTGATGGAGGCCACCGGAAAAATCCCATTGTATAATATGTCGTGGGATCAATTTGTTGCCCTTATCAAGGAAAATTTCTGCCCTCAACATGAGGTGGAGAAGATAGAGTCTGACTTCCTATCCTTGGTGATGACAAACCTCGACTGTCAAGCTTACCTGACGAGCTTCAACACGATGTCTCGGTTAGTTCCATATTTGGTAACCCCGGAACCAAAGCGAATAGCTCGTTTTATTGGTGGGTTAGCCCCCGAGATCAAGGCAAGCGTAAAAGCTTTTCGGCCAGCTACTTTTAGATCAGTAACTGACATTTCCTTATCCCTCACACTGGATGCGGTCAGGCAGAGATCGCTGAAGAATAGGGAGGCTGAGAAGAGAAAGCGTGAAGATGATGGTTCACGAAAGTCGAGCAAGAAGCACCGTGGGAACGGTGACAACAAGAAAGGATCGGAGTCGAGGAGAGATGGGCATCACTCTGGTGAGAAGCCCAAATGCAAAATTTGCAAGAAACAGCACTATGGAAAGTGCAGACTCGAGTCAAATTCTCAGACTCAGTCAAAACCCTTTGCTTGTGGTATATGCAAATCCACGAATCACAAAACCTTGGATTGCAAGAAGATAAAGGATGCAACGTGCTACCGTTGCAATGAAAAGGGCCACATTAAAACCAACTGCCCTAAGTACAACAAGAAGCCTGAAGAGGCTAAGAAGACTAATGCTAGAGTCTTCAGAATGGACGCGAAAGAGGCTGTGCAAGACGATAATGTCATAACAGGTACCTTCCTTGTAAATGACGTCTATGCTAGAGTACTATTTGATTCAGGCGCTGATAAGTCTTTCGTAGATCATAAATTTTGTGAATTGCTGAAATTACCTGTCAAAGCCTTAAAAGTGAATTATGAGGTAGAGTTAGCAGATGGAACCATAGAAACCGTTTCAACCGTGTTAGATGGATGTGTTATATCCATTAAGAACCATTCTTTTCCTCTGTCTCTACTTCCGTTTAAGTTGGCTGGTTTTGACATAGTTCTGGGTATGGACTGGTTATCTCATAACCAGGCCTAAATTGTCTATAACATGAAGCAAGTAGTGATAAAGACTCCGTTTGGTGAATCACTTACCATTCGGGGAGATACCCAGTATGGGCTACCTGAGCAAGCGACTATGCTCAAGGCTTCAAAATGTTTAAAGAGGGGTTGTGTCATCTACATGGCATAAGTGATTATTGATGAGCCCAAACCGAAGATAGAAGACATCCCTGTCATCTCTGAATTCCCAGAAGTTTTTCCGGAAGAACTACCTGGTTTGCCACCAGATAGGCAAGTCAAATTCAGGATTGATATCATCCCCGGAGCTGCACCAGTTGCAAGAGCACCTTATAGGTTGGCGCCCACGGAGATGAAAGAATTAAGGACGTAACTAGACGAATTGCTAGCCAAGGGTTTCATTAAACCTAGTTCGTCTCCTTGGGGAGCGCCAGTCCTGTTTGTAAAGAAGAAGGATGGATCGATGCGTCTGTGCATCGACTATCGTGAGCTTAACAAGGTCACGATCAAGAATAGGTATCCTTTGCCTAGGATCGACGATCTGTTCGATCAGCTTCAAGGGGCAAGTTATTTTTCGAAGATTGATTTGAGGTCAGGCTACCATCAACTGAAGGTTAGAGATGAAGACGTGCATAAAACAGCATTTAGGACTCGTTATGGTCACTACGAGTTCCTAGTGATGCCTTTTGGTCTCACTAATGCACCGGCTGCGTTCATGGATCTCATGAATCGCGTTTGCAAGCCATACTTGGATAAATTCGTTATCGTCTTCATCGATGACATCCTTATTTATTCGAAGAACCAAGCTGACCATGAGAAACACCTTCGATGTATTCTCAAACTCCTGCATCAGGAGAAGCTCTATGCCAAATTCTCCAAGTGTGAATTTTGGCTTCGAGATGTCCAATTTCTTGGACATATGGTCAGTGAGCGTGGTATCCAGGTGGATCCCGCTAAAGTTGAAGCTGTTATGAATTGGCAAGAGCCAAAGACGCCTACGGAGATTCGTAGCTTCCTGGGATTGGCAGGATATTACAGGCGTTTCATTGAAAATTTTTCAAGGATTGCTGCACCCCTAACTTCATTAACCAAGAAGAAAGTAAAGTTCGTTTGGGGCTCTAAGCAGTAAGAGTCCTTTGATGTTTTGAAACAAAAGTTGAGCAACGCTCCTGTGCTTACATTACCTGAAGGCACTGAAGAATTCGTAGTTTACTGCGATGCTTCACACACCGGCATGGGGTGTGTGCTTATGCAGAAAGGCAAGGTTATTGCCTATGCATCACGACAATTAAAAGTGCACGAAAAGAATTACACCACCCATGACTTGGAATTGGGTGCCGTTGTGTTCGCACTGAAATTGTGGAGGCATTATCTTTATGGAATCAAGTTTGTGATCTATTCTGATCACAAGAGCCTCCAGCATCTGTTTAATCAGAAAGAGTTAAACATGAGGCAACGCCGTTGGATGGAGACCTTGAATGACTATGATTGTGAAATCAAATACCGTCCCGGCAAGGCGAATGTAGTCGCCGATGCCTTGAGTCGAAAGGAGAGGGTGAAACCCATCCGAATCAATGCCAAACGCATGGAGATAAAGAATAATTTGATGGAAAGGTTGTTAGCTGCACAGAAGGAAGCTGTGTTGGAAGCTAACTATCCTAATGAAAAGTTAGGGGTAACTGAGGAGCAGTTAACTCTTAGCAAGGACGGAATTTTACGACTAAATGGACGAATATGGGTCCCAATTTATGGAGGACTTCGAGATGTCATCCTCCAGGAAGCCCATAGTTCCAAATACTCCGTTCATCCTGGAGCTGATAAGATGTACCAGGATCTAAAGGCAAATTATTGGTGGATAGGCTTGAAAAAGTCTGTAGCCACCCATGTAGCTAAATGCTTGACATGTGCGCAAGTCAAAGCCGAGCATCAAAAGCCGTCAGGCTTGCTACAACAGCCTGAACTTCCTACGTGGAAGTGGGAAATGGTAACTATGGATTTTATTACCAAGTTACCCAAGACAAGGAATGGAAATGATACAATATGGGTTATAGTTGATAGACTGACTAAGTCAGCACATTTCCTACCCATCAAGGAGACTTATAGCTCTGACATGTTAGCCCAGTTATACGTTGATAAGATTGTAGCCTTACATGGCATACCTGTGGCTATTATCTCTGATAGAGATACTAGGTACACGTCGCATTTTTGGAAGAGTTTCCAACAATCTTTGGGCACACGTTTGAATTTTAATACGGCTTATCATCCTCAGACTGACGGTCAGAGTGAGCGTACTATTCAAACGTTGGAAGACATGCTACGTGCATGTGCGATCGATTTGGGTGGTAGCTGGGATAAGAACCTACCATTGATCGAATTCTCCTACAACAATAGCTACCATACCAGCATAAAGGCTGCGCCTTTTGAGGCATTATACGGTAGAAAGTGTAGATCGCCTATTTGTTGGGCGGAAGTTGGAGATGTCCAGTTATCAGGACCAGAGATCGTGTTCGAAACGACGGACAAGATTGTCCAGATTCGTGACCGTCTCAAAGCTGCCCGGGATAGGCAGAAGAGTTACGCTGATCCTAAGCGTAAGGATTTTCACTTCGAAGTAGGTGACAAAGTCCTACTTAAAGTGTCACCCTGGAAGGGAGTGATGCGGTTTGGTAAGAAAGGCAAGCTGAGCCCGAGATACATAGGACCTTTCGAGGTTATCGAACGTTTCGGGTCAGTTGCCTATAAGTCAAACTTACCAGAAGAGCTCAGTGGAATTCACAATGTGTTCCACATCTGCAATCTGAAAAAGTGTTTCGCTGACGAATCACTGATTATACCACATACGGATGTGCATATAGATGAGAGCTTAAGATTTGTTGAAAAACCTTTGTCGATTGAGGATCGACGGGTTAAGAAGCTTCGAAGGAAGCATGTGCCTATTGTTAAGGTCAAATGGGATGCCCGTAGAGGTCCCGAATTCACGTGGGAGGTTGAATCCACGATGAAAGAAAAGTACCCTTACTTATTTCAGTAAATCTCGGGTCGAGATTTATTTTAAGGGGGTGAGGATGTAACACCTCGAAAATTCACGTCCTATAATGTGTAGACACGTGTCGTATGTTGAAACGTGTGAAAGTATATTATGAAAGGACTAAAGTTGACAAACATGGAAAGTATGTGAATATACGTATTCTAAGTGTCAACAGTGAATAAATATATTGTATATTAACCCTACAAGATGCTCATACCTTCAAACGAATAAATCATGGATCATACGAAGCTAAAAGTGAGAGATTACAAACTACAGGGGCTAAACGTGTCAACATGTTTAAATTATACCTCTGAGTGACCTTTTGACAAACCCGAAGCTTTGTAAATGTTAATTATACTCACTAGGATGCACGATTAAAATTTCATAAAGTTTCGTTATCGTATGAGAAAGTTATGACCAAATTCGTGTGCGAGGGGTTAAAGTGCAAACATTGAAAGTTAAGGCTTTTCGGGTTGACCGGAAGAGTTCAGGGACTTGGCAAAGTGGGGATAAATCCTAAAGTCCATGTGGGTATAGTATAAGGGGTCAAGATGCTATAAAAAGACTGATTACCCTTTCAAATAAGCCAAAGGTCAAGTTGTATAACAAAGAAAATAGAAAATCTGATTATTGAGGTCCAGGCGGCCCGCTTCAACATTCTTGAATCCTCAGGCGGGCCGCGTGGGACGCCCAGAACCAGAAAACGGGGACAGACCCCTGGAAACGCGAAGAACCGACCCTTTTTCGACATTAATGCATTATGGGCGACCCCTAAACAGTCCTAGGCACTAGGAACACATGTTGGAAGGTTGTGGTTACCTGGTAGACTTGTTTGTCAATCAAATGTGGTGAGTAAATCCACTATAAATAGGCCTTCAAGTCACAAACATTCTCACACCATTTCCTTCAACATTCTGATCATTCCTGGAGCTCCAACCTGCTTTCAAGAGTTCTCTAATCAAGCTTAGGACCTTTGTAAGTTGCCTAACCTTCTCTAATTACTTTTAGCTTAGTTAATTAGCTAAAAGTCAAACCGTCGTAATTACGGGTTGACTTCGAGATTAGTCAACAATGGCTCAGCAATATCTCGAATTAAAAGTAGATATAAGATGGTATTTATGTGGGTAATAAAACCTCAAAAGGGTTTCCCCTGATCATCACTCTAACCAGGTCAAAAGTCGGGTCAAACCTTTATTTAAAAAGTCAACAGGAAGTCTAAAATGCCATTTATGCATAATTAACATTGTAGATCATATACAACCTGTTGGATCATTGTTATAACTTAGTAATAAGTGTAAGAACATGTCTAAACATGTTCAACCCGACAATTTCCTGTTTAGACCCGGTTCGGAACCGAAAGTCACATAGTTTGACTTTCACTTTGACTTTCAGTTCTGACCCGTTTAGGCATGTTTTAGAAATGCCTCAGAGCTTTAATTGGATTAGGTTACATGTTAGAACAACCCTCTGTGATTATACACCTTGGTTCATTAGTTATCCAATTAATATGCATGTTTCCGTTAATTGCTCATATGTTGACCGTTATGCCCTTATTACCTTAAAACGTGATTTATGAAAATGTAAAAGTGTAGAAACCTTAGTTACTGATATATAGACTTGTATGCAAAATTTGACATCAGTTTGACGTGTAGATTAAGAGTTATGCTCATTATCGCAAAATTAATGCTTTATGTTAATAAAACGGCGTAATTAGCGTATAGCCTAGTTAAGCCTACTTTTTGATACCAAATCTTTTACCCACTGATGTAATATATTATTCTGGGATTTTTAAAGATTTTTAATTAATTTTAGGCTGAGCATAACTCATAGTCGTAGGCTTAGTTCGGTAAATGTCGGTTTTGCCCTTACGGGCCATAAAATGAGTTTTACACATCTAAACGACTCCAAACCTTTTGCCACTGATTATTTATGATAAATAAATTATTTTAGACCTTCTGGAATAATAAAAATATCAGCTTTAGGTATTGGACCCGTAAACGGCTCCTAATCGCCTTATTAAGTGTTTTTAGCGCATAGTATGTACTAATACTATTTTTAAACATACAAGGGTGATACCTACTGATGTTTTAGTCAAATTATAATATTTTAACAGTAAGCAAAGGTTGATAAACTCAGGCTTCAGTTTTGAGCTTTTCGGGTTATGTGAAATTACCAAAATACCCCTACGGGGCATAGTTTGATTAAAAATGATAAATTTCACATATATGCTTTATCTTACTGTTATAACTCATTAATTTGAGTATGTTTATTGATTACATCAGACCTGTAACTCAGTTAAACACTTAAACCCCTTTTCAACCTTTAAAATGACCAAACTACCCCTACGGGGCCTAGTTTGTGTTTAAACACGTTTCGGGCATAATGAAAGACATCTTACTGATGTCACAACATATTTGAGGCATAATTAACTTAGGAAACTTATATATAGCTCTCATGAATACCCGTCACGCTTATTACGCGCACGGTTCGGTTTATGTAACAAGTTTACATAAATTAGCCGAAACGGGTCAAACCTTAACGGTTTTATCTCAAAATCCAGAATGTGAATAATTAACCCATATTAAACAAGTCTTCAAACTTGTAGGGTCTGAATCACATTCTATCCGGTCTTCGCTTAATCGTGCGTACGAACCGTATCTTGAATCTAGCCGGTCTAAGCTTAAGCTTAATAAAAGGCCCGTTAGAATTCTAATAGGTTATTATAAACCTTCGTTCCAGATTAGGAGGACCAGTAAAAGCTACGTGCATTTTGCTTGTTGTGATTAATACTTACTCAGGTAAATACTTTTAACTTATTTTCCCTATACGGGCTTGGGTTACGGTATATAGCATACCGCTTGATCGGGCATCAAATCTCCACCATTAAGTGGGTAGTTGAATAATTTGATCGGCTCGTTTAAACAGTCTTGTTACTTAAAGCCTTTGGGGGGTTAATGACCATGTTCCGGATATCCTTGGCATCATCTTACGAGATGGCCACGACCTGAGCACGGGGTGTAGGCGTACACCCGTCAGTGTATAACTCTGTAAAGTGGTGTGTCTATTGATCTTTAACATGGACAAGATCCGGGCTACTGAACGCACAAGTAATATGTAATTCGTTCACAAGATTATAATATTAAACAATTCTCCCAAGTTATAAAAATGTTTATGCCACGTGCATCCAAACCAATTTTAAATCATTTTCCAAAATGAGTCAGTTGATTGTATTTACCAGTGTAAACTGACGTATTTTCCCAAAAAGACTGAATGCAGGTACTAAACGAAATTGGCTGGATTGTCTCCTTAGCATCAATAAAAGTCTCGCAAGCTTAGGATGCCTGAAGTCTGTTGAACTATTGTCTCTATTTTATTTCGATCCGTTCTGTGGATAAACATCCAAACATTGTGATACCTGATATTACAATAATTAAATTCGGTTGTATTATATCTTTTAAATTTGCTTCCGCTGTGCACATTAAATATTGTGTTGTTTGACTATTACGTTGCCAACCACGTCACGATACTCCCCCACCGGGCCCACCGGTGACACGTGGAAATCGGGGTGTGACACTTTTGCCTGTCTTGAGCCGCTTTCAGGTGTGCCCGAACTATATCGATCTTTTCATTCGTGGCTCGTACTATATCTTGGTGGGCGAGTTCACGTGGACCCACTTCACCCCAACATACCGGTGTTCGACATTTCCTACCATAAAGCATTTCGTACGGTGCCATCTTAATACTAGATTGGTAGCTGTTATTATATGAAAACTCGACTAATGGTAGGTGAACATCCCAACTGCCTCCAAAGTCGATTATACACGCCCGTAGCATGTCCCCCAATGTTTGTATCGTTCTTTCACTCTTTCCATCCGTTTGAGGATGGTACGCAGTGCTAATGAACAATTTGGTTCCCATTTGCTCTTGGAAATCTCGCCAGAAATTCGAAGTAAACCGGGTATCCCTATCAGACACGATGGATACCGGCACTCCATGACGTGCTATTATTTCATTAGTGTAAACTTCTGACATCTTTTCTGACGTATAAGTCTCACGAATCGGAATGAAGTGAGCACTTTTTGTCAATCTATCCACCACTACCCATATGGCATCGAAACCACGATTCGTCTTAGGCAACTTGGTTAATAGGTTCATTGTAATATGTTCCCATTTCCAAACCGGAATTTCTAATGGTTGGAGTTTGCCGTACGGTTTCTGGTGCTCCGCCTTGACTTGTAAACATGTCAAGCATTTTTCCACATACTTCGCCACATCCCTCTTCATTCCGGGCCACCAATAATTTTGTTTCAAATCATTGTACATCTTGGTCGCACCCGGATGAATTGAATAACGGGATTTATGAGCTTCATTAAGTAGAAGCGCCTTCACTCCACAAGTATGTGGGACCCATATCCTTCCGGATCGAGTCTTCAACCCGTTATTTCCATCCGACAAATCTTTCAATTGACCGATTATCCTTTCTTTCTTCCAGTTCTCTTCTTTCATTGCTTCAAATTGCGCCTCTCGAATACGTTCAAGTATAACTGAGGTCACCACGAGTTGCATCGATCTTACTCGTATTGGGACATAGTCCGCTTTTCTGCTTAGAGTATCTGCCACCACATTAGCCTTTCCGGGGTGATAATGTATTTCACAATCGAAGTCTTTCACCGTTTCTAGCCATCGCCTTTGTCGCATATTTAACTCCTTCTGATCGAAGAAGTATTTTAAGCTCTTGTGATCGGTGAATATGGTGCACTTTACCCCATATAAGTAACGCCTCCATATTTTTAAGGCAAATACCTCCGCAGCCAACTCAAGATCATGCGTGGGATATTTCTTCTCGTGTATCTTCAATTGTCTCGAGGCATAAGCTATCACCTTGCCCCGTTGCATCAAAACGCACCCGAGCCCCGATAGTGAAGCATCCGAATAAACCACCATATCTTCGACTCCGTTGGGTAATGTTAATACTGGAGCTTGAGTTAACTTTTCTTTTAGCGTTTGAAACGCTTTTTCTTGATCGACACCCCAAATGAACTTTTCTTTCTTTTGGGTTAGCTTTGTTAGCGGTGACGCAATCTTGGAGAAATCTTGAATGAATCTCCTATAGTATCCCGCAAGCCCCAAAAAGCTTCTAATTTCCGAAGGGTTCTTCGGGGGATTCCATTTTGACACAGCCTCTATCTTTGACGGATCCACCAATACTCCGTCGGCACTTATGACATGGCCAAGAAATTGTACCTCTCGTAACCAAAAGGCACATTTAGAGAATTTTGCATATAACCTCTCTCGTCTCAGTGTCTCTAATACTTCTTGCAAGTGGTGTGCGTGTTCAGCTTCACTTTTTGAATACACCAAGATATCATCTATAAACACGATGACCGACTTATCCAACATTGGCTTGCAAACCCGGTTCATGAGGTCCATGAAAGCCGCGGGTGCGTTTGTTAGCCCAAATGACATCACGAGGAATTCGTAATGTCCGTATCTCGTGCGGAAAGCCGTCTTCGGCACATCTTCTTCTTTGACCTTTAGTTGGTGATACCCAGATCTAAGGTCAATTTTTGAAAACCAGTTCGCACCTTGTAATTGGTCGAATAAATCATCTATCCTCGGGAGCGGGTATCGGTTCTTTACCGTGAGTTTGTTTAGCTCCCGGTAATCGATACACATGCTCATGCTCCCGTCTTTCTTTCTCACGAACAATACCGGTGCGCCCCAAGGAGACACACTCGGCCTTATGAATCCCTTGTCAAGCAGGTCTTGGATTTGGGACATCAACTCTTGTAATTCCGACGGTGCGAGTCGGTACGGGGCCTTTGCTACGGGTTTTGCGCCCGGAATTAATTCGATCCCAAACTCTACTTCCCGTTCAGGCGGTATCCCCGGTAAATCCTCCAGAAACACATCTTCATAATCTCGTACTACCGGTACATCTTCAATCTTCCGTGATTCTTTCTCGGGCTCATTCGCGTATATCATAAATGCCTTGCATCCTTGCTTCATAAGTTTGTGAGCTTTCAACATTGCGCACACTATGGGGTTGCCTCCTTTTTCGCCATAAATGGTGACGTGTTTCCCGCTCGGAGATGTTAGTTTTATCTCCTTACGGAAACACACGACTTTTGCATGGTGCTGGGCTAGCCAATCCATCCCAACGACTACTTGAAATTCCCCCATTGACATCGGGATTAGGTCTATCAAGTATTCCTCATCGTCGATGCTTAATTTGCAGCCTCGACAAACATCACAAACTATAAAACTTTTATTGTCCCCTATTTCAACTTCTAAGGGCACATGTAATTTCGTCAATACAAATGAAGGATGTCGAATAAATCCATGCGAAATGAAAGATTTATTCGCACCCGTATCAAACAATACACGTGCTGGAATTGAGTTAATTGTGAATATACCTGAAACCACATCGGGTTCTGTCTTCGCTTCAGCCGCGGTAAGTTGGAATGACCTAGCCTTCGCTTTGGGAGCTTCTGTTGGAGAATCTTTTGTGTCTCTCTTTCCCACCAACTCGGGGCATTCAGATTTCTTGTGACCGGGTTAATAACACTTGTAGCAAACAGAAACTTTCCCGGGACATAGTGATGCGGTGTGCCCCGTCTTCCCACATACCGGGCACGGCTTGTCTTTGAAGCGGCACTCGCCTTTGTGCCCTTTACCACACACTTTGCAACTCGGCGACCCGCCTTTAGCATCCACTTTCGTTCCCGATTCAGCAGTTCTAGCTTTCTTTGTAGGGCTTGGATTCACATCCTGTGCCTTTCGTTCACCTCTTTCCACTTGTTTCTTTAACTCGATTTCCCGCTCCCGGGCGGTGTTGATAATCTCCGTGAGGGTTTCGTATTTTGACGGAGTCATAAATTCCCGGTACTCGGCACTCAGCATGTTGTAATAGTAATATATCTTTTGATCTTCAGTGGTGACTAACTCGTCACAAAATCTCAGCTTATCCATGAAGATGCCCGTGATCTTATCGATTGTTTCACCCTTTTGTCTCAGCTGGATGAATTCTTCTTTGATTCTATTAATAATCGCTTTGGGACTGTGGTGTTTAAGGAAAGGTACCTTAAACTCGTCCCAAGTCATAACCCTCGCCGCTTCGGCTCCCATTTCCTTCTTTTTGTTATCCCACCAATCCTTGGCTTGATTTCTCAATTGGCCCGTTCCGTAAGCAACAAAGTCGCCTACATCACAATGGGTCCGTTCAAACACCCCTTCAACATCACTTATCCATCTTTGGCAAATTATCGGGTCAACCTCCCCGTTATAGATTGGCGGTTTACACGCCATGAATTCCTTGTACGAACACCCTTTGCGTTCCCCCGTTTTCTCCTTCATAAGGTTGACAATATCCTCCAACCTTTTAACTCGCTCTTCTACAAGCGACAACACCGTGTTTTGAATTTTGTCGATAAACCCAGATAGACTTCCTTCAATTGCCTTACCTACCTCTTCGGCAATTATCTCTTTCATTTGTTCGATGCTTGTTTGCACCGTATTATCATCATTCCCATCAGACATCTTGAAGCTGAAATGTTTACATTTAAACGTTAAACATTTCATTTATACTATTGCTTCATTCGTTTCGGTTTAGCCAAGTTCCTAACTTGCTTTAACCGTTCACACTTAATGCACTTTTCGGGTTTGAGTGTGTTAACACACACTTCCCATGCATCTCAATTTATTTCTCATACTTACATAAGGTATAATCTACTAACATAATAAATTAATTCTTACCGGACGATCAATCAAGCTTGAACCGAACACTTTGTTGACAACCTTAAGCTCTGATACCAACTTGTAACACCCATCTATTTTGACTTGAATTTAATAATAGATTATACCATTTCAATTAAAACATTTGGGTAAGTAACATAACTTTCAACAAAGAAGTTCATACATAGCACCAAACTTAGTCAACTACTAACTAAGTTTAAAACGTTTCAAAAGTTGTTTAACTATTGTTTACAACCCATACACAAAAGTACAAAAGTTTGAAAACATTGCGGAAGCTTCAAAATGTAGTGTTCGGTTCTTCATCATATGCTTGATCGCCATCCGTAAGTTCCCCAACATGACCTAATGTCAAAACCACATCAAAGGTTAGTTTTGACAACATTAAAACATGTATAATTGAAATCTATGGTCAAAATTATCAAAAATCAGTGAAAAATTCGGATTCTGGTCGCTCGCGCCCCGCGAGAGGTTTTACGCGGGCCGCGAGGACCTTCCGCGTGTCGCGAAGTATTTAGGGTGGCCTTCCGCGTGGCGCGGGGGGTCACGTTTTCCAGCAGCTCCAGTTTTGTGAGCTGCATTTGCTGCCAGCTCCGGAAAATCCAGTTTTTAACTTCGTTTGGCCATATCTTTTGACTCGTAAGTCCGTTTTAAGTGATTTTTCTTCCTATATGTCTGTAAATTCATTACCAACATAACTATTATAAATTTGATACCCAAAATTTATTTTACGGACCGAAAGACCATATGTCACTATGTAATTATTCGACCCATTTTAACCTTACACATTTTACTACCATTTAACTAATGAACCTATGGCGCCTTATGCCCAACATCCGGGGCTTATTATCACCCGCATTTCTTACCAATTTCATGGTTTAATGCCTTTGTGATTATTATCGCCATTATCGACTTCTAGAACGTTTAAAACTACAAATTTTCACACTAATAGATCCGTTGGCTCATCTTGTGGAACCATCCACTTATGATGACTACCAATTTGGTTCGTTAACTATACTAAGTCTATCAAATTCACATTCCAACCATAATCAATATAAATTCTATCAATAACGCATAGTTTATTCATAATTAAATGAATGTAACGGATCAAGTTACATACCTTAGTGTACGCCCTTCAACCGCAAATCGCCACCGGCTTGTCCACTCGACGTTCCGGTATCCTTTCCTATAGAGTTCAATTCAAGACATGTTTAGAACTCTCTTTAAACCTTACATCGCATAATACACCGAAACATCATAATTATGCGTTAAATCTTTAAATTTCTAATTTAAGCCTTCTTTGAGGCATTTTCACAAACACCTTAAGGGCAGATTTTTCACATGATTATATGACAAGTTTCTAGCTTATCATTTAGCCCTAATTTCACCTCAATCAACATTTTACATGATTGTTAGCTTCTAGATTTCTGAAATCACTTCCAAATTGTCAAATTACACAAGATTAACACCCAATATCCTAGTGTTCATTAATTAACACATAACCCATTAATCACCTACAATGGTGATCATAGTTTCCACTAAAATTTTACATGATTTCAGCTTGTGTTTGTTTAGGGTTTGTCCCTAGACACTATAGTTGTTCTTAAATCATCACAACATATACATGCAACCATAATTTCAGATTTTTCCCAATTTCATGAGAATTTCAAGTTAAGAGTTTTCACTAAATTTTACATACCTTGTAATCCTCTTGCGATGAGGATCACGATTCTAAGCTCGGATTTTCGTTTGGACCAGATTTGCACCTCCAATTTGAGAGTTTTAGTAGAATTCTAGGGTTTTTGAAAGTGGGGTGTCGCCCCCTTGTTGTTCTGATCGACCAGACCCCCAAAATGGGGTGTTTGGTTTGTTTTTATTTGTTTAATAATAATCAAGTTTCAATTTTAACAACTTAAACCCCTCCACTATGATCAACATGAAATTTGGTTGCTTTTTAACCTACTATAGATTATTTCTAGACTATTAACTAACTAGGTTAAAATTCCTAGTTAGTAAATTCTTGTTTATTTATACTTTATAATTCTAATATAAAGTTCTATATTTTTCGGGGTGTTACATTTTGCTTCCGCTGTGCATTTATGTCACACCCCAAATATCCACGTGTCACCGGTGGGCCCGGTGGGGGAGTATCGTGACGTAGTTGATATCATCATAGTCAAACAACACAATATATATAAATGCACAGCGGAAGCAAAAGGTTAAATATATTACAATCCGATATAATGTAACATCAAGTATTACAACGAAAGTAAAGGATCCACAGGCGGATCAAATAAAAGAAAACTTGTTCAACAGACTTCGACATCTAGAGCTTGCGAAACTTGATTATGGATGCCTGGAGTAGCCAGCCTATTACGTATAGTACCTGTACTTAATCTTTTTGGAAAATACGTCAGTTTACACTGGTAAATACATCTCAACTGACTCATTTGAAAAGAGTTTAAAAAAATTGATTTGAATGCACTCCGGCAAAAATATCTTTTATAACTTGGGACAATTATTAAAATAATCATGTATACAGTTTTACTTATTTGTCGTCCATCAGGACAGATTAATTGACACGCCACAAGTATAATGCCCACAAGGATTGTATTCCTCTAAGTGGATTACCAGTTTTTACATAATGCATCTGTCAGGTGTACGCCTACACCCCGTGCTTAGGTCGTGGCCATTTCGTAAAATGATGCCAAGGATATCCGGGACATGGTTATTTAACCCCAAGGGCCATACGCCAAATAATACAGAATAAAGCGAGTTATGTAAATACATTAATCACAATCCGATTTATATGACTACATACCCGACCAAGCGGTACTTTTATAGTACCGTATCCCAAGCCCGTATAGGGAAAATAAGTTAAGAGTATTTACCTGAGCAAAGTATAAATCAAATACAGCAAGTGCGCGTAGCTTTTACCGGGCTCCTAATCTGGAACGAAGGTTTTTAATAATCTATTAGAATCCTAACGGGTCTTTAGTTAAGCTTAGACTTAGACCGGTTAGTTTTCAAAAGGAAGACACGGATCAAACGCATGATAAAGCGAAGATCGGTTTAGAATGTGGTTTTGACCCGACAAGCTTGTATGCTTGTTTAATATGGGTAACTTGAACACATTCTGGTTTTTGAGACAAAAAGGATATTGTTTGACCCGTTTCGGCTAATATATGCAAACTAGTCACATACGCCGATCTGAACGCGACAAGTGCGTAACGAGTAACCAAAAGGTCCTAAACAGGTTTCCTAAGTTAATATGCCTTAAATATGTTGTGATATCAGTAGGATACCTTCCATTATGCCCAAAACGAGTTTAATATCAAAATAAGCCCCGTAGGGTATTTTGGTCATTTTAAAGATTAGAAAAGAGATTTAATGAACTTCTGAGGTTCGGGTCTGAATACATCAGTAAAATGACTTAATTTATCATGTTATATCAGTTGGTAATAAGTCTTATGTGACAAAATGGTTTTAGATCCAAACTATGCGTTTAATACACGTATAATGTCGTTTTAAGCGATTTACGGGTTAATATAGGATTCTGAGTTTTCTGATCAGTTCAATAGGTTCAAAACAATCCATTTATTATTTGAAATCAGTAGCAATTGGATTGGTGTCGAAAGGATTTGTAAAACTCATTTTATGGCCGAAAAAGGGCATATTCGGTATTTACCGAATCAAGGCACTAATCCTAGCTTATGATCAGTTTAAAAATAATAAAAAATCTTCAAAAATCCCAAAATATTATATTACATCAGTGGGTAAAAGGTTTGGTGTCAAAAATTGGGTTTAGATAGGCTTTATGCTAATTGCGCCGTTTAATTACTAAAAGACGTTATAATTACGATAATGAGCATAACTCCTAATCTAGACCTCCAACTGATGTGAAATTTTAGGGACATATTTATAAATCAGTAGCTAAGGTTTCTATTCTTTTACAATTTACAAAATTCACGTTTTAAGGTCAAAAGGGCATATTGGTCAACATTAGGCATTTAACGGAAACATCGGACGATCAATGATTCAAGTAGTATAAACGCAGGGGGTTATACTATCATGTAACTAGGTCCTAATAGAACTTTAAGGCATGTCTAAACCTATCTAAACCGGGTCAGAACTGAAGTCAAAGCAAAAGTCAAAGTTTTGCGACTTTCGGTTCCGAATCGGTTCTAAACAGGAAGTTGTCGAATCAAACAAGCTTAGACCAGTTCTTAAACTTATTACCAAGTTATATGAATGATAAAATAGATTACACATCTTTCACATTGTTAATTACGCATTAAATCAAAGATTGGCATTCTGTTGACTTTTTCTAAGCAACTATGACTCGACAAATGACCTAGATAGGACGGGAATCAGAGGGTGCCCTTTTAAGGGTTTAATGTCCACATAATTACCAACTTAAAACAACCCTAAGTTTGACTAATCGCTGGACCATTAGCGATTAATCAATAAGTCAACCGTTAATTACGACGGTTTGACTTTAAGGCTAAAAACTAAGCAAAACTTAATTAAGGAAGGTTGACGATACTTACAAGTGTCTAATGCACGATTAGGGAAGCTTAGAAGATGGTCTTGAGCTCCAGAATTCTTCAGATGTTGAGTTGTGAAGGGATGATCAAATGTTGCAACTCATGGTGCTTTATATAGTGATTGAAACTCACTAGATTGTTGACAAATCATGCTACCATGGACCCTTGATCATCCACAAGTGTCCCTAAGGCCTAAATACCAGTTTAGGAAGCCCATGGTATTGAAACAAGTCACTTGGAGTCGGTTACAAGGCTGAACAGGCAGCTGTCAGCATTTTCTGCATCTGGGCATCTGACGCGGCCCGCGTAAGATGTTGTTAACTCTTACGCGGCCCGCTTGGGCCTTGTGTTCAGGTTCAAACTTTTCCTTTATTGCACTTTTAGTCCCCGGTCCTCCTAAACATTGCTTTCGCTTTAATTTCTTGCATTATAAGCCTTTCAAATTGACTTATAAGGGCTCCAAGACTTATACCAACTTTGTGAAGTCCTTGATCACTTTGTGTTTACCCGAAAAGTCCTAAATTTCCATGTTGACGCTTCTAACCCCTCGCACACGAATTTTATCATAACTTTCTCATACGATAACGAAACTTGGTGAAATTTTTATCACACATTCTAGTAAGCATAATTAATCGTTACAAAGCTTCGGCTTTGCTAAAAGGTCACTCAGAGGTGTAACTTAAACATGTTGACACATTTAACCCCTGTAGTTTGTAATCTCTCACTTTCTTTCACATTTAGCTTCGTATGATCCATGATTTATTCGTTTGAAGGTACGAGCCTCATGTAGGGTTAATGTACAATATATTTATTCACTGTTGACATTTAAAACCCGTATATTCACATACTTTCCAGGTTTGTCAACTTTAGTCCTTCAAGAACATTCTTACGCACGTTCAAACTTATGACACGTGTCAACACATTATAGGACGTGAATTTTCGAGGTGTTACATCCTCACCCCCTTAAAAGAAATCTCGACCTCGAGATTTATTGAAACAAATAAGGGTACTTTTCTTTCATCGTGGATTCAACCTCCCACGTATATTCGGGACCTCTACGGGCATCCCATTTGACCTTTACAATAGGCACATGCTTCCTTCGAAGCTTCTTAACCTGTCGATCTTCAATCGACAATGGTTTTTCCACAAATTTTAAGCTCTCATCTATATGCACATCTGTATGTGGTATGACCAGTGATTCGTCAGCGAAACACTTCTTCAGATTGCAGATGTGGAATACATTATGAATACCACTGAGCTCTTCAGGTAAGTTTAGCTTATAGGCAACTGACCCAACACGTTCGATAACCTCGAAAGGTCCTATGTATCTCGGGCTTAACTTGCCTTTCTTACCAAATCGCATCACTCCCTTCCAGGGTGATACTTTAAGCAACACCTTGTCACCTACTTCGAAGTGAAAAGATTTACGCTTTGGATCTGCGTAGCTCTTCTGCCTATCTCGGGCAGCTTTGAGACGGTCACGAATCTGGACAATCTTGTCCGTCGTTTCAAAGACTATCTCTGGTCCTGATAATTGGACATCTCCAACTTCTGCCCAACAAATGGGCGATCTACACTTTCTACCGTATAAGGCCTCGAAAGGCGCAGCCTTAATGCTGGTATGGTAGCTATTGTTGTAGGAGAACTCAATCAATGGTAGGTGGTTATCCCAACTACCACCCAAATCGATCACACATGCACGTAGCATGTCTTCCAAAGTTTGAATAGTACGCTCACTCTGACCGTCTGTCTGAGGATGGTAAGCCGTACTAAAATTCAAAC
The DNA here is from genome assembly GCA_030545235.1 of Helianthus tuberosus. Taxonomy (NCBI): domain Eukaryota; kingdom Viridiplantae; phylum Streptophyta; class Magnoliopsida; order Asterales; family Asteraceae; genus Helianthus; species Helianthus tuberosus. The sequence goes on from CM060404.1 coordinate 88,713,657, forward strand.
GCGTGCCCAAAGATTGTTGGAAGCTTTTCCAAAAATGTGACGTGTACCTAGTATCTCTGTCAGAGATAATAGACACAGGTATGCCATGTAAGGCTACAATCTTATCCACGTATAACTGGGCTAGCATGTCGGAGCTATAAGTCTCCTTGATGGGTAGGAAATGTGCTGATTTAGTCAGTCTATCAACTATCACCCATATTGTATCATTGCCTTTCCTTGTCTTTGGCAACTTGGTGATGAAATCCATCGTCACCATTTCCCACTTCCATGTGGGAAGTTCAGGTTGTTGTAGCAAACCTGACGGCTTCTGATGTTCAGCCTTGACTTGCGCACATGTCAAGCATTTAGCTACATAGGTGGCTATAGACTTCTTCAAGCCTATCTAGCAAAAGTTTGCCTTCAAATCCTGGTACATTTTATCAGCTCCAGGATGAACAGAATATTTAGAACTATGGGCTTCCTGGAGGATCACATCTCGAAGTCCTCCATAAATTGGAACCCATATTCGTCTATTCAATCTCAGAATTCCGTCCTTGCCAAGAGATAACTGCTCCTCAGTTACTCCTAGCTTTTCGTTAGGATAGTTAGCTTCCAACATAGCTTCCTTCTGTGCAGCTAACAACCTTTCATTCAAACTGTTCTTTATTTCAATGCTCTTGGCATTGATTCGGATGGGTTTCACCCTTTCCTTTCGACTCAAGGCGTCAGCGACTACATTCGCCTTGCCGGGATGATATCTGATTTCACAATCATAATCATTCAAAGTCTCCATCAAACAGCGCTGCCTCATGTTTAAATCCTTCTGATTAAACAGGTGCTGGAGGCTCTTGTGATCAGAATATATCACACACTTGATTCCATATAAATAATGCCTCCACAGTTTTAGTGCGAATACAACGGCACCCAACTCCAAGTCATGGGTGGTGTAATTTTTTTCATGCACCTTTAACTGTCGTGATGCATAGGCAATAACTTTTCCTTTCTGCATAAGCACACACCCCATGCCAGTGTGCGATGCATCGCAGTAAACCACAAAATCTTCTATTCCATCTGGCAATGTCAATACAGGAGCGTTGCTCAACTTTTGCTTTAGGATATCAAAGGATTCTTGCTGCTTAGGGCCCCAGACAAACTTAACCTTCTTCTTAGTCAAGGAAGTTAAGGGTGCAGCAATCCTTGAAAATTTTTCAATGAAACGCCTGTAATATCCTGCTAAGCCTAGAAAGCTACGAATCTCTGTAGGCGTCTTTGGCTCTTGCCAATTCATTACAGCTTCAACCTTAGCGGGATCCACTTGGATACCACACTCACTTACAACGTGTCCAAGAAATTGGACTTCTCGAAGCCAGAATTCACACTTCGAGAACTTGGCATAGAGCTTCTCTTGATGAAGTAGCTTCAGAATGCAACGGAGATGCTTCTCGTGATCTGCTTGGCTTTTCGAGTAGATGAGGATGTCGTCAATGAAGACGATGGAAAATTTGTCCAAGTAAGGCTTGCAGACGCGATTCATGAGATCCATGAATGCGGCAGGTGCATTAGTGAGCCCAAAAGGCATCATTAGGAACTCGTAATGACCATAACGAGTCCTAAATGCAGTCTTGTGTACATCTTCATCTTTAACCTTCAATTGGTGATAGCCTGACCTCAGATCGATCTTAGAGAAGTAGCTTGCCCCTTGCAATTGATCGAACAGATTATCTATCCTGGGCAGTGGATACCTATTCTTGATAGTGACTTTGTTAAGTTCGCGGTAATCGATGCATAGACGCATCGATCCATCCTTCTTCTTTACAAACAGGATTGGCGCTCCCCAAGGAGATGAGCTAGGTCTAATAAAACCCCTGGCTAGCAAATCATCTAGCTGCGTCCTTAATTCCTTCATCTCTGTTGGTGCCAACCTATAAGGCGCTCTTGCGACAGGAGCTGCTCCGGGGATGATGTCGATTCTGAATTCTACTTGCCTATCTGGTGGCAAACCAGGTAGTTCTTCAGGAAAAACTTCGGGATATTCAGAAATGACAGGAATATCTTCAATCTTGGGTTTCTGCTCATCAATAGTTACCTGTGCCATATAAATGACACAACCCTTCTTCAAACATCTGGATGCCTTGAGCATAGACACTTGCTCAGGCAGACCATACTGGGTATCTCCCTGAATGGTAAGTGATTCTCCAGACGGAGTCTTGATCACTACTTGCTTCTTATTGCACACTATCTGGGCTTGGTTACGAGATAACCAATCCATGCCTATAACTATGTCAAAACCGGCTAACTTCAAAGGAAGTAAAGATAATGGAAATGAGTGGTTCCTAATGGATATAACACATCCATCTAATACGGTTGACGCGGTTTCTAAAGTACCGTCAGCTAATTCCACCTCATATTTCACGCTTAGGGTTTTAACAGGCATGCTCAACAATTCACAAAACTTATTATCTACAAACGACTTATCAGCGCCTGAATCAAAAAGTACTCTCGCATAAACATCATTTATGAGGAAAGTACCTGTTATAACATTGTCGTCCTGGACGGCTTCCCTTGCATCCATCCTGAAGACCCTCGCATTGGTCTTCTTGACTTCCTCAGGCTTTTTAGCGTACTTAGGGCAGTTGGTCTTAATGTGCCCCTTTTCATGGCAGTTGAAGCATGTTGCATCTTTTATCTTCTTGCACTATATCGTCTTGTGTTCTTTAGACTTGCATAACCCACATGCAGGTGATCCTGATTGAGACTTGGTCTCAAGCCTGCATTTTCCAAAGTGGCGTCTTTGGCAAGTCGAGCACCTTGGCTTCTCCTCTGTTCGCTGATTACCCTTGTTGGACCCAGACTCTTTCCTGTGGTCCGTATTACCCTTGTGCTTCTTATCAGATCTCCGTGAGGTATCATCCTCACGCTTCCTCTTACTTTCTTCAGAATTCTTTAGCGATCTCAACCTGACCGCATCCAAAGTAAGGGATAGAGAGAGATCCGCTGCTGACCTAAACGTAGCAGGTCTCGAAGCCTTAACACTGGCTTTGATTTCCGGGGCCAAACCCCCAATGAAGCGAGCAATCCTCTTGGGTTCTGGTGTTACTAGGTAAGGAACCAGTCTGGACAGGGTATTGAAACTGGTGAGGTAAGCTTGACAATCTAAGTTTGTCATCACCAATGATAAGAAATCTGATTCAATTCTTTCAACTTCATGTTGAGGGCAGTAGTTCTCTTTAATGAGAGCAACAAACTGTTCCCATGACATATTGTAGAGCGGGATCTTCCCAGCAGCTTGAATGAGAGACTTCCACCATGCAAGTGCCTCTCCCTTGAACGATTGGGATACATACTTCACTACATCCCTTTCAGCACAACCGCTGATATCAACAACCGTGTCCATTTCATCCAACCAGATCATACAATCAATTGCCCCTTCTCCCCGGTGAAATCTTGGGGTTTGCAGGAAACAAAGTATTTATAGGTACAGGACTTGGTACGCGGTTCATTATCGAACACTATCCTCTTGGATGGAACACTGTGTTGATTAGATGAACGTCGATCATCATCTTTCTTTGACTCATCTTTCTTTGAGGGTGGCTTGTTATGAGGCTCTGAATGAGTTTTAGGGACAGACTTAGAGTGGGGTACAGATGAGGCTCGACTATGCGTCCCACTATACTCCTTAAATTGTTCTTCTACAGCTTTAGATACAGCTGTGTCAATCAGTGAACGAAGCTCTCCTTTGGTTATATTAATCCTATCATTATCATCGCGGTTTTCCAAAGGATGACTGTTTATCTCGTCAGAGTCAGCCATGTAGTCTTAATTGCTACAAAAAGAAAATAAGGGCAAGGTTTATTTAGAAGCCCATACAGTACTATCGTTTTAAACGATTTATTAACCATGTTTTTAATACACATTTTAGTTAATTTGCTATATATATAATTGTTCAGGATTTTTATCATAATCCTAAATTATAAGTTAATAATAGCACAAAAGGCCTAGTCACGTAGACAAGTTTAATTTATAAGCCATGATTTCAGAGAATCGAGGCATTAAGGTTCGAATCAAAGTTCGTTACCTTTTCTTGAAAGGGAGTCATAAGCTACCACTGTCTTTAGTCTCAGAGGACGTTAATTATAGCCCGTGGGCACTTCATCCATAGGGGATGATTATATAAATAAGGGAATTTAGAATAACCCAATTAAAAATGACCTATGTGATTTTATTGTATCACACTTTGTCAAGCATGTTAATATGCTTTCAGATGTTTAATAAGGATTTGAATCTCTTGAATAGGTTCTACCATCTTGGCCTTGTCTGCAGTGACATTTAGGCTAGGTTTTACCCTTAAGATTCTTTTTAATATTTAACACAGAACAATCCTAATTGAACTGTTAACAAGGATCTGAATCTAATTGTGGGTCTACCATCTTGGCCCTGTCTTAATGTGACATATGGCTAGGTCTTGTCCTTTTTAGATTTTGCAATTTTATTATAATGGTAGATCTTATAATATAGGAATGATATTTTAAATATAATCGTTCCATTAAAATTTAAACAAGTATATGGTTGCCCTAAACGGGACTTCTACAAAAATATGACTTGCCCATGCAAAGGCTAATCAGAAAAATAACCAAAGAAGTAATTAAAAGATAATGAAACAAATTTGGATTAGTCCTATGTTCTTGTCTAGACTCAAGAATGTGCAACTGTGTAACTGAGATTAAACACAAATGGCTAGCATTTAATTCACTCAGTGTTGGCTCTGATACCAACCTGTCACACCCCAAATATCCACGTGTCACCGGTGGGCCCGGTGGGGGAGTATCGTGACGTAGTTGATATCATCATAGTCAAACAACACAATATATATAAATGCACAGCGGAAGCAAAAGGATAAATATATTACAATCCGATATAATGTAACATCAAGTATTACAACGGAAGTAAAGGATCCACAGGCGGATCAAATAAAAGAAAACTTGTTCAACAGACTTCGACATCTAGAGCTTGCGAAACTTGATTATGGATGCCTGGAGTAGCCAGCCTATTACGTATAGTACCTGCACTTAACCTTTTTGGAAAATACGTCAGTTTACACTGGTAAATACATCTCAACTGACTCATTTGAAAAGAGTTTAAAAAAATTGATTTGAATGCACTCCGGCAAAAATATCTTTTATAACTTGGGACAATTATTAAAATAATCATGTATACAGTTTTACTTATTTGTCGTCCATCAGGACAGATTAATTGACACGCCACAGGTATAATGCCCACAAGGATTGTATTCCTCTAAGTGGATTACCAGTTTTTACATAATGCATCTGTCAGGTGTACGCCTACACCCCGTGCTTAGGTCGTGGCCATTTCGTAAAATGATGCTAAGGATATCCGGGACATGGTTATTTAACCCCAAGGGCCATACGCCAAATAATACAGAATAAAGCGAGTTATGTAAATACATTAATCACAATCCGATTTATATGACTACATACCCGACCAAGCGGTACTTTTATAGTACCGTATCCCAAGCCCGTATAGGGAAAATAAGTTAAGAGTATTTACCTGAGCAAAGTATAAATCAAATACAGCAAGTGCGCGTAGCTTTTACCGGGCTCCTAATCTGGAACGAAGGTTTTTAATAATCTATTAGAATCCTAACGGGTCTTTAGTTAAGCTTAGACTTAGACCGGTTAGTTTTCAAAAGGAAGACACGGATCAAACGCATGATAAAGCGAAGATCGGTTTAGAATGTGGTTTTGACCCGACAAGCTTGTATGCTTGTTTAATATGGGTAACTTGAACACATTCTGGTTTTTGAGACAAAAAGGATATTGTTTGACCCGTTTCGGCTAATATATGCAAACTAGTCACATACGCCGATCCGAACGCGACAAGTGCGTAACGAGTAACCAAAAGGTCCTAAACAGGTTTCCTAAGTTAATATGCCTTAAATATGTTGTGATATCAGTAGGATACCTTCCATTATGCCCAAAACGAGTTTAATATCAAAATAAGCCCCGTAGGGTATTTTGGTCATTTTAAAGATTAGAAAAGAGATTTAATGAACTTCTGAGGTTCGGGTCTGAATACATCAGTAAAATGACTTAATTTATCATGTTATATCAGTTGGTAATAAGTCTTATGTGACAAAATGGTTTTAGATCCAAACTATGCGTTTAATACGCGTATAATGTCGTTTTAAGCGATTTACGGGCTAATATAGGATTCTGAGTTTTCTGATCAGTTCAACAGGTTCAAAACACTCCATTTATTATTTGAAATCAGTAGCAATTGGATTGGTGTCAAAAGGATTTGTAAAACTCATTTTATGGCCGAAAAAGGGCATATTCGGTATTTACCGAATCAAGGCACTAATCCTAGCTTATGATCAGTTTAAAAATAATTAAAAATCTTCAAAAATCCCAAAATATTATATTACATCAGTGGGTAAAAGGTTTGGTGTCAAAAATTGGGTTTAGATAGGCTTTATGCTAATTGCGCCGTTTAATTACTAAAAGGCGTTATAATTACGATAATGAGCATAACTCCTAATCTAGACCTCCAACTGATGTGAAATTTTGGGGACATATTTATAAATCAGTAGCTAAGGTTTCTATTCTTTTACATTTCCAAAATTCACGTTTTAAGGTCAAAAGGGCATATTGGTCAACATTAGGCATTTAACGGAAACATCGGACGATCAATGATTCAAGTAGTATAAACGCAGAGGGTTATACTATCATGTAACTAGGTCCTAATAGAACTTTAAGGCATGTCTAAACCTATCTAAACCGGGTCAGAACTGAAGTCAAAGCAAAAGTCAAAGTTTTGCGACTTTCGGTTCCGAATCGGTTCTAAACAGGAAGTTGTCGAATCAAACAAGCTTAGACCAGTTCTTAAACTTATTACCAAGTTATATGAATGATAAAATAGATTACACATCTTTCACATTGTTAATTACGCATTAAATCAAAGATTGGCATTCTGTTGACTTTTTCTAAGCAACTATGACTCGACAAATGACCTAGATAGGACGGGAATCAGAGGGTGCCCTTTTAAGGGTTTAATGTCCACATAATTACCAACTTAAAACAACCCTAAGTTTGACTAATCGCTGGACCATTAGCGATTAATCAATAAGTCAACCGTTAATTACGACGGTTTGACTTTAAGGCTAAAAACTAAGCAAAACTTAATTAAGGAAGGTTGACGATACTTACAAGTGTCTAATGCACGATTAGGGAAGCTTAGAAGATGGTCTTGAGCTCCAGAATTCTTCAGATGTTGAGTTGTGAAGGGATGATCAAATGTTGCAACTCATGGTGCTTTATATAGTGATTGAAACTCACTAGATTGTTGACAAATCATGCTACCATGGACCCTTGATCATCCACAAGTGTCCCTAAGGCCTAAATACCAGTTTAGGAAGCCCATGGTATTGAAACAAGTCACTTGGAGTCGGTTACAAGGCTGAACAGGCAGCTGTCAGCATTTTCTGCATCTGGGCATCTGACGCGGCCCGCGTAAGATGTTGTTAACTCTTACGCGGCCCGCTTGGGCCTTGTGTTCAGGTTCAAACTTTTCCTTTATTGCACTTTTAGTCCCCGGTCCTCCTAAACATCGCTTTCGCTTTAATTTCTTGCATTATAAGCCTTTCAAATTGACTTATAAGGGATCCATGACTTATACCAACTTTGTGAAGTCCTTGATCACTTTGTGTTTACCCGAAAAGTCCTAAATTTCCATGTTGACGCTTCTAACCCCTCGCACACGAATTTTATCATAACTTTTTCATACGATAACGAAACTTGGTGAAATTTTTATCACACATTCTAGTAAGCATAATTAATCGTTACAAAGCTTCGGGTTTGCTAAAAGGTCACTCAGAGGTGTAACTTAAACATGTTGACACATTTAACCCCTGTAGTTTGTAATCTCTCACTTTCTTTCACATTTAGCTTCGTATGATCCATGATTTATTCGTTTGAAGGTACGAGCCTCATGTAGGGTTAATGTACAATATATTTATTCACTGTTGACATTTAAAACCCGTATATTCACATACTTTCCAGGTTTGTCAACTTTAGTCCTTCAAGAACATTCTTACACACGTTTAAACTTATGACACGTGTCAACACATTATAGGACGTGAATTTTCGAGGTGTTACATCCTCACCCCCTTAAAAGAAATCTCGACCTCGAGTCAAGACAAAGAACATAGGACTAATCCAAATTCGTTTTATTTGTCTTTTATTTGTTTCCTTTGATTTTCTGATTTGCCCCTGCATGGGCAAGTCATTTCAGTTAGAAGTGCCGTTTAAGGCAACCATGTACTTATTTAAATATTAATGGAACGGTTAGATTTAAAATATCATTCCTTTTATAAGATCTACCAGTATGATAAAATGGCAAAATCTAAAATGGACAACACCTAGCTCGTGTGTCATCTTAAGACAGGGCTGAGATGGTAGTTCCTCAATTAGATTCAGATCCTTGTTAATATCTCAATTTAGGATTGTTCTGCGTTAAATATTAAAAAGAATCTTAAAAGGTAAAACCTAGCTTGTATGTCATTATAAGACCTGGCTAAGATAGGAAAACCTATCCAAAAGATTCAAAACCCTAACTTCTGAAAGCATATTAACATACTTGACAAATGTGATTCGATAAAATCACATAAGTCATTCTTAAATTTGGATTATTCCAATTTCCCTTATTTAAAATAATCATCCCTTAAGGATGAAGTGCCCACGGGCTATAGTTAACGTCCTCAGGGACTATAGACAGTGGTAGCCTACAACTCTCTGTCAAGAAAAGGTAGCGAACTTTGATTCAAACCTTAATACCTCGATTCTGTAAAATCCTGGGGTATAAACTAAATTTGTCTACGTGACTAAGCAGTTTGTGCTATTACTAACTTCTAATTTAGGATTTTGATAAAAATCCTGAATAATTATATATTTAGCAAATTAACTAATATTGCTATTAAAAACCATGGTTAATAGATTGTCAAAAACAATAAAACTGTATAAGCTTCTATATAAACCTTGCCCTTATTTGATTTTATGTAGCAATTAAAGCTACATGGCTAGTTCAGAAGAAGTAAACAGTCATCCGGTGGAAAACCCTGAAAATACTAAAATACATGTGACCGGTGCGGAGCTACAAGCATTAGTAGATAATGCTGTTACAAAGGCTATAGAGCGGCAGTATAATGAAACTAGCGGGACTCGAAGTAGGACCCTATCCACACCGCATTCCAAGCCTAAGACTCATTCAGAGGCTCACAGCAAGCCGCCGTCTAAGAAAAATGAGCCAAAGAAAGATGATGATCAACATTCCTCAAACCAAAACAGTGTTCCATCCAAGAGGATAGTATTTGATGATAAACCACATACCAAGTCCTGTACTTATAAGTACTTTGTTTCCTGCAAACCCCGGGATTTCACTGGGGAGAAGGGGCAATCGACTGTATGACTTGGTTAGATGAAATGGACACCGTGGTCGATATCAGCGGTTGTGCTGAAAGGGATGTAGTGAAGTATGTATCCCAATCATTCAAGGGAGAGGCACTGGCATGGTGGAAGTCTCTCATTCAAGCTGCTGGAAAGATCCCGCTCTACAATTTGTCATGGGATCAGTTCGTTGCTCTCATTAAGGAGAATTACTGCCCTCAGCATGAGGTCGAAAGGATTGAATCAGATTTCTTATCATTGGTGATGAAGAATCTGGATTGCCAAGCTTACCTCACCAGTTTCAACACCCTGTCTAGGCTAGTTCCATATCTGATAACACCGGAACCCAAGCGAATTGCTCGCTTCATTGGGGGTTTGGCCCCAGAGATAAAAGCCAGTGTTAAGGCATCTAGACGTGCTACTTTTAGGTCAGCAGCTGATCTAGCTCTGTCTCTTACCTTGGATGCGGTCAGGCTAAGATCGCTCAAGAATTCTGAAGAAAGTAAGAGAAAGCGTGAGGATGATAACTCACGAAGATCTGAGAAGAAGCATAAAGGTAATACGGACCACAAGAAAGAGTCTGGGTCCAACAAAGGAAATCGGCAGACTAAGGAAAAGCCAAAGTGCACGACTTGCCAAAAACGCCACTTTGGAAAATGCAGGCTTGAGGCCACGTCTCAATTAGGATCACCTGCATGTGGGTTATGCAAGTCTAAAGAGCACAAGACGATAGAGTGCAAGAAGATAAAAGATGCCACGTGCTACAACTGCAATGAGAAAGGGCATATCAAGACCAACTGCCCTAAATACGCCAAGAAGCCTGAAGAGGTCAAGAAGACCAATGCAAGGGTCTTCCGGATGGATGCAAAGGAAGCTGTTCAGGACGACAATGTGATCACAGGTACCTTCCTCATAAATGATGTTTATGCAAGAGTGCTTTTTGATTCAGGAGCTGATAAGTCGTTTGTAGATAATAAGTTTTGTAAGTTGTTGAATTTACCTGTTAAAACCCTAAGTGTGAAATATGAGGTTGAATTAGCCGATGGAACTAGAGAAACCGCATCAACCATGTTAGATGGATGTGTTATATCCATTAGGAGCCACTCTTTTCCATTGTCCTTACTTCCTTTGAAGTTAGCCGATTTTGATATAGTTATAGGCCTGAATTGGTTATCTCATAACCAAGCCCAGATCGTCTGCAATAGGAAGCAGGTAGTGATTAAGACTCCATCTGGTGAGTCACTTACCATTCAGGGAGATACCCGGTATGGACTGCCTGAGCACGTGTCTATGCTCAAGGCATCTAGATGTTTGAAGAAGGGTTGTGTCATTTATATGGCACAGGTAACTATTGATGAACAGAAGCCTAAGGTTGAAGATATTCCCGTTATTTCTGAATACCCTGAAGTTTTTCCTGAAGAACTACCTGGTTTACCACCAGATAGGCAAGTAGAATTCAGAATCGACATCATCCCCGGAGCAGCACCTGTTGCGAGGGCACGTTATAGGTTGGCACCAACAGAGATGAAGGAATTGAGGACGCAACTAGATGATTTGCTAGCCAAAGGTTTCATTAGACCTAGTTCGTCTCCTTGGGGGGCGCCAATCCTATTTGTTAAAAAGAAGGATGGGTCGATGCGGTTGTGCATCGATTACCGTGAGCTTAATAAGGTCACTATCAAGAATAGATATCCTTTACCCAGGATCGACGACTTGTTCGATCATCTTCAAGGAGCGAGTTATTTTTCCAAAATCGACTTAAGGTCAGGATATCATCAACTAAAAGTCAAGGATGAAGATGTACATAAGACTGCATTTAGGACTCGTTATGGTCATTACGAGTTCTTAGTGATGCCTTTTGGGCTCACTAATGCACCAGCCGCCTTCATGGATCTCATGAACCGCGTCTGCAAGCCCTACATGGATAAATTTGTCATCGTCTTCATCGATGATATTCTTATTTACTCGAAGAATCAAACTGACCATGAGAAGCACATCCGTTGCATTCTAAAACTGCTTCAACAAGAAAAGCTCTACGCCAAATTCTCTAAGTGTGAATTTTGGCTTCGTGAAGTCCAGTTCCTCGGACATGTGGTTAGTGAACGTGGAATCCAGGTAGATCCCGCTAAAGTTGAAGCTGTCATGAATTGGCAAGAGCCGAAGACGCCTACAGAGCTTCGCAGCTTCTTGGGATTGGCAGGATATTACAGGCGTTTCATTGAAAATTTTTTAAGAATTGCTGCACCCCTAACTTCCTTGACTAGGAAGAAAATAAAGTTCGATTGGGGTCCTAAGCAGCAAGAATCCTTCGATATTCTCAAACAAAAGTTGAGCAATGCTCCTGTGTTGGCATTGCCTGATGGAATAGAAGAATTTGTGGTATATTGTGATGCATCACACACCGGGATGGGATGTGTGCTTATGCAGAAAGGCAAAGTTATTGCCTATGCTTCACGTCAGTTAAAGGTGCATGAGAAGAATTACACCACCCATGACTTGGAGTTGGGTGCCGTTGTATTTGCACTGAAGCTCTGGAGGCACTATTTATATGGTATCAAGTGTGTGATCTATTCTGATCACAAGAGCCTCCAGCACCTGTTTAACCAAAAGGATTTGAACATGAGACAACGACGTTGGATGGAAACTTTGAATGATTATGACTGTGAGACAAGATACCATCCCAGCAAGGCGAATGTAGTCGCCGATGCCTTGAGTAGAAAGGAAAGAGTGAAGCCTATAAGAATCAATGCCAAAAGCATTGAAATAAAGAATAGTTTGAATGAAAGGTTGTTAGCAGCGCAGAAGGAAGCTGTGCTGGAAGCTTACTATCCTAATGAAAAGCTAGGAGTAACTGAAGAACAGTTATCCCATGGCAAGGACGGAATCCTGAGATTAAATGGACGAATATGGGTTCCTGTTTATGGAGGACTTCGGGATGTTATCCTCCAGGAAGCCCACGGTTCTAAATACTCCGTTCATCCTGGAGCTGACAAATTGTACCAGGATCTGAAAGCAAATTTCTGGTGGATAGGCTTGAAGAAGTCTATAGCTACCTATGTAGCTAAATGTTTGACGTGTACGCAAGTCAAAGTTGAACATCAGAAGCCGTCAGGTTTGCTACAACAGCCTGAACTTCCCACGTGGAAATGGGAAATGGTGATGATGGATTTCATTACCAAGCTGCCAAAAACAAAGAAAGGGAATGATACTATATGGGTGATAGTGGATAGACTGACTAAGTCAGCACATTTCCTACCCATTAAGGAGACCTATAGCTCCGACATGTTAGCCCAATTGTACGTAGATAAGATTGTATCTCTGCATGGCATACCAGTGGCTATTATCTCTGACAGAGATACTAGATACACATCACATTTTTGGAAAAGTTTCCAACAATCTTTGGGCACGCGCTTAAACTTTAGTACGACTTACCATCCTCAGACGGACGGGCAGAGTGAGCGTACCATCCAAACCTTGGAAGACATGCTTCGTGCATGTGTGATTGACTTCGGTGGTAGTTGGGATAACCACCTGCCATTAATCGAGTTCTCGTATAATAATAGCTATCATACGAGCATCAAAGCCGCGCCTTTCGAGGCCTTGTACGGTAGAAAATACAGAACGCCCATTTGTTGGGCGGAAGTTGGAGATGTCCAACTGTCAGGACCTGAAATAGTCTTTGAAACGATGGACAAGATTGTCCAGATTCGTGATCGCCTGAAAGCTTCCAGAGATAGGCAGAAAAGCTACGCAGATTTGAAGCGTAAACCCCTGAAATTCGAGGTAAGCGACAAAGTACTACTTAAAGTATCACCCTGGAAAGGGGTAATGCGATTTGGTAAGAAAGGCAAGTTAAGCCCAAGGTACATAGGACCATTCGAGGTCATCGAATGTGTCGGGTCAGTGGCTTACAAGTTAAACCTGCCTGAAGAGCTCAGTAGTATTCATAACGTATTTCACATCTGCAATCTGAAGAAATGCCTAGCCGATGAATCACTAGTCATACCACATACAGATGTGCACATAGATGAGAGCTTGAAGTTTGTTGAAAAACCTGTGTCGATCGAGGATCGACAGGTTAAGAAGCTTCGAAAGAAGCATGTGCCAATTGTAAAAGTTAAATGGGATGCCCGTAGAGGTCCCGAGTACACGTGGGAGGTAGAATCCACAATGAAAGAAAAGTACCCTCATTTGTTTCAGTAAATCTCGAGGTCGAGATTTCTTTTAAGGGGGTGAGGATGTAACACCTCGAAAATTCATGTCCAATAATGTATTGACACGTGTCATAAACTTTAAACGTGTAAAGGATTACGTTAGAGGAACTAAAGTTGACAGCAAGGAAAGTATGTGAATATACGGGTTCAAAATGTCAACAATGGATAAATATACTCTACAAGAACCCTACATGATGTTTATACCCTTAAACGAATGATTCATGGATCATGCGAAGCTAATTGTGAAAGAAAGTGGGAGATTACAAGCTACATGGGTTAAATGTGTCAACATGTTTAAAGTATACCTCTGAGTGACCTTTTAGCAAACCCGAAGCTTTGTAACGATTAATTATGCTCACTAGAATGCATGATAAAAATTTCACCAAGTTTCGTTATCGTATGAGAAAGTTATGATAAAATTCGTATATGAGGGGTTGAAAGCGTAAATGTTGAAATTTAAGACTTTTCGGTGATCGTATGAATAATCGGGGACCTAACAAAGTTGGTTTATGACTTGGGGTCCTTAAAAGTCAAGTTTGGGGGTTACAAGTGTAAGAAAGCATGTTAAAATCAAGTTTGGGAAGACTAGGGGCCAATTGTGTCAACTTTTAAAAGTTCTGGTGAGTTGGCCGGTCCTTACGAACCGTATGGCTGGGACCCTTACGGTCCGTAAGCCATGCCCAGAGACAGAAAAACCCACAGGTGGCTGTTATAACATGTTAACCGACTTATGTTGCCATTTCTCAATACCATGTGCTGCCTAAGCTTGTTTTTAGAGTCTAGGGACACTTGGGATGCATCAAAGATCAATGGTAGACTTGTTTGTCATGATCATGGTGAATCAAACCCACTATATAAAGAACCATTGTTTGCAACTTTGATCATTCATTCCCAATTCAACTTCTGATCATTTCTGGAGCTCAAGGCCTTTCCCCAAGCATCTCTAGTCGTAATTAGAACTTTGGTAAGTATCCTTAACCTTCCTTAATCGTGTTTTGCTTAGTTTTTAGCTTAAAAGTCAAACCGTCGTAATTAAGGCTTGACTTAACGATTAATCGCTAATGGTCCAATGATTAGTCAAAGTAAAGGTAGTTATAAGTTGGTAATTATGTGGGCATTAAACCCTTAAAAGGGCACCCTCTGATTCCCGCTCTAACTAGATCACTAGATCATTTGTCGGGTCAAAGTTGTTATTAAAAAGTCAACAGAACCTTAATTTTCAAATTAACGCATAATTAACAATGTAGAAGACGTGTAACCTATTTTATCACTCATATAACTTGGTAATAAGTATAAGAACTGGGCTAAGCTTGTTTGATCCGACAATTTTCTGTTTAGGCTCGGTTCGGAACCGAAAGTCGCAAAACTTTGACTTTTGCTTTGACTTCAGTTCTGACCCGATTTAGATGGATTTAGAAATGCCTTAGAGCTTCATTAGGACCGGGTTACATAATAGAATCATCCTCTGTGGTTGGTTCATTGATTGTCCGATGCATTTACACGTTTCCGTTAATTGCCTAATGTTGACCATAATGCCCATTTGACCTTAAAACGAGAATTTTAGAAATGTGAGAGGACAATAATCTTTGTTGCTGATTTATAAACATGTCCCTAAAATTTCATATCAGTTGGAGGTATAGATTAGGAGTTATGCTCAATAGCGCACTTAAAAAGCTTTTATTAATTAAACGGCACAATTAGCATAAAGCCTATCTAAACCCAATTTTGACACCAAAACTTTTACCCACTGATGTAATATAGTATTTTGGGATTTTTGAAGATTTTTAATTATTTTTAAACTGATCATAACCTAAGGTTATTGCCTTGATTCGGTAAATACCGATTATACCCTTTTGCGTATAAAATGAGTTTTACATAACAAATTGATACCAAATATTTGGCCACTGATTTTATATGATAAATGAAGTATGTTGAACTTTATAACCTGATCAGAAAACTCAGATTTCCTGTTTAACCCGGAAATCGCTTAAAACGACTTTTTACGCGTATTAAACACATAGTATAGGCTTAAAACCATTTTGTCATATAAGACTTATTACCAACTAATGTAACCTTTTAAATTAAGTTGTTTTACTGATTATTTCAGAGCCGAATCACAGAATTATAATTTATCTCTTTTATAATCTTTAAAATGACCAAAATACCCCTACGGGGCTTAAATTGAGATCAAACTCGTTTTGGGCATAATGGAAGGTATCCTACTGATATCACAACATATTTAAGGCATATTAACTTAGGAAACCTGTTCATGACTCATTCGGTTACCCGTGATGCATTATTCGCGTTCGGTTCGGTTTATGTAACTAGTTTACATAAATTAGCCGAAACGGGTCAAACGTTATCGTTGCTATCTCAAAATCCAAAATGTGTTTGGTTTACCCATATTATACAAGTCTTCAAACTTGTCGGGTCTAAATCACATTCTATTCCGGTCTTCGCTTAATCATGCGTTCGAACCGTATCTTCCTTTAAAACTAACCGGTCTAAGTTTAGGCTTAACTAAAGACCCGTTAGGATTCTAATAGGTTATTAAAAACTTTCGTTCCAGATTAGGAGCCCAGTAAAAGATACGTGCACTTGCTGTATTTGATTTATACTTTGCTCAGGTAAATACTCTTAACTTATATTCCCTATACGGGCTTGGGATACGGTATTATAATAATACCGCTTGGTCGGGTATGTAGTCATTTAAATCGGATTGTGATTAATGTATTTACATAACCTGTTTTAATCTGTATTATTTGGTGTATGGCCTTTGGGGGTTAAATGACCATGTCCCGGATATCCTTGGCATCATTCAAAGAAATGGCCACGACCTAAGCACGGGGTGTAGGCGTATACCTGACAGATGCATTATGTAAAAACTGGTAATCCACTTAAAGGAAATAATCCTTGTGGGCATTATACATGTGGCGTGTCAGTTAATCTAGTCCGGCCCTACAAACCGGCCCTCATGGACGACAAATAAGTAAAACTGTATACAAGATTATATACAAATAATTGTCCCAAGTTATAAAGATATATTTTCCGAAGCGCATTCAAATCAATTTTCAAAACTCTTTTCAAAATGAGTCAGTTAAGTTGTATTTACCAGTGTAAACTGACGTATTTTCCAAAAATGTTAAGTGCAGGTACTATACGTAATAGGCTGGCTACTCCAGGCATCAATAATCAAGTCTCGCAAGCTCTAGATGTCAAAGTCTGCTGAACAGTTTTCCTTTTTATTTGATCCGCCTGTGGATCCTTTACTTTCCGTTGTAATACTTTGATATTGCTTTATATCGGATTGTAATATATTTATCTTTTGCTTCCGCTGTGCATTTATATATTGTGTTGTTTGACTATGATGATATCAACTACGTCACGTTACTCCCCACCGGTAATACGTGGAAATATCGGGGTGTGGAAGGTTGGTATCAGAGCCAACACTGAGTGAATTAAACACTAGCCTTTTTGTGTTTAATCTCAGTTACACAGTTGCACATTCTCGAGTCAAGACAAAGAACATAGGACTAATCCAAATTCGTTTTATTTGTCTTTTATTTGTTTCCTTTGATTTTCTGATTTGCCCCTGCATGGGCAAGTCATTTCAGTTAGAAGTCCCGTTGCACCACATCATCATTATCATTATTATTATTAATGTTGCCGCCTCCATTTACACTATTACTAAAATTGTCGCCGTGAGTACGTTTGCTAGGAATAATTGGTTGAGGTTCAACTGGATTTCGAGCAGCAGCAAGGATTGCTGGAATAGCATTGACTATTCCTTGAGCAACGATATTCTCTATATCTTGCCTATTCAGAAATTGATCTTCATGATTTTGCTCAGATTGGTTAACCTCGTTAACTGGTTCATTACCAGCGTGTTCCATCTGGTAATTAATATATATAAGTTATTAGTATCAAAATGAATAACAACCAAATATAATAAACAATCGCACATAATCACGTTAACACATATAGCCAAAATTGTCGACTTTGCGACGTTGATATTTTTATATATTAATATGCGTCCGTACACACCGATTATCTTACAAAAGTTTTATTTTTAGTTATTTTACATGATTATATTTTTTATTATTATTATTTTATTACTATATAATCACAACCACACAGTCACACCACCACTGTCAGCTGGCATTTTAGAAGCAACGTTCCCTCTCGTCGTATTTCCATGATATTCTCTCCCCCACCTCCCGGATTCGATTTCCTGCGTCCACCAACTCATCGCTGTAGTGGCGGAGTTCAGCCAAGTTTTCTATGCTCATAGCGGGGTGTAGTGGAGGCTCAGGGTCAAATTGAGGGAAAAAGGTATTAGGGTTATTTAAGAGATTCTGAAATTGCCACTCAGTGGTCCACCATTCTTCCAGCTCTTCCGGTAGAGGTCGAGGGTGGATAATAGGATCTGGAATAGCAGGTTCCAGATTAACTGGAAGTTGTGCTTCCGCTGGGTAATTGAAGAGGTTTTCATCGGCAGGTCCGATGAGGTCACTAAGTGCCAGTTTATGATCCATCTCCTCCCATGATGGCATTTCCTGGGCTTGGCCGGAACTTTCCCCAATCTCCTTTCCTTTGCCTTTATCATTTGGGTCCTCAGTCTTTATAACTTTCTGTGTTGCTGGTTTCTTCCTACGCACACGCCTCCAGCCCACGAATCTTCTTTTCTTTTTCGGTTTGGGTTTCTCCTGGGGTTGGGCTTGGAATTCCATAGGTTCCTCAGTGTCGGCCAAGTAACCGGAAAAGTCCTCGGAAACTTCAATGTCAGCAGAATGGATAGTGATATTCTGAAGAGCTTCAGACAACTCATTCATGCTGTTAGCATATATGAAGAAACACACAAAATTCTAGGTTAAAATTTTGTAAATTGAATTTTCACATAATCACAGAATGGTAATCAGAAAATTAAGTATTTCTAAATACTTAATTGGCTTAAATCAGTGGCTCTGATACCACCTTTTTCTGTCACGGCCCCCGTCCCGGTCCAGGAGCCGTGGGACAGAAACCCGTGGTATTTATTAATTGAGTTGACAACGGAAGATTTACAGGATCTTTTAAAACTTGAAAATGCCCGATTATTTTTATTTCATAACTTGGGATAAACCCCGTAATTTACAATAGAGGAATTTTACTAGGAAATTCCCTGTTTTCAAAACATGTTTATTTATTTTAGTGAGCCACATTCTTCAAGCTTGTTAGTGCTCCGTAGCACGTTTTCCTGGTTTCATAGTAGGTCACCTGAAACATGTTTTAAAAATATTTTATCAGCGGGGAAATACTGGCGAGTCATTCAGGTTAAATAAAATGACATATTAGTTATAAACTACAGCATAAGAGCGATTACAATGGCTACTATCTTATTTTTTATCTGGCGTCGTGTCTCCTCCTGGTGACGATGGTCATACCACTATTGGGTCCTTTCACCCAAGTAGTGATGATTATCACTGTTAGGTTGATGAACCTAACCGTGAGAAATTAGTAATGTGCACAATACCCCACTTGCCAGTGATTCAAGATAACCAAGACTTAATCCCTGTAATTATAACTGGAAAATAATTTGAGGTATTGTAAGACATTGTTGATAAAAAGAGA
The DNA here is from genome assembly GCA_030545235.1 of Helianthus tuberosus. Classification (NCBI taxonomy): domain Eukaryota; kingdom Viridiplantae; phylum Streptophyta; class Magnoliopsida; order Asterales; family Asteraceae; genus Helianthus; species Helianthus tuberosus. The sequence continues at coordinate 88,732,918 of CM060404.1, forward strand.
ATGACTCACATTGCAAGTTTAGACGGACATAGTTTAGCCTACTGATTAGCCTGATAACCTAATTTAAACAACAATGCATACGAAACTAGGTCAGTAACTTAATACAACATTTACGATAACTCACGAAATCAAAACCTTCAACGATGAATGACAAAGTATAGCCCGAATTCGAGCAGCACTTAAACATCTATCGGATTCACGACGAATGACAAAGTATAGCCCGAGTTTGGGCAGCACTTAAACATCCATCGGATTCACGACGAATGACAAAGTACAATACTTAAACATCCATCGGATTGGTTTCAATCGATCGGACATTGTATCGTTGCAGTGATCGAGTTATTACCCTTGATCGTAGCAGCGTTTTGCTATTGTGAATGTGAATTTCGAGCAGAATATGAGTGATTTTGAAAGATTTTTCGCACACAACTGAACTGCTCATGGCCAACCCTTTTATAGCTGATTTTTGGGTTTTACGCGGCCCACGTAAACCCCCTCTTGATCCTTACGCGGCCCGCGTGGACCCCTAGTCTGCGTGTAGAGCTAGCGTGTTATCAGTAGGGTCGCCACGTGTGCGACACGTGGCCCTGGCATGCTTATCCGGTCAACATCACTTTGACGCGGCCCGCGTAAGGCTAAACTTACCTTTACGCGGCCCGTCTGAAACTTAAAAATTTGGTTTTCTTGGTTTTTCATGCACATTACGGTTTCAGGGGTCCGGGTTTTCACTTACGGGTCGTTTAGGGACAATTTTGCAGGTCCTTACACCATCCGATCGAAAGGCCATTCGACCGAACAGCCATCCAACCCAGCACATTGCACCGCCTTATTCTCCCTCACACTATAAATACCCCTGTCACGTCAATTGATGTGACAGCCTCCTCCGACCTAGACGCACTCTCTCGTTCTAAGGCACTTTTCTTCCATTTTTCAAGCGATTCTTGTAAGTTTTCCACTTGATTCTTGTACAACCTTCATCATTACACATTATCCCGTTATAATCTGCTTCAAACTTTACATTTTCACCGTGAAATCTCTCGATTTGGACCTTTGAAGGTGACATCATCACTGTTTGCTTATGTCACCGGTGAGGTGATGTCATCTTGTCAAGGATGGTACAGATCTTAGAGATTTCTACGCATTTTTAACATGAATCTTGGTGAATCTAAACTTTTTCTTAAACAAAATTCGGTCTTTCCCTAATTTTCTTAACAGTCCCACTCAAACCCGCTGGAATCTGAGACCAAACAGGCTGTAGACTTGTCCTTAGAATTTAGACAAAGATGATGGATGAAGTAATATCGGTCATGTTTTTTTGTTGTCTTAGATCTTTACCAATCACGTGGTGTTCGCAAAAACAAGCTACCATGGCATTATCTTCATGTAAGGCTGAATTCATGGCAACAAATGTAGCTGCATGTCAGGAAATTTGGCTCTAAGAGTTGCTCGTATAACTGAAGGGACGGGAGAAGCAAAAGTTGTTGACTTGGGTTGATAAATAAATCGACTAATGCGTCATCAAAGAATATGGTTTTTCATGGTAGAAGCAAACATATCCATACACGATATCAATTTATTCGGAGTGTGGTGGAAAATGAACAAACGACAATTAAAAACGTATCTAGAGACAAACAAAAAGCATATCGCGCGAAGCAGTTCCAAGGATATGAGAATGTGACTTGGTGTACAAGAATTACCCTACACGACTCAAAATTTCAAGGGGTGATTGTTGGCTAATTTCCTAGTCATACGTGGCTGGTGCGTGGTACGACTAAGGATAGAGGCTTGGGAATTGGTTAAATGGTGGATAACTATCATGTGTTTATTTGATATATGTTTGAAGACTTGTTAGATGATTATTATGTATTTAATTAATTGTAATTCAAGTTATAGTGTAACGCGTTAAGTTAGTTGTATATGCCACGATGTTAGGTATGAATAATGAAGTTTTGAGCCAATTTCTTCATAATAAAAAATTGGGTGTTAGCCAATTAACTTCGTGTGATTTCCGATTTTATCAAACCCGATACCAATTGATTTTAGTATTATCTAAAAATAGAAGTTCACAGACGATTATATATAATTTAAATCATAATTTTAAGATAACAATTCTATCAATTTTAAATATATTTAACTTACTTTTTTTATATTGGCGTGATTTTATATTGGAGAAGTTAAAGCTTTAAGCTTCTTATGGTTCAAGCATCGGGCTAAGGAATTAGTTTTTGATGAAGCTAGCTAGAAATGTTTTCATTTCTTGTAATTTTTTGGTTTCCTTTATTTGTTTATTTGTTTTTGTCTTTGTAGCTTTGTTCTGCTTCTTGCAAGTGGGTCCATTTTAATGAAATGCAAGTGGGTCCATTTTAATGAAATGCCACCTTTCAAAAAAAAATAATAATGACAAACTTTAACATAAAATACCATATTACCCATTTTTTTCATTAACTAAAATCAACATACTAAATTATCATTCAAGTCTAGAAAGTTATTTATTTTTACCGATTATTTTTACAGGTGAACTCCTAGGACCCCCTTGATCAATTCGTTTCGAATCGCAGACTCGCATTCGCTTGTTACTCGTGAAAGAAAGACTAGTCTGTACTTACCATCTTAGTATACAAGTCAAATATGTAATTCATACGTACTTTGTTCGGCCTAACTAATAAAGAAAAACATGATAATAAAAGCAAATACGACTTTAGCTAGGGTGGCTGCTTCATACAAGTTAATTGTGATTTGTGAAATATACATATACCTAATCAAAATCAAAGAACTTAGTCCCAAGACAGGCGTGTGTAAGTTACAACCAAAGTATCAAACACAAACAGTGCCTAAGAATTGGTCAATGAACATATCTTGTGCATCATGTGAGTGATTTACTGGTCAACATTCAACATCCTTATCGCATTTGAACAAGTCAATCGACTAAAGGATGATCCTTAAAAGTATTCAATCCAGATAAGCCTTCATGTAATTATTCAGTTAGTCAAACCCATTTGGTTTATTTATACATATAATATGAATGTTAGAATGTGTTTTTACAGAAGACGATTCCAAAGACTTTTCTAGAAGAATTTTGAATGGCATATTTTTTCAATGTTTGTTTGTAGTATTTAAATAATAACTAGTATTTAGGACCCGCATAATACGGCGGGACCGTTAAACCGAACAAAAAGTAACATAAAAACGTTAATTGATACACACGCGTTGCGGCATGTTAATTCACATAAAATAAAATAGACTGAAACGTAAAACATAGAAAATAGTAACTAAATCGATTGACTTAGGACCCGTACGTAACGACCGGTGGAGAAAAGTTATAAAATGTTGAACCGTATTTAACTGTTGTTTTTTATTTTGTTTGCCATATACAACACATTTAAAATTGTGTTCACAAATTCGTGTTTTGGTTTTAAGTTTTTTTTTTCAGGATTTTGTCGTCGTTCGGTTGCTATCTCGCATAGTATTTGGTAGTCATATTTCAAATTTCAAGGTGGTCAACTTTGCTCCCAATTTCTAAAAACTCTATAAAATATCACTTTGACCTCCTTGACTTTTGTCAACATTTTACGTCACGAGAGTCACTTGGTGTGGAAATTTATGTTTTTATTTTACGTTGTTTTCTGATTTTGGTCGTTGTGTGGTTGCTACTTAACACGCTTTTACACCATCTACCCTGCAACGCTGATAACACGGTTTTACGCTCCTTACACCGCAACGTGGGCGAGTTAAGACTAGTTTACCTTATACACGGATTAATGTAATAGTTTGGGTATCAATATTTTTTTCATATTAATTCCTATTTTAGAGTTTTCTGTCTTTCTATTTAAAATTTTGTAAAAATTCTGATAATGACTTTGTCCGGATAGGCTGGTCTTGAAAGGCAATCACACATGCATACAATTCCTGATTTAGTATTCTGCATTATAATAATATGAAATAGAATATATATTATATTATTATAATAATAGTCCTTCATAATAATCATGGACAAATAATATATGGGTCTCAAATAGAAAAAATGTAACAGCATATGTATGAATGACTATAAATACACCAAAGTTTCATACAACAATCATATCATCACAAACAACACATCATGAACAAATTTCTCCTTCTAACGTTTGTGTTTCTGTTGGCATCTGTTTCCGCTCAAAACTGCGGGACACAAGGCGGTAACGCACCATGTTCCAACGGCAACTGTTGTAGCCAATACGGTTACTGTGGAAACACTCCGGATCACTGCTTGCCGTCAAATAACTGCCAGTATCAGTGCACTGGTACCACTACAGCACCAACTGGTGATACTGTTGACTCCATCATTACTTCATCCGTGTTTGACGAAATGCTCAAGTACCGAAACGACCCCAGATGCCGTGCAAATGGATTTTACACTTACACTGCTTTCATTAATGCTGCAAGATCGTATAATGGCTTCGGCACCACTGGGACTGCTGAAGACCGTAGAAGAGAGCTCGCGGCTTTCTTCGCTCAAACCTCCCATGAAACAACAGGTTTTCTTTGAATTAATTAATTTGTTTGTTTTGTTTTGTTTTGTTTTTTTTTTTTTGTGATGGAAATTAACAAAGAAGGACCTTACACAGTTACACATGATCTAGTGTTTAGTGGTATGGTGTTTGCCCCATAAAAAATGATGTGGGTTGGAATAATTGAAAATGCAATATTAGGTGGGAGTAAAAGATTATTGCTAAAAAATTTAAAAAGCTAAAGGCCATGTTCATCGTTGACTTGTTGTTTTGAATTTTTTTTTGTTGACCATATATATGCATGCTTGTGCAGGTGGATGGCCAACTGCACCAGATGGCCCATTTGCATGGGGATATTGCTTTCTTAGAGAACAAGACCAGTCAAATAGGTACTGCAGCTCCAATGAGTGGCCATGTACCCAAAGCTACTTTGGTAGAGGACCTATCCAACTAACTCAGTAAGTTCTTTCTTCACAAATATTTAGTTAATTACATGTGATGATTTAGACATTATAAATATAACCTAAATCGATTAATATATATTGTTACTACTTACTAATATAACACCCAACAATTTGACAGCAACTACAACTATGGGCTGTTTGGAAGGTCAGTTAACAGGGACTTGATCAACAACCCTGATCTGTTAGCCACAGACCCAACCTTATCATTCCAGTCAGCAATATGGTTCTGGATGACCGCACAAGATAACAAACCATCAAGCCATGATGTTATTACTAGAAGATGGACACCGTCCGCTGCTGACAATGCAGCTGGTCGTGTCCCAGGTTTCGGTGTGATCACGAACATCATCAATGGTGGTTTAGAATGCGGGCGGGGTCAGGACAATAGGGTGGAGGATAGAATTGGGTTTTACAGAAGGTATTGCACCATGTTGGGAGTTAGTCCTGGAGACAATCTTGATTGCTACAATCAAAGGCCATTTGCTTAAAATAATTGATCATGTTGCTTATAATAAATATGTTGTTATGCATATGTAATAAAACCATTCCTACAATGGGTATGTTAAATGTTCAATATAATAAATAAGGAGAATTTTATGGTTCTCCATTTCAAGTTTGATCAATAGCATGTTTTCTTGTTATGGTTAATCATTTCAACATATATAGTTATGTGTAGATGAGTTCATTGATTTTATATTTACTTGTATAGGTAAAATGGATAAACGAAAATGTTTAGCTATAAAAGAAAATGAGTTAAATGGCTATTGGCTGGGGGAAGTGAGATGGATGGAAGTGTGGAACAATTGAAATATATGATATGTGTCATTCAAATTATTGTTTAGATATTATATCCGAGTAACAATCGAGCAAACCACAGGGAGCATACATGGTATTTCCAAAAGATAGGGTCATAGGGACTAAACGTGAAAAAACGTAAAACCATAGGGACCATCCGGGCAATTAACTCTTTTTTATGGCTACTAATGGAGCCGTGGAGGTGGCGTGGGGTACGGTGGTGGTAACAATGGAGGATGTGGTGGCAGGAGTGGCGTTGTTGGGGCAGAAGTGGGTGGAGGTGCTAGAAGTGGTGATGGTGCTGTAAACGACAAGGTGGTGTGGGTGGCGGGTAATGGCGGTGGCCGTGGCGACATGTGGTGTTGGCTGCGAATAATGGTGCTAATGGTGGTGGGGCAACAAAGAAAGTGACGACAGTGCGCGTGGTGTGAATGCGTGCTACTAGTGAAATGACAACATAGTGGTAGCGGTGTTGATGATGGCGAGTAGGTGATAGTGGTGTTGATCCATTTTAAGTTTATAAGATTGACATGACTTGACATGTTATATGACTTGTAAACTCAGATATTGCTGTATAAATTTGAGTTAAACCAAATGAATCCACATTCAGGTTTTGTTACCCAACAAGTTAACGTTACCCGCGCGTTGCTGCGGGATGTTGATTATGAAAATCTTCGAGATCATTATGTCTTCGACACCCATTTGTTCTTAACTAATGATATTAGAATTAGAATTTTTTTTTTTTGATGAAACAACTTTCCTTGATTTGGAATACAATAACCGAACTTGATATAATTTTACCCCAACCCCAACACCACCACCACAAAACGTCAAAGTTTTATATTGTTAATGAACAAAAACAGAATTTTGATAAATGTGATCTTGGGCAAATTAGTGACAAAACTTATATGCAATCACAAATTTTGATTGCAGAAGTTATGCCGCACAATGAATAGAAACTGAATTTTGGTTCTATAACAAACATAAAAGTTTTATATTGCTAATGAATAAAAATAAAATTTTGATAAATGTGATCTTGAGCAAATTAGTAACAAAACTTATATGCAATCATAAATTTTAGATTGCAAAAATTATGCCGCACAACGAATAGAAACGGAATTTTGAGTAATGTTAAAAATTTTTGTTTGATTTGTGGTTTTGTGAAGTTATGAGAATCTAATGTATATACAAATAGTCAAATACTATAAAGGAAATTGAAAACACAACAAATCAAAAAACGTAATATGTTAGAATTATGTCAATCTTCTAAAGTTGGAAACACAATATATATAAAAAAATGTAATATGTTAGAATTATGTCAATTTCCTATACTCCAATATATCCGCACAATATTACTAAAAACTAATATTTCTAAATTGACATTACCATATAAAAATATGAGTTAAATGCTTGGTTGGTCCCTGTGGTTTGCAAACTTTGCAGACTTGGTCCCAAAGGTTTACTAATTACACGCGTGGTCCCTGTGGTTTTCAAAAATGCACTCGGTTGGTCCCTAGCCCTAACATCAGTTAAATTTCTCAGTTAAGTCCATGTTAAATGACCAAAATACCCTTGCTTATTAACAAATACATAAACAGATCAATCTCTCACCTCTCTCTAACTCTCTCTCTCTCTCAGCTCTCTCTCTACATAAACAGAAACAAGAGCAGAACCTAGAACGATGAAATCAGCTGAACAAAATCCCTAACCAAATTTACTAATCTCATTCTGGATAAAATCAGACTCACTAATTTCCGGTTCCTCTACATGGCTACAAACATCAACCCAACAAAACTGAATATCCTTACCATTAAACGCATCACTAACAGCACGAAAGCAATCACGAAATCTCCTTCGACAACCATCTAAACAATTATTACTTACATCAACACACATAAACTCCGCTATAGATTTCAACGATCTACAAACCGGAGACAACAATATAATCAAATTCGATCGAGTATCCACAAGATCACAATAAGACTTACCAGACACATTCTCAAAATCAGACTCCCAGTCATGACCGCGAAGGAGCTGAAGCAGAGAGGCGGCTGTATGCGAGCAATTCGAAGGGGAATACGCCAATTTTGAAACAGATATAGAACTGAGAGTGTTGGAGAGAGAATCTGTTCAGATCTAACTGTTGTGATGGAGACACCGATTCGATTCGGGGAGCTTTTGTTTCAACTTCCGACCGTGACGGAGACACCGATTCGAACTGACCTGAACCACCACCGTCGATTGCGACGCCCTGAACCACCACCGTCGATTGCGACGCCCTGAACCACCACCGTCGATTGCGACGCCCTGAACCACCACCGTCGATTGCGTCACCCCTGAACCACCACCGTCGCGACGCCCTGAACCACCACCGGATCTACCAGAGGTTCTTCACTCTCGAAATCATCTTCGTTCACCTCCGTTGGCCGTCGAAATCAACGATTAGAGCATGTGGTGCATGGTTGCAGCCTACAGGTGAGGTGGTTGTGGTGGCTGGTGTTGTACGGTGGTGGTGCTGTATTCAGAGAGAGAGAGAGAGAGAGAGAGTAGACTGGTGATGATGTTGAAGATGAAGACTAGACTTGAATTTATTAATAGGCAAGGGTATTTTGGTCATTTAACATGGACTTAGCTGAGAAATTTAACTGATGTTAGGGCTAGGGACCAACCGAGTGCATTTTTGAAAACCACAGGGACCACGCGTGTAATTAGTAAACCTTTGGGACCAAGTCTGCAATTTTTGCAAACCACAGGGACCAACCAAGCATTTAACTCTAAAAATATATAAAACTCTCCATCTCCTACTCGCGCTCACCACCATATAAAAATATATAAAACTCTCCATCTCCTACTCGCGCTCCTACTCGCGCTCACCACCATATAAAAATATATAAAACTCTCCATCTCCTACTCGCGCTCACCGTACAAAGACCCCACCGCCATCGAGGACAAAAAAACTCCATCAAGGAACCATCTTTGCCACCACCGTCGCAAATTTGTAAGTTGTCATCCGCCCCTCCCAACTCGTCTCCGCAAAATCCAAATCATTAATCGGTGATGACGAATCCTCCTACTCTCGCTCCCATGTCAGACGCAACCAACTTCTTCGTCTCTACCGTGAGTGAAAGAGAGGGGCCGGTTGGGGTTTCTCTGGCGAGGCCCTTGCGGCGATCCTCGGTGGTAAAAAATGCGTTGTTCATGGCCTTGAGATATCCATCAAACCCATCGCCGCTGGTTTCCTTCGGACACAAAAACCCATTAGATCTGATTATGGCCGATTCTCAGATGACCGAGTGAACCCGTATACGCGTTGATGATGTTTGCAACTTTGGATTATATTTTTCAGATGCAAACGATGGCTGTTATATAGGGTGTTGGTACCCTCAGCCGAAGCATTATGTCATTTCCCGAATCGTTGTGAACTTGTTATAATGAAGCACATGAAACAGTGTCATTTACCGAATCGGTGTGAATGTATTTCATTAACACACATGTTCGTTTAAAAAAGATTCGATGGTTTTAATACCGTTTCACAAACACATTTACGGTTAAGGAAAGCACTCGCTGCTTTTTGGATTGCATGTACAACTTGTATGTTTTAGAAAATAAATGCATATAATTGATCTGACAATTCCCCAAAACCATACACGTGTGTGCATGAAAATAAAGCTTATGATCATTAATTTAGTATTTGTATATCTTATTATAGTTTGATGTTCGAGAAAAAAAAATTGAATGGATGTGTAATTATGTGAAAGGGTAAAACTGAAAGGGTGCGTGAAATGGCGTGTCTTAATGCATGAAAGGGTGAGTAAAAGGGTGTGTCTTAATACATTAGTTTGAAGGGTTGTGACTTTTTGAAGAGTTGTGATCTAAATCATGGTGCCCCAAGTTACTTTTTGTAGGGATATATAATTTGTCGTGAATTTAAGACCTAGTTGATGGAATTAGAAGCATTTTTCTGAGGACCAGACTGGTTAGTCTGACCGGGAACCATGTACATGGCCAATCGAGTTAAGCACTTTTGAGTCGCTTTCAAATTGGTCGGCTGGTTAGGGTGGGTGTCGGTTGCATTGGCAAAATGTCTTGGGTAGACCGAAAATGATAAATCTGAAGTCTCACCAAAAGAAATGACTTCAAAGTTTAACCGTTTGAATGCGTTTGGAGATGAAAGAGGTGGATTTGAACATGGTCAACGAAAACAACGATGGATGTGTATTTTTATGCTTGGGTCACAAATTTAATATAGACCACACACATACCAATCCAGTTTTTTTTTTTCTTTTTTTTATTTTTAAGCCTAAAATATCTAATCTTAGGTTTGTTTGTTTACCTCTTAACGAGGCTTTTAATAGTTCAGACTTCTTGCTGGTTCAGCACTTAATAATTCAGACTGTTTGTTTCACGAGCAGATGTCTGAATGGTTCAGACATTTGCCTCTAAATGGTTAAGCATTATACTGAGTTTGAATGATTAAGACCTTTAATATATGAATTGGTCAGACATTTGTCTCAGAACGGTTAAGCATTATTCTAGTTCTTAATGATTCAGACCTCTTAGGGGCTGTTTGGTAGCCTCTTAATGACCATTCAGATGCTACCTCTTAATGGTTTAAAACCTCTGAATGAATAAGAGGTAACCTCAAGTCTGAATGGTTAAGAGGTAACATCTGAATGGTAAATCATCACATGTCACATTCTTCTACCTTCTCATTGGTAAAATTCTTAATGGTTCCATTAAGAGGTAGCCTCTTAATGACCATTCAGATGCTACCAAACAGCCCCTTAGTGGTTCAACACTTAATGGTTCAGACCTCTTACTGGTTCAGAACTTTACCATTCAGAAGTTGCCAAACAACCCCTTAATACAAGGCTACTTTTTAAAAAATGGGCCTAGATTTTTATTTATATTGTAACACCTCGAAAATTTGTGTTCAATAAAATAGCGACACGTGTCATGTAAGACAAAAGTGTTATAAACCCGGATCTAGTTAAAGATGTATGGCGGGATTTAAAAGTGTCGTCATGTTAATTTATACCTCTGAACGACCTCATTATGAATCCCAAGGCCCTAATATATATTATAAACATCTGATATACATTCAATCCGGTAATTACTGGTAATAATTGATTCAAATTACACGAGATGGGATCCTATGAGATTATTTACATCAAACCTTCATTCGTGACCTTTTCGATAAAGTCCAAGACAATATTACAACATGGTAGGGTGGACATAACTATTCAAGCATGATGTAAAGGTCCCATACTGATAATTCATGGCCCAAATTCGTAATACCTATGTTGCCTGTTCGAAGCTTGAAAGGTTATAATTTTTTGCCTTCTGGTAAAGGCTTACGGACCGTAAAGGTCATGCCTTACGGTCCGTAAGGCATGCCCAGCGACATAAAATTGATAGGGGTCTGCTATAACATGCTAACCGACTTATATTGATATTTTTCACTTCCATGAGCGACCCCTACTGATTCTTAGGCACTAGGGACACTTGTTAATGATCAGGGATCAATACTAGAGTTGTGTGTCGTGATCATGAGGAATCAAAAGCACTATATAAAGCCCCACTTTGTTGCAACTTTGATCATTCACTCACAACTCATCTTCTGATCATCCCTGGAGCTCAAGAGCCTTCTCTAAGCATTACTAGTCATGCATAGGACCTTGGTAAGTATCCTTAACCTTCCTTAATTGTGTTTTACTTAGTTAATTAGCTTAAAGTCAAACCGTCGTAATTAAGGTTTGACTTATCGATTAATCACTAATGGTTCAGTGTTTAGTCAAACTTAAAGTTGTTATAAGTTGGTAATTATGTGGGCATTAAACCCTTAAAAGGGCACCCTCTGATTCCCGTCCTAACTAAGACATTTGTCGGGTCAAAGTTTGTATTAAAAAGTCAACAGAAACTTAATTTGCGAATTAACACGTAATTAGTAATGTAGAAGACGTGTAACCTATTTTATCACTCATATAACTTAGTAATAAATGTAAGAACATGTCTAAGCATGTTCGACCCGATAATTTTCCGTTTAGAACCGGTTCGGAACCGAAAGTCGCAAAACTTTGACTTTTGCTTTGACTTCAGTTCTGACCCGATTTAGATGGGTTTAGAAATGCCTTAGAGCTTCCTTAGGACCAGGCTACAAGATGGTATAACCCTCTGTGATTGGTTCATTGATTGTCCATTTCGTTTACATGTTTCCGTTAATTGCCTAATGTTGACCAATATGCCCTTTTGACCATAAAACGAGAATTTTGGAAATGTGAGAGGACAATAATCTTTGTTACTGATTTATAAACATGTCCCTAAAGTTTCATATCAGTTCAAGGTCCATAATAGGAGTTATGCTAAATAGCGCATTTAAAAAGCTTTTTGTTAATTAAACGGCGTCATTAGCATAAAGCCTATCTAAACCCAATTTTTGACACCAAACCTTTTACCCACCGATGTAATATAATATTTTGGGATTTTTGAAGATTTTTAATTATTTTTAAACTGATCATAACCTAAGGTTATGGCCTTGATTCGGTAAATACCGATTATACCCTTTTTGTTTATAAAATGAGTTTTACATAGTATTTTGACGCCAATTCAATTGCTACTGATTTTATATGATAAATGAAGTATTTTGAACTTTAGAACCTAATCAGAAAACTCAGATTTCCTGTATAACCCGGAAATCACTTAAAACGGCTTTTTAAGCGTATTAAACACATAGTATGGGTTTAAAACCATTTTGTCATATAAGACTTATCACCAACTGATATAACCTGATAAATTAAGTTATTTTACTAATTTATTCAGACCCGAATCTCAGAATTACATTTAATCTCTTTTATAATGTTTAAAATGACCAAAATACCCCTACGGGGCTTAAATTGAGATTAAACTCGTTTTGGGCATAATGGAAGGTATCCTACTGATATCACAACCTATTTAAGGCATATTAACTTATGAAACCTATAAATGATTCTCATGGTTACCCGTTACGCCTCTTGCGCGTTCGGTTCGGTTTTTGTAACTAGTTTGCATAAATTAGCCGGAACGGGTCGAACCTTATCGTTTTTATCTCAAAATCCAGAATGTGTTTAGTTTACCCATATTATACAAGTATTCAAACTTGTCGGGTCTAAACCACATTCTATTCCGGTCTTCGCTTAATCACGCGTTCGAACCGTATCTTCCTTTAAAACTAACCGGTCTAAGCTTAAGCTTAACTAAAGACCGTTAGGATTCTAATAGGTTATTATAAACCTTCGTTCCAGAATAGGAGACCCGGTAAAACCTACGTGCACTTGCTTGTTGTGAATATTACTTGCAAAGGTAAATACTTTTAACTTATTTTCCCTATACGGGCTTGGGGTATGGTATATAAAATACCGCTTGGTCGGGCATTGAATCTTTAATCGAATAGAGGTTAATTCATTGAGATGTCCCGTTTGGAAATGTTTTGTTTGCTTAAAGCCTTTGAGGGGTTAATGACCATGTACCGGATATCCTTGGCATCATCTTACGAGATGGCCACGACCTGAGCACGGGGTGTAGGCGTACACCCGTCAGTGCATAAATAAATTATGTGGTGTGTCTATTGATCTTTAACCCGGTCTACGGATCGGGCTACTGAACGCATAAGGAACATGTAATTCTTTTACAAGATTATATTCAAATAATTATCCCAAGTTATAAAATGTTTGTGCCACGTGCATTCAAATCAATTTTATTAAACTTTTCAAAATGAGTCAGTTGATTGTATTTACCAGTGTAAACTGACGTATTTTCTCAAAAAGGTTAAGTGCAGGTACTACTCGTAATAGGCTGGCTTTCTCCTAGCATCCACAATAAGTCTCGCAAGCTTGGATGACATAAACTGTTAAACAATGTTTCCTTTTTATTTTGATCCACCTGTGGATTATTTTCAACTATTTGTGATACTTAATATTACAATATTATTTGGTTGAAATAAATCTATCTTTTGCTTCCGCTGTGCATTTAAATATTGTGTTGTTTAACTATAATGATATCAACTACGTCACGATACTCCCCTACCGGGCCCACCGGTAAAACGTGGAAATATCGGGGTGTGACAGGTTGGTATCAAAGCCAACATTGAGTGAATTAAATACTAGCCTTTTGTGTTTAATCTCAATGACACAATTGCACATTCCTAAATTTTCGAGTCTAGACAAAGAACTTAGGATAAATCCAAATTTGTTTTTAATCTTAACTTTGTCCTTTATATTTCTTGTTGTATCTTTTGTTTGAGTTGACAGGATTAACAATCCCGCCAAGATTCCGAAGAGGAGGAAGAGGTAAGTGGCCAATCAGCGCCCCCAACGATCACGAGGCCGGGCCCTCACACCGGCGAACTCCTTCGGCTACCATGAGTGCCGATCCTCAGGGAAACTGGAGGAACCATTTGGAGCCCGCTAGACGATCTATCTCGCATAGTTCAACGCCTCCTTATCGTCACTCCTTTGGGCCGCAGTCAGAAAACGAGCCCGAAGACTCCCGCCATTCCTTCTTGCCGTTGCCGCGGTCCGTTTCGCACCGTTCCTTTGGCGACCCCACTCCTGTCTTTCAGGGCCGGTTCAACCCGGCAAACTATATCGAAGAACCAGTGGGTTTTAACCCACTAGGACCTGAAGACCACTTCTCAGGAGACCATGCAATGGACATGGACGAGGACACGGATCCCGTCGAGCTTGCAACCGGGACACCCAACCATCCCATCGAGATCTCTGATGGATCATCCTTCCACGGATCACCCTGCGATGGTCCAGACAGTTACCAAGCGAGGTTTAACCAGTATGAGTGGTATTTTACACCCTCTCATAACCCACAGCAACAACAGCAGCAGTATCCCTCCGAGGATTCTCATTTCGTGGCGGTCACGCCACCACCTCCACCAGTTCATCAAGCACCTTCAGAACCACCAAGGCGTAGGAGAACAGGCGCACGAATATCCACGCGAGGAGGGGATTTTTCACTTTAGCCCTCCTCATCACTCCAGTGGCAGTCACTACCCGCCACTGCATGAAGACCCACAAATGAGAGGGCCCTCAAACCCAGTTCCAGAGGTGAATTCTGCACCAGTTGCACCACCGCCGCCACCATTGGGTTTTGATAACCCGATTCCTACATACGCTGGTTCAACGGCGTACAATCCGTTTGAGCAGCCGGCTCACACTCATTATAACTACGCTGAAGCCAACCCGTACCTTGTAGCGGCCAACTACAACACCCTTCACCCCGAAGGACCATATGGAGCCCCTTGGGGAGTGGGATATCCAGCTCATGGGTATCAAATACCTGCTCGACCGTCGATTCGGAAGCAATCGCAGCCACCACGATTTTCCCCACCGGAACAAGAGGAAATCCTCCAAAGACTAAGTCGGGTGGAACATGAATTTCAAGAAGAACGTAGAAACAACAGAGGATTTCTCAAGGGCCTAGCAAGCTTGTTAAAAGGAAAGAAGAATAGGGATCATTCAATTCGTATATGTATTGTTGTATTTGCTTATTTAAATCAAGTCCCTGCGTGGACATTTATCTATGTACTTAGTCCCTGCGTGGACTTGTCTTTCCTTAGTCCCTGCGAGGACTTGTCTTTTAGTCCCTGCGAGGACATCTAGCTTAGTAATCAGTCCCTGCGAGGACTTGTATTATCGATTTAGCCCCTGCGTGGGCAAGTGGTTTCTGTTGAAAGTCCCGTTAGGGCAATGTGTAATCCTTTTAATATTTAATGGAATGTTAAGTTTATGAATTTCATTTTTATCAGTGTATGCGTAATTATATTATACATGAAATAAATAAATTAAAGATCATTCCTTTTAAAATAATCTGCCTATGAATATTGAATAAGAATCTTAAAAGTGTAACCTAGCCTGCATGTCATTATAAGACTTGGCCAAGATGGTAAGACTTGTTTAAAAGATTCAAAATCCCTGTTAATATCTGAAAACATATTAACACTCCTGGCAGAAGTGATTCGTTAAAATCACACACGTCATTCTTATAATAGGATTCTTCAAAAGATTCCTATCCTAACCTGATGATCTATAAATCATGGGTTTAAATCATCAATTAAGATGATCATATGCTGACCATCCATTGGTAATATAGTGCCTACGGGCCATACTCACTGTCATATAAGACAAAAGACAGTAGTAGTCTACGACTCCCTGTAAGAACAAGGTAAAAGAACCATGTTCAAACCTTCATGCCTTGATTCTCTGAAATCGTGGCTTATGATTTAAAATGTCCTTGTGACTAGGCCTTTTGTGCTACTAATAAAACTGTTATTGTTTTATAATTAGGTTAAATTATAATAAAAATCCTAAGTAAATATGATTAACAAATTAATCAAATATGGTCTGTGTTTACCATGGTTAATGAAATGCCATAAAAGGCAATTCCATAATAAACTCCCAAATAAGTTATTGTCAATATCTTATGTAACAGTTCAAACTACATGGCTGACTCGGATGAGATCAACAGTCACCCAAGGGAGGATCATGATAATACCCGAATTAACATAGCGGGTGCAGAACTGCAAGCATTGATAGACAATGCTGTTACAAAAGCAATAGAGCGGCAGTATAATGAATACAGCGGGACTCGAAGTAGGACCCTATCCGCACCGCATTCCAAGCCTAAGACTCATTCTGAGGCTCACAGCAAGCCACCATCCAAGAAGGAAGAACCAAAGAAAGACGATGACGATCGTCACTCTTCAAATCAGCAAAGTGTTCCATCTCAGAGGATCGTACTGAATCAAGGACCCCGTGATAAGGGTTGCTCCTACAAGTATTTTGTTACATGCAAACCCAGGGATTTCACTGGGGAAAAAGGAGCTATAGACTGCATGACATGGTTGGATGAGATGGACACCGTGGTTGATATCATCGGGTGCGCTGATAAGGATGTGGTAAAGTTTGTGTCTCAATCGTTCAAAGGTGAGGCTTTAGCCCGGTGGAGATCGTTGATTCAAGCTACCGGGAAGATTCCACTGTACAATATGACATGGGAACAATTTGTCACGGCCCACGACCCGGTTTGACCCGTTTCAGGAGCCGCGGCAGAAAATACTGCGGTATTGATTTAATTGAGTTTAACAGCGGAAACAGGATCGCTTAAAGCTAAAATTTTTCCTCGATTATTTTATTTCACAATTCGGGATAAAACCCTGATAATTTACAATATTATGTTTTTACTATAAAAACGTGATATTACAAAATCATTTCTTTATTTTATATTGAGCCACTATCTTAAGCTTGAAATGCTCCCCAGTACTTTTCCTGAATTACAACAGATCACCTGAAACATGTTTGAAAAAGGTTTTGTCAGCGGGAAATACTGAGTGAATCATTCTACTTTGCATAATGATGCATAGTTATCAATTACAGCATAAGAGCGATTACAATGGCTTCTATCTTATTTTTATCTGGCATTCTGTCACAATGGTGACAAGTCACAATGGTGACGATGGTCATACCACTATTTAGATCAATGAACCTAAATAGTGACGATTATCCCTGTAGGTCAATGAACCCAACAGTGATTATCCCGAGTAGGTCAATGAACCTAACTGGGTGAAAATTAGTAATGTGCACAATACCCCATTAACCAGTAATTCAAGATATCCACGACTTAGTCCCTGTAATTATAATCTTGAAATAATTTGGAGTATTGTAAAATATTTAATAAAATAACTCACAAACGGTGAGAATAGTTGTATAAAGCAATTTGATAAAAATATTATGACTCACAAACTGTGAGAAAAGGAAGAATGACTCACAATGCAGATTTATACGGGCAGAGCCTAGCTTACTGATTAGCCTTTTATCCTAATTTCAATAACAAGCACACAATTTGGAATTAGTAATCAATCCAGCATTTACGATAACTCACGAGATCAAATTCTCACAATGAATGACAAAATGCAATACTTTGTCCATCGAATTAACGATGATCCATTGAATTAACAATGAACGACAAGGTATAATACTTTACCCATCGAATTAACGATGATCCGTTGAATTAACAACGAACGATAAAGTATAATACTTTACCTATCGAATTAACGACAATCCGTCAAATTAATGACGAACGATAAAGTATAACCCTAATGTGGGCGGAACTTAAACATTCATTGGATACATTGATCGTCGGATGAATGAATCGTAGCAGCGATTGTGCTAATACCCTGTTCTGCAGCACCCCGCTATACTTAATTAGGGTTTAGGGGGTTTTAATTGAAGTAAATAGGACAGAACTCGATGTATTTTGTGAATTTCTTCGTCGAACGAACGTACAGAAGCAAGTGCCAATGTCTGCTATTTATACACAAAACTTGACTAGCTTACGGACCGTAAGCTTGCTGATGTTGAGGTCCGTAAGGCAGCATACGGACCGTAAGCTTGGTGACCTTACGGTCCGTAAGGTACACTTTAAGCTTATCTTGTTGCCACGTGTGGGACTAGCTCAGATGAGTCGACGATATTTTAAAATTCAGCTTCTTCTCCACGCAAATATAGATAATTCTCAACTAGGTTTTACCCCCCCTGAGTTTTAGGGGCCCTAATCCTGATTCTGAAAATTATGAAAATTTCAGGGTTTGCGTAAAATCACTTGGGTGTCTCAATTAGGGTTTCCTATTGGTCAAATTACTTTAGTAATTTATGACTTTTGATGAGAGTCGTTACATTCTCCCCAACTTAATAAAAATCTCGTCCTCGAGATTTACTGGAATAATTGAGAATACTTTCTCTTCCTTTTTGATTCCAGTTTCCAAGTATATTAGGATCCTGTCTTTGAATCCTACTTTACTTAACATTATTGGTTACTTTATATCTTGGAAAGGTACTACCAAAGATTCGTCTGATAGACATTTCTGGAGATTGGATATATATAAAATATATCATGTATTTCAACTAACCTTCCTGGTAGTTGTAAACTATAAGCAACTAATCCAATATGTTGAATTACTGGAAATGATCCTACATACTTTGGTCTTAGATTTCCTTTCTTACCAAATCTTAACCACTCCTTTCCAAGGAGATATTTTCAATTATATTTTGTCTCCAACTCGAACTCCAACGGCTTTTATCTATTATCTGCATAATTCTTATGACTATCTATTGCCGTTTTCAGCTTTTCCTTCATGATAATGAATATCACACTCGTAGTCACTTAGGATTTTCATCCATCTTCTTTGCCTCAAATTCTTTTTGCCCAATTATATATATCTAAACTTCTTATAATCCGTATAGATAGTATCATTACTTCCATACAGATAATGTTTCCAAATTTTAAGGCAAAAATTATGGTTCTAATTCTAACTTATGAGTGGTATAGTTCCTTTGTACCTTTTTCAATTGTCTTGAGGCATACACAATTTCCTTTTTGCGTTGCATTAAGGAATATCCAAATCCTAGCTTTGAAGCATTACCATATACTTCAAAATTTTCTGTTCCTTAATGTCTATAATACTAATCCTACAAAATTCCTAATTTCCATTATGGTTTGCAGAATCTTTCATTTGGTAATTATTGCTATCTTAGCAGATCTAAGTGAATACCTTCATGATTTACCATATGACCTAGCATTGCACTTCTAGCAGCCAAAATTTATTCTTCGAAAATTTTGGAGTAAAGCTTTTCTTTTTCTTAACAACCAATATTGTGCTAATCGATAAGGTTCCTTGGTTTATTGGTAAAATTCCTGGAATTAGATGAATTTTAAATTCTATTTTCATGTAATCCAGGTAAATCTTCTGGAAATATATCTGGGTATTCTAAAATTACAGAAATTTCCTTAAATTCTGTATCTTTAGTATTAATGATTACTGAAATCATATATACTATTCCTTGCTTTCGTTCATAATTAGCAATTTCCATTACTGATATGAACTTCATAGACTTACCTGGTTTATCTCCTGTAATCATAATTACTTCTCCGATGGTTGATTGAGTTTCTAAGAAATTCTGATCACAGATAATGATCACATCATTGGACTCAACTAATTTCATAAACAATAGAATTGCAGAAAACTTATAACTTATTTCTAAGTTCTGCATAACCTTATTTATTTTAACTGAATTCTCATCTGCCGTTTCTAATATATAGAAATTTATCTAATGCTGGTTAACGGTAAGTTAAGAGTTTGGCAGATTAAAGTATTTATAAAACTTTGGTTTTCACCAGAGTCGAATAATACTTTCATGTAAACATTGTAAGCTAAGAACATACCGGCTATCACATCTGGAATCATCTCGGCTTCATGAGTAGTCAGCTGAAAGGTTCTCGCATTCCTTTTTACTCCTTCTGCTGGTTTGACTTGATTGTCAAATGGTTTATTCAGTTTTGGACAATCTGGCCTAAGATGTCCAGTTTCTCTACAGTTGTAGCAAACTGAAAATTTCTTCCTCCTACAATCTTCTTCTTGATGCCCTGGAATCTTGCAAAAATTGCAATATCCTTTGCATCTTCCAAAATGCTTTCTTTTGCAAAAATTGCAAAATGGACTAGTAGAAGATTGCCCATTCCCTCCTTTCTTGAAATTGTTATGGTTACCCGAACGAAATTCTTGGGTAATCTTTTGGGCTACTTCCTTCCTTCTATTTTCTTCTCTTGTCCGTACTAGCTCATCAGTCAGAGTATTGGCTAATTCTACTGCATCATCAATTGTGCGAGGTTTCGCAGCCTTGACGATATTACGAATTTCGGAAATTAATCCCCAAATATAACGAGAAATAAGTACTGGTTCTGGCGAAGCCAGGGTTGGTACTACTCTAGCATACTCGAAAAATATCGTAGTATACCCTCGACAATCTACATCCACCATCCGGTGGGTTAGAAACTTATTTGCCATTTGATCTTTTTCATACTCAGGACAGAATTTTCTTTCTATAACGCTCTTAAATTCTTCCCAGTTCATAGCATACGCCATCCTTCTTCCTTTTGCCTGTAACATTGTATTCCACCACTCTAGCGCTACTTCTTTGAAAAGGTTTGAAGCGTACATAACCTGATCATCCTGAGCACATTTACTTATGGCAATTACTGCCTCGGTTTTCTCTAACCAACGCAGTGCTGCAGTCGCTCCTTCATTGCCTGCAAACTCAGTGGGTTTACAAGCAAGAAATTCTTTGTAAGTGCAACCAGGTGTTGCAACTTTCCTTTTCTTAGGGAGCGGAGCTTGCCTTGGTTCATTATCATGATTAACATGATTACCGCCTCCATTTACGCTATTACTGAAATTATCTTCAGAAATGCGTTTACTAGGAACAACTTGTTGCGGTTCTATTGGATTTTTAACAGCAGCAATGATTGCTGGTATAGCATTGGCTATCCCTTGAGCAATTATTCCTGGAATAGTGTTGGCTATTTCTTGAGCAATAATATTTTCTATATCTTGCCTAGTCACATATTGATTCCCTGATTGTTGCTCAGATTGATTATCCTCATTAACTGGTTCATTATTAGCGTTTTCCATCTGATATCTATTTTATAGATACATAATTAGTATAAAGGAAATAATCCAATGTCACAATTTAGTTGCACATAATCACATAAACGAATATACAAACAAAATTGTAACTTTTCTAGTATTTCCTTATATCATGTTTCTATATACACCCGTTTTATTATTTATTTTACACATACTGATTTTACTATTACTTTTACACAACCACCGTTTCATAATCCCTTATCCTTTATCAGATGATGTTCTAATAACGGCGTTTCTTCTCGTCGTATTTCCAGGAGATTTGTCCCAAAGCCTCTTGGATTCTATTCCCAGCATCCATTTTGTCAAAATGATGAAGTTCAGTTCTATTCTTGTTACTTATTGGTAAATTTGGTAAAGGTTCTGGATTGTACTTAGGAAAAATCCTATAGGGATGGTTTTGTAATAGTATTTCATTATCCAACCATTCTTCTATATTCCAGTTATTTGAAGAATTTGGAATAGATGGTTCTAAGTTCATAAAATTATTTTCATTAACAGGTTCAATAGTATCATCGTTTGCCATTATAAAATCTAGTTCTTCTTGAGATGGTAACTCTTCAATTTGCCTAGAGCTTTCCCCAATTTCCATTTTCTTAGGCTTAGGTTTCTCAAGAGGTAAAGCATTGAATTCTATAGGTCCTTCTATATCTGATATATACTTATTGAAATCTCTGGAAACTTCTATTCTTACTGGATAGAGATTTAAATTCTGAAGGGCTTCCGACAAATCACTCATGCTATTTAACAAAATACACATAATTATTAAATCATACTAAAATTTTATAGAACAACTTTTTTTTTAATAGTATTTCATATTACCAAAACAACTAAAAATTAAAACATACTAGGTTTTTATTTGTAATTTATTTATAAATTTTCTAGACTGTAGATAATAAAAATACTAAACTTTAAATCAAAATATTTAAAG
This sequence comes from Helianthus tuberosus, assembly GCA_030545235.1. Taxonomy (NCBI): domain Eukaryota; kingdom Viridiplantae; phylum Streptophyta; class Magnoliopsida; order Asterales; family Asteraceae; genus Helianthus; species Helianthus tuberosus. The sequence continues at coordinate 88,755,118 of CM060404.1, forward strand.
ATTTATATTTACTATTACAGTAGTTAACATATAAAAATTTATATACTAACTAAGTATGATGACTTAATTTATATATATTAACTAGTCATTATCATGGTGGATATTGGTTAGTGCTGCCTTGTTTAAGCATAGGTGATCAGTCCATGCATAACTAAGGCTAGGTTATCCAATATCTGCCTTTGATAATAACATTAGTATTTAAAAATAATCTTAATACAACTATTATTAATATATTATTATTAATAATAAAATTATTAATAATAATTAACTAAACAATAATTTTAAATAAAAATATACTTCAAATATAAAAATATAATTTCTTTACCACAATATAGTAATACTATATTAGGTAATTCCATATATTAATCAAATAAATTTATAATATAATATTTTTCGATTAACAACGATAGAGCAATAAATATTACAATATATATAAAAATATGCCCATATTAAAATTAACAAATAGCCAGTTAATAAAACACATAATCATATAATAGTAATCAGGAAAAATTAAGTATTTCTAAATACTTAATTAGCTTAACCCAGTGGCTCTGATACCACCTTTTTCTGTCACGGCCCACGACCCGGTTTGACCCGTTTCAGGAGCCGCGGCAGAAAATACTGCGGTATTGATTTAATTGAGTTTAACAGCGGAAACAGGATCGCTTAAAGCTAAAATTTTTCCTCGATTATTTTATTTCACAATTCGGGATAAAACCCTGATAATTTACAATATTATGTTTTTACTATAAAAACGTGATATTACAAAATCATTTCTTTATTTTATATTGAGCCACTATCTTAAGCTTGAAATGCTCCCCAGTACTTTTCCTGAATTACAACAGATCACCTGAAACATGTTTGAAAAAGGTTTTGTCAGCGGGAAATACTGAGTGAATCATTCTACTTTGCATAATGATGCATAGTTATCAATTACAGCATAAGAGCGATTACAATGGCTTCTATCTTATTTTTATCTGGCATTCTGTCACAATGGTGACAAGTCACAATGGTGACGATGGTCATACCACTATTTAGATCAATGAACCTAAATAGTGACGATTATCCCTGTAGGTCAATGAACCCAACAGTGATTATCCCGAGTAGGTCAATGAACCTAACTGGGTGAAAATTAGTAATGTGCACAATACCCCATTAACCAGTAATTCAAGATATCCACGACTTAGTCCCTGTAATTATAATCTTGAAATAATTTGGAGTATTGTAAAATATTTAATAAAATAACTCACAAACGGTGAGAATAGTTGTATAAAGCAATTTGATAAAAATATTATGACTCACAAACTGTGAGAAAAGGAAGAATGACTCACAATGCAGATTTATACGGGCAGAGCCTAGCTTACTGATTAGCCTTTTATCCTAATTTCAATAACAAGCACACAATTTGGAATTAGTAATCAATCCAGCATTTACGATAACTCACGAGATCAAATTCTCACAATGAATGACAAAATGCAATACTTTGTCCATCGAATTAACGATGATCCATTGAATTAACAATGAACGACAAGGTATAATACTTTACCCATCGAATTAACGATGATCCGTTGAATTAACAACGAACGATAAAGTATAATACTTTACCTATCGAATTAACGACAATCCGTCAAATTAATGACGAACGATAAAGTATAACCCTAATGTGGGCGGCACTTAAACATTCATTGGATACATTGATCGTCGGATGAATGAATCGTAGCAGCGATTGTGCTAATACCCTGTTCTGCAGCACCCCGCTATACTTAATTAGGGTTTAGGGGGTTTTAATTGAAGTAAATAGGACAGAACTCGATGTATTTTGTGAATTTCTTCGTCGAACGAACGTACAGAAGCAAGTGCCAATGTCTGCTATTTATACACAAAACTTGACTAGCTTACGGACCGTAAGCTTGCTGATGTTGAGGTCCGTAAGGCAGCATACGGACCGTAAGCTTGGTGACCTTACGGTCCGTAAGGTACACTTTAAGCTTATCTTGTTGCCACGTGTGGGACTAGCTCAGATGAGTCGACGATATTTTAAAATTCAGCTTCTTCTCCACGCAAATATAGATAATTCTCAACTAGGTTTTACCCCCCCTGAGTTTTAGGGGCCCTAATCCTGATTCTGAAAATTATGAAAATTTCAGGGTTTGCGTAAAATCACTTGGGTGTCTCAATTAGGGTTTCCTATTGGTCAAATTACTTTAGTAATTTATGACTTTTGATGAGAGTCGTTACACAATTTGTTACCCTCATCAGGGAGAACTATTGTCCTCAGCATGAGGTTGAAAAGATTGAGTCAGATTTTCTGTCATTAGTGATGAAAAACCTGGATTGCCAAGCTTAACTTACGAGCTTTAATACAATGTCAAGATTGGTTCCTTATCTTGTGACTCCGGAACCCAAAAGAATGGCTCGTTTCATCGGGGGTTTAGCCCCAGAAATCAAGGCCAGTGTGAAGGCCTCTAGACCAGCTACTTTTCGGTCTGCAGCTGATATATCATTGTCCCTTACTCTGGACGCGGTCAGGCAGAGATCGCTAAGAAACACTGACGCTGAGAAAAGGAAGCGTGAGGATGATAACTCACGATGATCGGATAAGAGACATAGGGGAAACGATGACCACAAAAAAAGTTCTGGATCCAAGAAAGATGGTCATCAGTCGGGTGAAAAGCCCAAATGTAAAATCTGTAAGAAGCACCATTTCGGGAAGTGCAGACTTGAGTCGAAATCCCAGTCACAGCCAAGGGCATGTGGGATCTGCAAGTCTTCTGAGCACAAGACCCTAGACTGTAAGAAAATCAAGGATCCTACGTGCTACAGCTGCAACGAAAAAGGGCACATCAAATCCAATTGCCCAAAGATCGCTAACAAAGCTGAGGATGGGAAAAAGACCAATGCTAGGGTCTTCAAGATGGATGCAAAGGAAGCTGTGCAGGACGACAATGTGATCACAGGTACCTTCCTTATAAATGATGTTTATGCGAGAGTGCTATTTGATTCAGGAGCTGATAAATCATTTGTAGATAATAAGTTTTGTAAGTTACTGAATTTACCTGTTAAAACCCTAAGTGTGAAGTATGAGGTGGAATTAGCAGATGGCACCTTAGAAACCGCCTCAACCATATTAGATGGATGTTTCATATCCATTAAGAACCACTCTTTTCCTTTGTCCCTACTTCCTTTGAAATTAGCCGGTTTCGACATAGTTTTGGCTATGGATTAGTTATCTCATAACCAGGCCTAGATTGTCTGCAATAAGAAGCAAGTGGTGATCAAGACTCCATCTGGTGAATCACTTACCATTCAGGGAGATACCCAGTATGGACTGCCTGAGCAAGTGACTATGCTCAAGGCCTCTAGGTGTTTGAAGAAGGGTTGTGTCATCTACATGGCACAAGTGACTATTGACGAGCCGAAGCCTAAGATTGAGGATATCCTCGTCATTTCTGAATATCCCGATGTTTTCCCTGAAGAACTACCTGGTTTACCACCAGATAGGCAAGTGGAATTCAGAATTGACATCATCCCTGGAGCAGCACCAGTAGCAAGGGCGCCTTATAGGTTGGCACCAACAGAGATGAAGGAATTGAGAACACAACTAGATGAATTGCTAGCCAAAGGTTTCATTAGACCTAGTTCGTCTCCTTGGGGAGCACCAATCTTATTTTTCAAGAAGAAGGATGGATCGATGCGTCTATGCATCGATTACCGTGAGCTTAATAAGGTCACTATCAAGAATAAGTATCCATTGCCCAGGATCGACGATCTGTTCGATCAACTTCAAGGGGCAAGTTACTTCTCTGAGATTGACTTAAGGTCAGGCTATCATCAACTGAAGGTTAGAGATGAAGACATGCACAAAACTGCATTTAGGACTCGTTATGGTCATTACGAGTTCTTAGTGATGCCTTTTGGACTCACTAATGCACCAGCCGCATTCATGGACCTCATGAACCGCGTCTGCAAGCCTTACATGGATAAATTTGTCATCGTTTTCATCGATGATATTCTTATTTACTCAAAGAGTCAAGCTGACCATGAGAAGCACCTCCATTGCATTCTGAAACTGCTCCATCAAGAAAAGCTCTATGCCAAATTTTCCAAGTGTGAATTTTGGCTTCGTGAAGTCCAATTTCTTGGACATGTGGTTAGTGAACGTGGAATCCAAGTAGATCCCGCTAAGGTTGAAACTGTCATGAATTGGCAAGAGCTGAAGACGCCCACAGAAATTCGTAGTTTCTTGGGATTGGCAGGATACTACAGGCGCTTTATTGAAAATTTCTCAAGGATTGCTGCACCCCTAACTTCTTTGACTAGGAAGGATATTAAGTTCAACTGGGGACCCAAGCAACAAGAATCCTTTGATATCCTTAAGCAGAAGCTAAGCAATGCACCTGTGTTGACATTGCCTGATGGAATAGAAGAGTTTGTGGTATACTGTGATGCATCACACACCGGTATGAGGTGTGTGCTTATGCAGAAAGGCAAGGTTATTGCCTATGCTTCACGTCAGTTAAAGGTGCATGAAAAGAATTACACCACCCATGACTTGGAGTTGGGTGCCATTGTATTTGCACTGAAGCTATGGAGGCACTATTTATACGGTATCAAGTGTGTGATCTATTCTGATCACAAGAGCCTCCAGCACCTGTTTAACCAAAAGGATTTGAACATGAGGCAACGACGTTGGATGGAAACTTTGAATGATTATGATTGTGAGATAAGATACCATCCCGACAAGGCGAATGTAGTCGCCGATGCCTTGAGTCGCAAGGAAAGGGTGAAGCCTATAAGAATCAATGCCAAGAGCATTGAAATAAAGAATAGTTTGAATGAAAGGTTGTTAGCTGCGCAGACTATCCTAATGAAAAGCTAGGAGTAACTGAAGAACAGTTATCCTATGGCAAGGACGGAATTCTGAGATTGAATAGACGAATATGGGTTCCAGTTTATGGAGGACTTCGAGATGTTATCCTCCAGGAAGCCCACAGTTCTAAGTACTCTGTTCATCCTGGAGCTGACAAGATGTACCAGGATCTGAAAGCAAATTTTTGGTGGATAGGCTTGAAGAAGTCTATAGCTACCTATGTAGCTAAATGTTTGACGTGTGCGCAAGTCAAAGCTGAACATCAGAAGCCGTCAGGTTTACTACAACAGCCTGAACTTCCCACGTGGAAGTGGGAAATGGTGACAATGGATTTCATCACCAAGTTGCCAAAGACAAGGAAAGGAAATTATACTATATGGGTGATAGTAGACAGACTAACTAAGTCAGCACATTTCCTACCCATTAAGGAGACCTATAGCTCTGACATGTTAGCCCAATTGTACGTAGATAAGATTGTATCCCTGCATGGCGTACCAGTGTCTATTATCTCTGACAGAGATACTAGATACACGTCACATTTTTGGAAGAGTTTCCAACAATCTTTGGGCACGCGCTTAAATTTTAGTACGGCTTACCATCCTCAGACGGACGGCCAGAGTGAGCGTCAATCCAAACGTTGGAAGACATGTTTCGTGCATGTGTGATTGACTTAGGTGGTAGTTGGGATAACCACCTGCCATTAATCGAGTTCTCATATAACAATAGCTACCATTCGAGCATTAAAGCCACGCCTTTCGAGGCCTTGTACGGTAGAAAGTGCAGAACTCCCGTCTGTTGGGCAGAAGTCGGAGATGTCCAACTGACAGGACCTGAAATAGTCTTTGAAACGACGGACAAGATTGTCCAGATTCGTGATCGCCTGAAAGCTGCCAGGGATAGGCAGAAAAGCTACGCAGATTTAAAGCGTAAACCTCTGAAATTCAAGGTAGGTGACAAAGTGTTGCTTAAATTATCACCCTGGAAAGGGGTAATGCGATTTGGTAAGAAGGGCAAGTTAAGCCCGAGGTACATAGGACCATTCGAGATCATCGAATGTGTCGGATCAGTTGCTTATAAGTTAAATTTTCCTGAAGAGCTCAGTGGAATTCACAACGTATTCCACATCTGCAATCTGAAGAAGTGTTTCGCTGATGAATCACTAGTCATACCACATACAGATGTGCACATAGAAGAGAGCTTGAAGTTTGTTGAAAAACCTGTGTCGATCGAGGATCGACAGGTTAAGAAGCTTCGAAGAAATCATGTGCCAATAGTAAAGGTTAAATGGGATGCCCGTAGAGGTTCCGAGTACACATGGGAGGTTGAGTCCACAATGAAAGAAAAGTACCCTCATTTATTTCAGTAAATCTCGAGTTCGAGATTTCTTTTAAGGGGGTGAGGATGTAACACCTCGAAAATTTGTGTTCAATAAAATAGCGATACGTGTCATGTAAGACAAAAGTGTTATTAACCCGGATCTAGTTAAAGATGTATGGCGGGATTTAAAAGTGTCGCTATGTTAATTTATACCTCTGAACGACCTCATTATGAATCTCAAGGCCCTAATATATATTATAAACATCTGATATACATTCAATCCGGTAATTACTGGTAGTAATTGATTCAAATTACACGAGATGGGATCCTATGAGATTATTTACATCAAACCTTCATTCGTGACCTTTTCGATAAAGTCCAAGACAATATTACAACATGGTAGGGTGGACATAACTGTTCAAGCATGATCTAAAGGTCCCATACTGATAATTCATGGCCCAAATTCGTAATACCTATGTTGCCTGTTCGAAGCTTGAAAGGTTATAATTTTTTGCCTTCTGGTAAAGGCTTACGGACCGTAAAGGTCATGCCTTACGGTCCGTAAGGCATGCCCAGCGACAGAAAATTGATAGGGGTCTGCTATAACATGCTAACCGACTTATATTGATATTTTTCACTTCCATGAGCGACCCCTACTGATTCTTAGGCACTAGGGACACTTGTTAATGATCAGGTATCAATACTAGAGTTGTGTGTCATGATCATGAGGAATCAAAAGCACTATATAAAGCCCCACTTTGTTGCAACTTTGATCATTCACTCACAACTCATCTTCTGATCATCTCTGGAGCTCAAGAGCCTTCTCTAAGCATTACTAGTCGTGCATAGGACCTTGGTAAGTATCCTTAAACTTCCTTAATTGTGTTTTACTTAGTTAATTAGCTTAAAGTCAAACCGTCGTAATTAAGGTTTGACTTATCGATTAATCACTAATGGTTCAGTATTTAGTCAAACTTAAAGTTGTTATAAGTTGGTAATTATGTGGGCATTAAACCCTTAAAAGGGCACCCTCTGATTCCTGTCCTAACTAAGACATTTGTCGGGTCAAAGTTTGTATTAAAAAGTCAACAGAAACTTAATTTGCGAATTAACACGTAATTAGCAATGTAGAAGACGTGTAACCTATTTTATCACTCATATAACTTAGTAATAAATGTAAGAACATGTCTAAGCATGTTCGACCCGACAATTTTCCGTTTAGAACCGGTTCGGAACCGAAAGTCGCAAAACTTTGACTTTTGCTTTGACTTCAGTTCTGACCCGATTTATATGAGTTTAGAAATGCCTTAGAGCTTCCTTAGGACCAGGATACATGATGGTATAACCCTCTGTGATTGGTTCATTGATTGTCCGTTTCGTTTACACGTTTCCGTTAATTGCCTAATGTTGACCAATATGCCCTTTTGACCATAAAACGAGAATTTTGGAAATGTGAGAGGACAATAATCTTTGTTACTGATTTATAAACATGTCCCTAAAGTTTCATATCAGTTCGAGGTCCAGAATAGGAGTTATGCTAAATAACGCATTTAAAAAGCTTTTTGTTAATTAAACGGCGTCATTAGCATAAAGCGTATCTAAACCCAATTTTTGACACCAAACCTTTTACCCACTGATGTAATATAATATTTTGGGATTTTTGAAGATTTTTAATTATTTTTAAACTGATCATAACCTAAGGTTATGGCCTTGATTCGGTAAATACCGATTATACTCTTTTTGTTTATAAAATGAGTTTTACATAGTAATTTGACGCCAATTCAATTGCTACTGATTTTATATGATAAATGAAGTATTTTAAACTTTATAACCTGATCAGAAAACTCAGATTTCCTGTATAACCCGGAAATTGCTTAAAACGGCTTTTAAGCGTATTAAACACATAGTATGGGTTTAAAACCATTTTGTCATATAAGACTTATCACCAACTGATATAACCTGATAAATTAAGTTATTTTACTAATTTATTCAGACCCGAATCTCAGAATTACATTTAATCTCTTTTATAATCTTTAAAATGACCAAAATACCCCTACGGGGCTTAAATTGAGATTAAACTCGTTTTGGGCATAATGGAAGGTATCCTACTGATATCACAACCTATTTAAGGCATATTAACTTAGGAAACCTATAAATGATTCTCATGGTTACCCGTTACGCCTCTTGCGCGTTCGGTTCGGTTTATGTAACTAGTTTGCATAAATTAGCCGGAACGGGTCGAACCTTATCGTTTTTATCTCAAAATCCAGAATGTGTTTAGTTTACCCATATTATACAAGTCTTCAAACTTGTCGGGTCTAAACCACATTCTATTCCGGTCTTCGCTTAATCACGCGTTCGAACCGTATCTTCCTTTAAAACTAACCAGTCTAAGCTTAAGCTTAACTAAAGACCGTTAGGATTCTAATAGGTTATTATAAACCTTCGTTCCAGAATAGGAGACCCGGTAAAACCTACGTGCACTTGCTTGTTGTTAATATTACTTGCAAAGGTAAATACTTTTAACTTATTTTCCCTATACGGGCTTGGGGTATGGTATATAAAATACCGCTTGGTCGGGCATTGAATCTTTAATCGAATAGAGGTTAATTCATTGAGATGTCCTGTTTGGAAATGTTTTGTTTGCTTAAAGCATTTGGGGGGTTAATGACCATGTCCCGGATATCCTTGGCATCATCCTACGAGATGGCCACGACTTGAGCACGGGGTGTAGGCGTACACCCGTCAGTGCATAAATAAATTATGTGGTGTGTCTATTGATCTTTAACCCGGTCTACGGATCGGGCTACTGAACGCATAAGGAACATGTAATTCTTTTACAAGATTATATTCAAATAATTATCCCAAGTTATAAAATGTTTGTGCCACGTGCATTCAAATTAATTTTATTAAACTTTTCAAAATGAGTCAGTTGATTGTATTTACCAGTGTAAACTGACGTATTTTCTCAAAAAGGTTAAGTGCAGGTACTACTCGTAATAGGCTGGCTTTCTCCTAGCATCCACAATAAGTCTCGCAAGCTTGGATGACATAAACTGTTGAACAATGTTTTACTTTTTATTTTGATCCACCTGTGGATTATTTTCAACTATTTGTGATACTTAATATTACAATATTATTTGGTTGAAATAAATCTATCTTTTGCTTCCACTGTGCATTTAAATATTGTGTTGTTTAACTATAATGATATCAACTACGTCACGATACTCCCCTACTGGGCCCATCGGTAAAACGTGGAAATATCGGGGTGTGACAGGTTGGTATCAGAGCCAACATTGAGTGAATTAAACACTAGCCTTTTGTGTTTAATCTCAATGACACAATTGCACATTCCTAAATTTTCGAGTCTAGACAAAGAACTTAGGACAAATCCAAATTTGTTTTTAATCTTAACTTTGTCATTTATATTTCTTGTTGTATCTTTTGTTTGAGTTGACAGGATTAACAATGCCGCCAAGATTCCGAAGAGGAGGAAGAGGTAAGGGGCCAATCAGCTCCCCCAACGATCACGAGGCCGGGCCCTCACACCAGCGAACTCCTTCGGCTACCATGAGTGCCGATCCTCAGGGAAACTGGAGGAACCATTTGCAGCCCGCTAGACGATCTATCTCGCATAGTTCAACGCCTCCTTATCGTCACTCATTTGGGCCCCAGTCAGAAAACGAGCCCGAAGACTCCTGCCATTCCTTCTTGCCGTTGCAGCTGTCCGTTTCGCACCGTTCCTTTGGCGACCCCACTCCTGTCTTTCAGGGCCGGTTCAACCCGGCAAACTATATCGAAGAACCAGTGGGTTTTAACCCACTAGGACCTAAATACCACTTCTCAAGAGACCATGCAATGGACATGGACACCCCGTCGAGCCTGCAACCGGGACATCCAACCATCCCATCGAGATCTCTGATGGATCATCCTTCCACGGATCACCCTACGGTGGTCCAGACAGTTACCAAGCGAGGTTTAACCAGTATGAGTGGTATTTTACACCCTCTCATAACCCACAGCAACAACAGCAGCAGGATTCCTCCGAGGATTCTCGTTTCGTGGCGGTCACGCCACCGCCTCCACCGCCGCCACTTCATCAAGCACCTCCAGAACCACCAAGGGGTAGGAGAACAGGCGCACGAATTTCCACGCGAGGAGGGGATTTTCACTTTAGCACTCCCCATCACTCCAGTGGCAGTCACTACCCGCCACTGCATGAAGACCCACAAATGGGAGGGCCCTCAAACCCAGTTGCAGAGGTGAATTCTGCACTAGTTGCACCACCGCCGCCACCATTGGGTTTTGATAACCCGATTCCTACATACGCTGGTTCAACGGCGTACAATCCGTTTGAGCAGCCGGCTCACACTCATTATAACTACGCTGAAGCCGACCCGTACCTTGTAGCGGCCAACTACAACGCCCTTCACCCCGAAGGACCATATGGAGCCCCTTGGGGAGTGGGATATCCAGCTCATGGGTATCAAATACCTGCTCGACCTCCGATTCGGCAGCAGTCGCAGCCACCACGATTTTCCCCACCGGAACAAGAGGAAATCCTCCAAAGACTAAGTCGGGTGGAACATGAATTTCAAGAAGAACGTAGGAACAACAGAGGATTTCTCAAGGGCCTAGCAAGCTTGTTAAAAGGAAAGAAGAAGAGGGATTATTGAATTCCTATATGTATTGTTGTATTTGCTTATTTAAATCAAGTCCCTGCGTGGACATTTATCTATGTACTTAGTCCCTGCGTGGACTTGTCTTTCCTTAGTCCCTGCGAGGACTTGTCTTTTAGTCCCTGCGAGGACATCTAGCTTAGTAATCAGTCCCTGCTAGGACTTGTATTATCGATTTAGCCCCTGCGTGGGCAAGTGGTTTCTGTTGAAAGTCCCGTTAGGGCAATGTGTAATCCTTTTAATATTTAATGGAATGTTAAGTTTATGAATTTCATTTTTATCAGTGTATGCGTAATTATATTATACATGAAAATCATTCCTTTTAAAATAATCTGCCTATGAATATTGAATAAGAATCTTAAAAGTGTAACCTAGCCTGCATGTCATTATAAGACTTGGCCAAGATGGTAAGACTTGTTTAAAAGATTCAAAATCCCTGTTAATATCTGAAAACATATTAACACTCCTGGCAGAAGTGATTCGTTAAAATCACACACGTCATTCTTATAATAGGATTCTTCAAAAGATTCCTATCCTAACCTGATGATCTATAAATCATGGGTTTAAATCATCAATTAAGATGATCATATGCTGACCATCCATTGGTAATATAGTGCCTACGGGCCATACTCACTGTCATATAAGACAAAAGACACTAGTAGTCTACGACTCCCTGTCAGAACAAGGTAAAAGGACCATGTTCAAACCTTCATGCCTTGATTCTCTAAAATCGTGACTTATGATTTAAAATGTCCTTGTGACTAGGCCTTTTGTGCTACTAATAAATCTTTTATTGTTTTATAATTAGGTTAAATTATAATAAAAATCCTAAGTAAATATGATTAACAAATTAACCAAATATGGTCTGTGTTTACCATGGTTAATGAATTGCCATAAAAGACAATTCCATAATAAACTCCCAAATAAGTTATTGTCAATATCTTATGTAACAGTTCAAACTACATGGCTGACTCGGATGAGATCAACAGTCACCCAAATAAGTTATTGCCATAAAAGGTTTTTATATGTTTATATTTTATTATAAAAATAAAAATGCGTGAGTGATTTACTTTAGTAATTTACGTGTTTATTTAAACACCTGATAGTTAATTTGGTATTAATATTTTTAAAATTTCTTTTTGAGAGTTTTCCATTTTTAATTTATGACTATAAAAATTTGATGACTGATTAATTACCTTTAATTTGTGACTATAAAAATTTGATAACTGATTAATTACTTTACACACGTATACAATTCCTTATTAATAATCTGCATTATAAAAATATGAAAAAGAATATTTAGTCCATTCGACCATTCATAATCATGGACAAATAAGCGGTCTCAAAAAAAATAAAAATAAAAATAAAAATAAAAATGAAAATGAAACAACATATATATGACTATATACACCACGTTCCACACATCAATCAAACAACAAACCATGAATACATTTCTCCTCTTAACGTTTGTGTTTCTGTTAACATCTGTTTCCACTGGTGGTGATACTGTTGACTCCATCATTACTTCATCCGTGTTTGATGAAATGCTGAAGTACCGAAACGACCCCAGATGCCATGCAAATGGATTTTACACTTATGCCGCTTTCATTAATGCTGCTGGATTTTATAATGGATTCGGCACCACCGGGAGTGCTGAAGACCGAAGAAGAGAGCTCGCGGCTTTCTTCGCTCAAACCTCCCATGAAACAACAGGTTTTATTTGAATTAGTTTGTTTGTTTGTTTGTTTTTTGTGATGGAAATTATATATATATATTAAACCCATTAAGTCTAACCACCTTTCAAATCCATCTCCACCGTCGGATCATTCTGAGATTAAATCTCAGCCGTTTAAACTCACAAAAATAACCGCTATGGTGGCGGTTCACGGCGGTTTAGGGCAGTTATTAGTAGTTACCTGGATCTCTATTTTCACTCCCCATGTTCACGTTAGTTTTGAGCGGTTATTAGTAGTTACCTGGGTAGTGTTAAGTAATTAGAAAATTTTGAGTAGTTATTTAATTTGAATTTGCAGTTCCTATCTCAACCACGTTCCTCCAACCGTTGCCGCCTAAATTTATGGCTATAAACTTTCTTCCATCTCCCTTTGAACGATCCATTCCTATAACGCACCTCATGCTTCTTCTCCCCATTATCTTCTTTCTGTTCAAGGATTAAATATAGGAGAAGTCATATGTGAGTTCAAACCCTAGAATTCCCCACGTTGGTTTAGATGCAACAAATCCTCTTTTGCTCTAATAGGAACATTTTTTCTCCTACTGCACCCACCAGATATTACCGGAATTTGGTAACGTGCTTTTAATTTTGAAAAAGATGCGAGAAGGAGATCATCCTGGGAAGAAAAAGTAGCGCATCGAATGGAATTTTTATGGTCTCTTGATGACATTTTAAACGATGACCGGCCACTATAACCACAAGGTATTTTATCAAATGTTTTTTTTGGGTACTTTTACTGCTACTTTATTTACATTCAATTATTTAAAGGGTGAGAAACCCTTTTGTTTTCTGAAAACTAATGAAGAACTAGCATTAAAATATCTTGGCATGCAGGTACCCTTCCACTAACGGCATCGGTGTTGGCTCTTTTCTCTACCTATATCGAATTCCCCCTTCATCCAGTTTCTGTCATCGATCAGGTGCGGCTACGTAACAAACGACAGTTGAACTTTGCGTCTTCACTCTCGAATTATCATTGCCTTCATCCAGTTTCCGTTCCTAGATCAGGTACCACTACAAGATTATCTTGAAGCATTTTTGGTTTATGTGTGTTTGTGATTTTGAGTTTAACCTAGACTTCTAAGAGATGGGGAAGAAAGCTTATGATTTTGTGGGGTTTTATAGCATTTCTTAAGTCGAAAACAAGAACAGATCATTCTTTCGAATTCTGGCAGACTTTATTTCACATTTTCATAAAGACATGTAGCTTAAAAGGTTAAGGCCATGTATGGTTATAAAGAATAAAAAATTTTAAACCAATGTAGACATGTATTCAAATATCAAATGCTTTAGACATTTATCTTTTTCTTTGGGTTCATTTAGTAATGTTAATTTCCCATGTTGGTTTTTCCCGACCTACACACGATTCATAACTTTATTTCCATATTTAATTCTTAAAAGCTATGAATCAGTTTCAAAGAGAGGCTACATTCTGTGTTGGATTAAACCCTGAGAGTTGTCAGGTAATGTATCATATAAAATTTATTTTTATTTTTATAGTTTAAGTTGTTTGCTGTGTTGTTACTCATGTAGATACTTCTGTTGCACATACAAGGATATTTGGAATGGGAGAATTACATTTGAAAGTTTATGTGGAGCACTAAGAGGGATTATATGGTACCATACTTAATCTTAGCTGAAAATCAGTTTGTTGATTAAGGACCACTGTTATATTCATCTATCTACATATTGGAACTTGGAAGGAGCACTATTTTTTACACCTATCTACTTCTTTTAAACTTTATAATAAATTTGTCGAATGTTGGTGAGTGTTTCTTTTAAACTTTATATTACGAATGGATGTTTGTTGTTTATTTATGTTTTTATGTTGGTGAGTGTTTCTTTTAAACCATTGAACATGTTGGTATCTCGCCGGCGTTCTCTTCACCAATCAGACCAAATTTTTAGAACAGATGGTGTAGAGTTTCGACGTGTCTTCTTTTGCTCCTTTGTACCCTACATCTAGTGTATGTATACCTTCATTTGAAGGTTTAGATTTTTTAATTGCTAACCTTATATATCTTCTGCTCTGTTTTTCTAATAGATTTACTGCTGCTTCCCATCTTTGTCAAACTTCGAAGGGAAAGAATCATAAGATATATATTCTGTTAACATCATATACATACATATATGTTGTGTGGCTTAAAATGTTAACATATGTTTTCTCAGTTTGTGATGGCGCTCAGATCCTGTTATAACAAACTAAATTAGGCCTATTTAGCTTACTTTCCTAAACTCATGCTTTCTTGCAATTTATTGTAAATGCGCTTCATTTTAGTTGGTAATTATTAAGGTGCTTATTATATATAGTTCATAAAGCTAATATTGCCATACATTCACAAATAACATGCTGTGACTACTTGACTATGAGAGTCTCATACCCATAACAATTTTTTTTTTCTTTTTTTGTTTTTAGCATAGGTTTTTCTAAATATAAATATCCTTACCAAATGTTTGTTACAATAAGGGGATCCTGGCTTTTAATGTGCATGAATGCTCATGTGTGTGAGTGTTAGTTCACCTTTATCGGACTATGTTGTGATTGTGTTTTTTCATGGTTCTTTGGGTTTACTATTGATTTTCTTTATCAAAATATTTGTAGCCACTGATTCTATTTCTCTTATGATTATTGCAAATGTGCACACATATTACGCAGGGTGTTGCGATCACACAAGAAAATTCATTTCTAAGGGTGGTCGGGGTGGGCAAGTGATGGGTGATAGCACACCGCCACGATCATTGTATCATGTGTGACGGAGAGGAAAAAGTGATGGAAATCGCATGCGTGATAGAGGGTTAGGGGTGTGGATTATGAACCTTTGAGAGGCAGGTTTTTTTTTATAAAAAAATTATACCCTATATATATACCTAAACAACTACCTCATTTTACACACTTTATTTCTTCAAAATACACACTAAAACACCCAAGTTTCTACAAAAAAAAAAAAAAAACTATATGGAAGGCTCAAAAAAGCGCCCGCTACGAAGAAAAGATTTAGGATGCATGTTCGTGCTAATCTAGGCGAACCGGGTAAGTTTCATTTACAAGACGAACCGATACCCACCCAAATGAGACCCTCCCAACCGTATCCCCCCAAAAATAGTTTAGAAGACGAAACGTTTGTTTTTTTTTTTTTGGTGGCTTATTTTTTATTTTTATTTTACTTTTTAAAGTTTAATGCAATTTTTAATTATTTGTCTTAATTTTATCTTAATTTGAAAAAAAAAGAGTGAGTGATGAGTGACGACCATTACAAGTCTATTAGAGTGAAATGTGATGAAATGTAACGGAGTGATGTGACAATTGGTGATTGGGTGTGGTCTGATGGATTGTGGTGAGTGAGAACCACCCCTTCCACCCACCCTAAATGTCCCCAATAGATGATGCCAAAAATACACCTAACTTGATAAATTCTTCATGAACATGAGTAGAGTTATGTTTTCAGCACTATGACCATTATTGTGTCTTTTAATTTACAGAAAGATAACATGGCAAATCAGCAGGAGCATCTCATTTTGTTGCTTTCAAATGTTTAAATTCGGAAAATTCCAAAACCTGATTAACAATAACAACCAGTTTAGTGAGCCATTCACATATGGATAAACTCACCAAGCAGTTGATTTTCACGTAAGCTAATATTGCACTTTGTCACACCTTTAAGATATATTTTAAACGCCCTCTTTCACGTGTTTATTTCTTTTGTGTATTGTTCGCTTTGTTTGAACGGTTGGATGAGCTTGCATTAAATGAATTGCAATTGCTTTTTAAGAAATAGTGCAGCTACATGTACAAAAAGAGTAGTATTTGGTGAGGTTTCAACCCTTTTTAAAATCATAATAATTTGTATAACAGGAAACTAAGCACCGTAAGTACTTGCTAATTGAATATAAACATAAACATATTAAATGGAGTCCATTAATGACAACAATAAATTTTGGTTATATTTTATTTTAAACGGGTCACTTTGAGTTGTGTTTTATTTCAAACGGGTCAATTCGGGTTGCGTTTTATTTCAAACGGGTCAATTCGGTTGCGTTTTATTTCAAACGGGTGTTATAAAAAAATTAGTTAAAAGGGGAATGGGTTTAGAGAATTAGAGTCATAACACATACTTCTGTCATTAAGACATTAAAATACCCGTCCATCGGACGGGCATTAGACTAGTTAAAGAAGGACCTTACACAGTTACACATGAATTAGTGGTTTAGCAATTAGCAGTATGATGTTTGCCCTCGCAAAAAGTGGTACTGAGTTCAAATCATAGTAACTGAAATATTAGGTGTTATATATTTAGGTGTAAAACACTGTTGTTCAGAAAACTAAAAAAAACTGTACATGTTCATCGTTGACTTTGTATTTTGACTTTTTTTGTTGACCATATGTATGCATGTGTAGGTGGAGGTGGATGGCCATCTGCACCAGATGGCCGCTTTGTTAGAGAACAAGACCAGACGAATAGGTACTGTGACTCCCCTGATTGGCCATGTCCTCAAAGCTACTTTGGTAGAGGACCTATCCAACTATCTCAGTAAGTTCTTTCTTCACAAATATTTAGTTACATGTGACATTTTTAGACATTATAAATGTATCCAACAAGTTGACAGCAACTACAACTATGGGCTGTTTGGAAGCTCGGTTAAGAGGGACTTAATCAACAACCCTGATCTTTTAGCTACAGAGCAAACACTATCTTTCCAGTCAGCAATATGGTTCTGGATGACCCAACAATATAACAAACCATCAAGCCATGATGTTATCACTAGAAAATGGGCGCCATCACCTGCTGACAGTGCAGCTGGTCGTGTCTCGGGTTTCGGTGTGATCACGAACATCATCAACGGCCGGTTAGAATGCGGACTGGGCAAGAACAATGCGGTGGAGGATAGGATTGGGTTTTACACAAGGTATTGCAGCATGTTGGGTGTTAGTCCTGGAGACAACCTTGATTGCTACAATCAAAGGCCTTTTGGTTAAACAAACTGGTCTTGTTACTTATAATAAAGATGTTATGTAATAGAACCATTTCTACAATGGGTATTTTAAATGTTCAACTTAATAAATAAGGAGAATGTTATGTGTAGATGAGTTCATTGATTTTATATTTAGTTATAGAGGTAACATGGATAAATAAAAAATGTTTAGCTATAAAAGAAAATGAGTTAAATGGCTATTGGCTGGGGAAGTGAGATGGGTGGAAGTATGGAACAATGAAATATATGATACGTGTCAATCAAATTATTGTTAGAGATATTATATGGTTCACTCAACTTCTAGTCACTACTAGACAATGACTTCTTGTCTACATGTAATTGTTGTTGCTAGAAGATGACCAATTTCTTAAAGGAAAAAAACGACGAGAACCGGTCGCTTCAGCAACTGATGTATGTCCTTACCCATTTGCGAGGGAATTGAATAGCATATTTGTGACATAACATTGTTTGTAAAGGGTGTTAATATATTTCTTATAAGACCAAGCTAAGAATGGATGATGGAGTGGGAATAATTTTAGAGGAAGAAAGAGTTGTGGCTATTTTGTTTTTGATAATTTTCAAGCATCTAATTGGAATGTGTATAATTCTTTTGCTAGCACAAAGGATCCTTAAACTCTTAGATTGGTGGCGAGCCTCACAAAAAGCTTGGCGGGTCGGATAACAAGTTGGGTTAATTAAACAAGAATCAACCAAAATGGATTCGAGTCAAACAAAGGCGTTTGAGAAAAAAGACAATTTGATTTGTCATGAGTCAAAACATGCATGTTATAATTAATACGGGCTCGGAATGAAACGAGTCGTTTTATAAAGAAGAAGAAAAGTTCACCTGGTTTACATTTTTTATGGCTACTAGTGGAGGTGGTTTGGGATGATGGTAACAATGGAGGATGTGGTGGCAGGAGTGGTGTTGTTGGGGCGGAAGTGGGTGGAGGTGCCATAAGTGGTGATGGTGCTGTAAACGACAAGGTGGTGTGGGTGGTGGGTGATGACGGTAGCGACAAATGAGACGACGGTGTGGGTGGTGTGAATGTGTGGTGCTGGTGAAGTGACAACATAGTGGTAGCGGCATTGATGACGGCGAGTAGGTGGTAGTGACAAACAAAGGGTGTGATGGTTATGATATATTTTAAGTTAGCTAGATTTATAAGATTGACATGATTTGACATGTTATATGACTTGTAAACCCAAATATTGTTGTATAAATTTGAGTTAAACCAAATAAATCCTATTGTAATAACATGTTGTGATCATTCATATGTTATATAGTTTATTGTTATGATGGTTTTAAAGTTTCTTCAAGTGGCTACGATGAAAGTTGAATGATTGTGAAGGGCCTGGTTGTAACATTCAAGTGAGAGCTGCTGGTATATGTGTGGACTTAGGGTTCACTATATCCTTCTTGTTCTGTTTATTGTGTTTTCTCACTCTAGATGTTGTTAGGGTTTGTTAATCTCGTCTTGATAGATCCTGTGTGATTGTGTATATTTCTGTAGTTTGTTTTATGATAAGTTGATCAGGATATTGTTTCAGAATCTTACACTTCGTAAGATCTAGGGTTACTGGTGAGTATTTTTTGGTATGTGTTAATAAGATTTTCGGTCACCGTTTTGTCGCTATCTATTTTGTTTTGTGTTGTGTTGTGTTGGATTTACCATTTTCTAAACAGGGTCCAACAGGTTGTGAATAGTAATCTCTCAACCTTTAAGGGTCGTTTCGTCTTTAGTAGGATTGGTTTTGCAATTCAAAAGGGGGTTGCGGCGCAGCTTGTTGCCCGTTTACCTGCCACTTGTTTGTAATTTGCTAATTTGGAATAATATTGTTAAACTTGGAGAATGGCAAAGAACGCAAATATTCAAGTTTTATTACCCAAATTAATCTTTTTTTAAAAGCATGAGTCATGAATTTAACTATTTAAGACCTAGTTGATGGAATTGGAAGCATTTTTCTGAGGACCGGACTGGTTAGTCCGACCGGGAACCATGTACATGGCCAATCGTCGCTTTCAAATTGGTCGGCTGGTTAGGGCGGGTGCCAGTTGAAATATCTTGGGTAGACCGAAAAAAGATAGATCTGGAGTCTCACCAAGTGCAACGACTTCAAAGTTTAAACGTTTGAATGAGTTTGGAGATGAAAGAGGTGGATTTGAACATGATCGGCAACAACAACGATGGATCTGGAGTCTGGACAAAGTGTTGCGTCAATTATGATAGCTCTGGAGATGAAAGTAAGTAATGAATCTCAGGAGGGTTGTTGCATGGTTGGCTCAATGCTTTGTATTTTTATGCTTGGGTCCCAAATTCAATATAGACGTTCCAATCCAAGTTTTTTTTTGAGCCTAAAATATCTACTTTATAAAAAATGGGCCTAGAAATTTTTTTATATACATAGTCCAATTCTACTTCACACTAACAAAAAATATCAAAAATCTGTCATTATTTTTAATGATGGCATTGGAAAATGGCCCCTGGTTCTTACTTCGCCTTAAGCCCAAAATGGTTGGGTCACCTTAGACGTTGTTTGGTAAAGATGTTGTAGGTGGAGAGTTGTGAAAGAAGCGCAAACATGTTGTAGGTGAAGCGGGAGAGCAAATCCAAAATTATAAAATAACCAAAATGTGCTACAAGTCTTACGACTTTTCTTTTAAAGAAGAGAGTCTTGCTATGAGAAAACGCAAATAACCAATATTCCAGCCATTTTTTAAAAACCAAAGTTAAGATGTCTACATAGAGTTACTTTAATGGTGTTGTGAGACTTCCACACGTTAGTAGGTGCAAGTTTTTCTTCACAGAGGACCAAACTAACATTAACTTGCACATTTTAATTATTACATCTATGTATTGAAGTTTTAAATAGTGTAGTAGTCAATGACTCGATGAAGATTTTTTGTACATGTAACTTGCTAGTCAATTAACATTTAACGTTTAATTAATGAATAAATAAATAAGTTATCTCTAAAATTGCGAATTGCGTGCGGTAACGATATAATCATTTAACGTTCAATAATCATTTAGTAAGATTTATGTAACAAAAAAAAAAAAAAAAAGATTTACCATTACTCAAATATTACACGCGTGTATTTTATATTCGAAGAACAGTGTACACCATTTCCATAAAATACACGGAAATATAGTTTTGATCGATCACCTATGCACTTCAAATATACATATCATCTTCCAAACGTCCCTTCGATGTGCGTTACTTAACATGGCCCATTACATGAGATACGTGAAGTAAATGTGTAAATTCGTGTATCTTTTTTAAAATCACTTTGATATACAATACTGATCCAGAGTTTTGTTTTCGATAGGATCGATTTTGCAATCTAAACTGGGGTTGCGGCGCAACTTGTTGACCGTTTACCTACTTCTATTATATAATTTCCTACTTCAGTATTTTAATAAAATGCGCCTCAATTCACGTAGCAACATATTTCATCTGATCTGGTATTTTGATGAGCGGTCTATTTTAATTTATGAATGCTGGTCACATTTCTGTATTTCGAGTAACATATATGTATGAATATAAAGTCGATACATAAACTAGTTTTTCGTATCTATGACGATAAAATCTAATACGTAACATAGACGTTATCAACTTTTTTTAGAAAAGAAAACTTTATTAAAAAACAAGCCGACCTGGCAAAAAAAACACACGACCGCACCAAAACCCGATCACAACATATACAAAGGAAACTTACACCATTCTCTCCAAACTAAGTCTCTATGACAGGACCTATATTTTAACCAAAAGAAACTAAGAGACTTCATTTCCCCAAAGATTTCAGCGCAATCGCCTCTACCGTTAGAGAAGATCTTCGAATTCCTCGCTTTCCATAAGCACCAACAAAAAACCGCCATAAGGCCCCGAACTATCTCCATCTTCGAATTCTTCGTGGTGATTTAGAAGAATAAGTTTACGTGTGTCAACCAGAGGGGTTCGAAAACCAAGTGAAAAACAGAAAGTATACAAATTAGTAAAAGCTTTATATTGCCTTAGGCATGCCCTAAGAGTGTGGAACATAAAGCTTGACTCCAATGCTTAGAAGAGAAGTCGGTTTATCGAAAAGTGGTTAATGCTCATTTTTTAATAGTTGCAGTTTATGTTGATGATTTATTTGTGACATGTACAAGTTTGAAATTCATACACGAGTTTAGGGAAATGGTGGCTTTACATTTTGAGACGTTGGATCTTGATAAGTTAGCTTATTATTTAGGTATTGAAGTTTCTTGAGATGAAGGTTACAACTCGACAACATGTTCAATGGGATAGGGGCTCAAACTGTCAAAAGCCGAAGACGAACCAGAAGTAACTATCGTACAATAGCGGGATGTCTTAATTATTTGTTACATACGCGTCCAATTTTTTCATATTCGGTGAGGGTGGTTAGTCGGTATATGCAAATCCCAAGAGAATCACATGCGATTGCAATAAAACAAATTCTACATTGTCTTCGGGGAACAGATTCCTTTAGGATAAAGTATGAGTGAAATGATAGTTTGAAAATGGTGGGTTACAACGATAGCAGTCACAGTGTAGACAAAGATGATGGATGAAGTGCTATCGGTCATGTTTTTTTGTTGTCTTGGATCTTTACCAATAACGTGGTGTTCGCAAAAACAAGCTACCGTGGCCTTATCTTCATGCAAGGCTGAATTCATGGCAGCAAACGTAGTTACATGACAAGAAATTTGGCTCTAAGAGTTGCTCGTATAACTGAAGGGACAGGAGAAACAAAAGTTGTTGATTTGGGTTGATAAATAAATCTACTAACGCGTCATCAAAGAATATGGTTTTTCATGGTAGAAGCAAACATATCCATTCATGATATCATTTTATTCGTGAGTGTGGTGGAAAACGAATAAATGACGGTTAAAAACGTATCTAGAGACAAACAAAAAGCAGATTCGTTGACGAATTGAAAGCCTTGGCGCAAATCAGGTTCAAGGATATGAGAATGTTACTTGGTGTACAAGAATTACCATACACGACTCAAAATTTTAGGGGGTGATTGTTGGCTAATTTCCTAGTCATGTGTGGCAGGTGCGTGGGACGGCTAAGGATAGCTTGGAGTACAAATTAAGTTGTTAACAAACAAGTGGAGGTTTCAAATGACAAGAAATTTTTTTGTAAAAAGTAAGAAAGAAAAAATTTCAAACAATAACAATGCTTCATTTAATAGTTGTATTTAATGTTATTGTAAAGGTATATTGGTAAACTTACATATAGATCATTAATATGTAGCAATCCACTTTAATAAACTAACTATATTAAGTTTGTAACTTATTTTCAAAATATATTTTTTTCCAAAAAAAAAGAGTGTAGGATAAATTACGAGCTGTGTAGGATAAAGTGTATGACAAATTTCAAAATGTGTAGGATAAATTTTGATATGTGTGGAGAAAAAGTTTGTGTAGAGGATGACAATCTTTATGGTTAATTAATTAATTAGTTAAAGATAATAATAAATTAAATAAAAGAAAAACTATTTAATATTTTCCCATTATATATTTGTTTTTTTTTTCTTCTAATTTCTTTTCAAATTATCCTCCCCTAACAAACAATTGATTAAATGGTGGATAGCTATCATGTGTTTATTTGATATATGTAGTGGTGTAAACGAGTCGGGCCGAACCCGAGCTCAACTGTGCTTGAGCTCGGCTCGTCATGTTTTTTTAAGCTCGAACTCGAGCTCAGCTCAGCTCGATTCGAGCCTACTAATTTGAGCTCGAGCTTGGCTCACGAGTAAAACACAAAGCTCGAGCTCGGCTCGAGCTATTTTAAAAACAACCTCAGACGAGCTAAAAACTTGACTCGAGCTCGCTTCAGTGTCGCTTAAACGAGCCAAAGATCGGCTCGAGCTCGGCTCGCCAATGTTATCATCATTATTATTATATTATAGAAAAAATAAATAATTTTTTTTGGGCTCGTTTAGGCTCGTTCAGGCTCGAGCTCGGGCTCGATAACTAAACGAGCTCTATTTCAGGCTCAAGCTCGTTAAAGCTCGGCTCGTTCGAACTTTTAACCGAGCCGATAACGAGTAGCTCTCGAGCCTCTGGGCTTATTTACACCCCTAGATATATGTTTGAAGACTTGTTAGATGATTATTATGTATTTAGTTAATTGTAATACTAGTTATAGTGTAATGCGTTAAGTTAGTTGTATATGCCACGATGATGGGTAGGAATAATGAAGTTTTAAGCCAATTTCTTCACAATAAAAAAATGGGTGTTAGCCAATTAACTTCGTGTGATTTCCGATTTTATCAAACCCGATACCAATTGATTTTAATATTATCTAAACATAGAAGTTTACAGACGATTATATATAATTTAAATCATAACTTTAAGAAAACAATTCTATCAATTTTAAACATATTTAACTTACTTTTTTTATATTAGGGTGATTTTATATTGAAGAAGTTAAAGCTTTAGGCTTCTTATGGTTCAAACATAAGGAATTGGTTTTTAATGAGGCTAGCTAGAAAACGTTTTCAACTTGTAATTTTTTGGTTTCCTTTATTTGTTTTTGTCTTTGTAGCTTTGTTTCCTCCAGCTTCTTGCAAGGGGGGTCCATTTTAATGAAATGCCACCTTAAAAAAAAAAAAAAAACTAACAAACTTTAACATAAAATACCATATTACACATTTTTTTCATTAACTAAAATCAACATACTAAATTATCATTCAAGTATAGAAAGTTATTTATTTTGTTCATTAACTAGTCTCAGTCTACCATCTTAGTATACGAGTCAAATATGTAATTCATACGTAGTTTGTTCGGCCTAACTAATAAAGAAAAACATGATAATAAAAGCAAATACGACTTTAGCTAGGGTGGCTGCTTCATACAAGTTAATTGTGATTTGTGAAATCTACCTAATCAAAAACAAAGAACTTAGTCCCAAGACAGACGTGTGTAAGTTTTTCTTATCATGGGACCAAGATATTAATTTCCAGGATTTGAAAGCGGTGGAGGTATCCACACACCCCCCCAAAGTATCTACACACCCCTTAACCTTAAATGACCATCATTGCCCAATACGCCTGAAACTGACCCCACCCATACGCCCCTCATTGCCCAATACGATTGAAAAGTATTTACACACCCCCCTGCCATCTAATTAATGCCAATCATTGGGTGTCAGCCAATGATTACCAATGATTGGGGTGTGTGGAACTTTATTTTGATAGGGTATTTGTATGGGGAAGTTTTGAAATATTAAGAAAATTAATTTTTTTTTTATAAAATGTTGTTATAAAAAATTGTGTTAGTATTATAAAAACTTCATATTTTTATGAAATGAATTGTGTATATTATTAAATGCCAATTTTTTATAAGTATTATTAAATGTCAATTTTTTTTTTATAAAACGAATTGTATATATTATAAAATGCCAATTTTTTATAAGTATTATTAAACGTTTTATTAAATGTCAACTTTTTTATTTATCAATTATTATTATGTGTTTAATTTTATTAAATGGGTATATTATAACGTTTTATTAAATGTCAACTTTTTTATTTATCAATTATTATTATGTGTTTAATTGTTTCTATAACGCAATGTGTATGTTAAAAAATGTCAACTTCTGAAAGTCTTTAGTTGTTTTCCAATTGTCGTTTATTAACCATAACGCAACAAGAAACGTAATTTAAAATGTAATTAAACATCGTTTTATATTAATACACAAAACATGTAACTTTGATGAATGCGACTAAACCCTAAACCCTAGATCGCTAATTGTTACATATTTTTGAATTCCTGTACAGGAAAACGATGGGTGCAGCATACACAATATAAAGACAGCCACGGTTGTCTTGAAATTGTGTACCGAACCCAACCTTCCAACGGGATTCTGCTTCACATCTACCACACTGAAATGGCATAAGGGATCAGGAGGTTGGAGTAGTGGAGTCGGCATTTCGTTTATCAACCACCGTCCAGCCTTCCGCGTCTTTTCGGGATGGTGAGCGAAGTAGCATTCCCGTTGGTGGAAGGCTCGTGAGAACACTAATGAACTCCTCTCTTGGAAGGACATGTTACGGGGCGGACCGCGTTGGCTAGCGTCACTTGGAGCTGACGAGTCAACAGGCTACTCCGATAACACGTAATCCTAGATCGGCGTTCTAGTGCATGAATCTGAAATACGAACGTAGTTTCTCCATATACCATCATGCGTCTGAACCGGCTTTTAAACCGGACTGAATCTACGGAGAAACTGTTCGATTTCACGGTTTGTTAGAGAACCTGGTTCAGATACACAACGGTCTCTTTGCTTCATCCACTAGAACTATTTGTGTATGCATTCTTTTGGTACTTGGAGCTGACGAGTCAACAGGCTACTCCGATAACACGTAATCCTAGATCGGCGTTCTAGTGCATGAATCTGAAATACGAACGTAGTTTCTCCATATACCATCACGCGTCTGAACCGGCTTTTAAACCGGACGGAATCTACGGAGAAACTGTTCGATTTCACGGTTTGTTTGAGAACCTGGTTCAGATACACAACGGTCTCTTTGCTTCGTCCACTAGAACTATTTGTGTATGCATTCTTTTGGTAGTTACCAAAAGAATGCATACACAAATAGTTCTAGTGGACGAAGCAAAGAGACCGTTGTGTATCTGAACCAGGTTCTCAAACAAACCGTGAAATCGAACAGTTTCTCCGTAGATTCCGTCCGGTTTAAAAGCCGGTTCAGACGCGTGATGGTATATGGAGGTCACGGAACTACCGGGCGCCGGTAGATGCTATCAAGAGTGCACCGTCAGAGTTCCGAGTGACTTGGCTAATGATGTTGGATGATGCATCCCCCACCGCCAAGCACCTCACCCTAGACCGACGTCCCGACGCGTGAATCTGAAATATGAACGCAGTGCACTTCTCCATAAGAATTACGTTTCCACCACCGTCAAAACACCGACTTTCGATATCCTGTTAAAAAACATAGAATTATAGTGTTAGACTCGATATTAGAAATTATATTGTAAAATATAATAAACAAACAACACCACCACCAACACCACCACCACCACCACCACAGCCGACCACCCACCACCACCACAGCCGACCTTACCACCACCAAAACCACCACAGCCTACCACCCACAACACAACACCACCGTCAACCACCACCACCCCAGCCGACCCACCACCACCACCACCACCACAGCCTACCCACCACCACCACCACCACCACCCCATCCGACCCACCACCACAACCACCCCAGCCGACCCACCCCCACCACCACAACCACAACCACAACCACAACCCCAACACCACCATCACCCCAGCCGACCCACCTCCACCACCACCACCACCCCAGCCGACCCACCCCCACCACCACAACCACAACCACAACCCCAACACCACCACCACCACCACAACCCCAACCCCAACCCCAACCCCAACACCACCACAAACCGCCAAAATAAAACCACAAAAAAACAAGGGTAAACTAACCTTGAATATTTCGACCATATAGACCGATACGAGAGCAAAAACTATACGAGAGACGCGTGCGGTCCCCTTCCGGATTGTCATCGTGTGGTCCAGAACTCGTCTAACCAAAAAATAACTTTTGTATTTGGATATGTACACTGTACTTGTTCTCGGTTAAAGTATAAAGGAAGTGAAACTGAACTTCAATGAGACCCGTATGGGTCGATGAGAGGCATATACAAGTGGGGTGTCATAAATGTCCTGTCAACTTTTCAGAAAAGGTAGGTGGATATGGGTCTCATCGGGCTATACGAGGCATATGGGCTGAAAAGTTGTCAGGATCCGTACCCACCATACGCGCGTATGGGCCTATGAGCGGCATATTGGTTTGGTTTTTTTTTTTAAAAGCTTGTATATGTTGGTTGCAAATGTCGGGTATTTTTGTCATCCTTACTTGCCATAGAAATATACACCATCTTCACAAACACAAATTCACAATGGTTGTTTGCAGATGTGGTAGGACGGCTGCACTAAGAACATCTTGGACTGAAGCTAATCCCGGACGTCAATTTTACACTTGTCACAGTATGGTATGTTTTTAATGTATTTTTTTTCCATTAACCCTTGTATATTAGTGATTTTTTTTTTCGTGTCAGCGTTCTAAGTGCAACTTCTTTGTGTGGGTCGATCCTCCCATGTGTCGTCGAGCATGTGTGGTCATCAAAGAACTGATGGATACGAAGGCTTTGCTTAAAAGCGAAGTCAATTTTTTGAGAGACGAGGTTCGAATTTATAAATTGCAAGAAGCGGAATTTGAAGATATTCATTCAAGTGTTGTTCGTAAGAGGGAACGTTGGTTGATAATCAGTTGGATTTTTTTTGTGTTGTTTGTCTTGTTATTTTTCATTGTTAGTATGTAAGTTTATGCAAGACATGTAATCAAATATTAGTTATAAATGCCGTTTTTTATATATATTAAGTTTTAAAAAAAATGTAATCGAATATTGTGTTGTTTGTCTTGTTATTTTTCATTGTTATTATATATACTAAGTTTTTTTTTAAATGTTGTCTTTTAAAATAAGTCGACTAAGCATAAATAACTAAGCATAAATAACAAAACGAACAAACATTCATCAAGTTACAAATGTTTAAACATACCAAAATAAACAAAAAGAAATAAATATTTGTTCATACATGCCCACAAATGTTTAACAAAATAAAATTCACCCAACAAAAACAAATACTAATCCTCCATCTCCTTATCGCTGTCGTCAGAATCATCCCCACCACCTGCCTGCGTCCCGGACGGATCTGCCTCCATGTCGAAACCCGGATACACTCGTGGATGTGGCGGGGGTCGAACCGGCAACCCCGCCTGGGTACGTCTCTCGGCCTCACTAGCCATCACCCACTCCATCAAATCCTCCATCCGGTCCATCCGCCTGTCCATCCGCTGAAACTGCTGTGTCCAGCTGGCCATCATACCATCATGACCCGCCACCAGCCTCTCAAGGAGACGTTGGGTGGACTGAGGCAACCGCACTGCATGATAAACGCGTTATGGAATCTGTGGCGGCTCCTGCGGATGCCCCTGGTCAACCTGAGGCTCTATGTCTCCATCCATAGCAGGCATGTCAGCAATATGCGGCATCTCCACCTCCCCAGCCTCGAGCAGTGGCTGGTGGACTATCGGTTGGGGTTCATAAATCTGTTGGTGTTCGTCAACAAACCGATGCCCGATATCCGGAAATTTCACCGCAATCTTCATCCCTCTCATCGTCCTAAGATCTAAGAGCTCGTGTGGTGCTGGGGCCGGCATATCATCAAGGAATGGGTAATACAGACCGCAATGCTGGGCAATACGTGTGATAAACGCCCCTCTAATCAAACGGCTATGCCTCTGCCGTTTGCCGTACGAGGCGAAATACTCCGCCAGACAGCGATGGAGGGTGCAAGGTGTGCCTGTATATAAGCAGTACAGAAAGAACAAATCCACCTTCGTGACCCACTCTTTGCTTTTGACACGCGCAGAGATCAACGTGGCAATGCAGCGGTGTATGTAGCGAACGAGTGGGTCAGGAATGTCAGAAACTCGGACCTTCTTATCGAAGGGTCTTCCAGGACATAGAGTGGGCCACCAAGCAAACAACTGATCATCAGGCATAGCCCAAATCGCGGTGGTATAGATGTCCTGAACCAACTCATCATCGGTATAGAACCCGGTGGCAACAGCAAACTGACGCAGCGACCAATTTTGTCGCTGCCCGAACAAACAGAAAGATACCTCGGGAGGCGGTGCTTCCACGTTCGGATCGTCCATATCCGAATTGGGCCGATCAGCCGGCCGTGGACGAAACACGAATGTGGACAGAAACTCCACCATCATGGTCCTATAAGATGGCCCAGCCGCCACCGAAAACATGCGATCCCACGGGGAATTCTCCCTGATCAAACCCCGGGCTCTCTCCTCCTCCCCGACCTCCCGTAAAGCCTCCCATGACAACG
This sequence comes from Helianthus tuberosus, assembly GCA_030545235.1. Lineage (NCBI taxonomy): Eukaryota > Viridiplantae > Streptophyta > Magnoliopsida > Asterales > Asteraceae > Helianthus > Helianthus tuberosus. The sequence goes on from CM060404.1 coordinate 88,784,657, forward strand.
CCCTCTGCCGACCCACCTTCATTTGTCGCAACCTGTTAAAACGTTTATACTCCCTAGAATTGTTCGGGTAGTCCATAAAGGGATTACCCGAACAATCACCCCCGGCCATCTCATCAAATCTAAGCACCTGTATCGCACCAAACTCCTCCTCGTCTGACGACATATCTGCAAAACTTAATATATAATACGTGTCATATTATAAACTTTTTACAATTTTTATAAACTTGTAAGAAATTTCTAACAAATTAACATCTAAATAATCGACAAACCACCACCACCACAACCACTACCACCACCACCACAACAACCACCACCACCACCACAACCACCACCAACACAGCCGCCTAACCACCACCACAGCCGTCAATAACCACCACCACAACCACCACCACCGTCAAACCCCCACCACCACCAAACCCGCCTAACCACCACCACACCCGCCTAACCACCACCACAGCCGTCAATAACCACCACCACAACCACCACCACCACCACCACCGTCAAACCCCCACCGCCGTCAATCCCCCACCACCGTCAAACCCAACACCGCCGTCAAACCCAACACCAACACTACCGTCAAACCCAACACCACCGGCCATAATTTAAAAAAAAATAAAAATAAACGAAGGAAAGATGAAATAATACACTAACCTTTTATGAAAATATGGACCGTATAGGTTGATACGTTCTTAGCTGAGCTATACGAGAGAGACAGTGTGTGTTTCTTGGTGTTTTAGTGTGTGGGTTTTAGATCTATTCTCTATTTGGTCAAACCTGAAAAGTAGTTTTTGAATCAATGAGGGGCGTATAGGGCAAAAAGGGCGTATAGGAGTTGTTGTTAAAGCGTACGAAGTGTATAAAGGATTTACTAGAACCAATTTATCAGCTCCTGTACAGGAGGATAAACTGGTTAAGGCTTGTGTGTTCTATGCGAGTTGTGCGAGTTCGAATCCCGGGGGAGGCCGGTCCGAGACAGAAGGACCCCTCCCTTTTTTATTTGACATTTTTTATTATTCATTTATTTATATTAAAATTAATTCCTTTTAAAAGTGGAAACCACCAGGGGAGGCTTTTTGGTCAATGAGACACTCATAAGGTGTCAACCAGGGGAGGCTTGTTGATCAATGAGAACCTTATAGGAGTTGTAAATGGGTCTCATTGCCCTATACGGCTCATATGAAATTAATTTTTTTAACAATTTTATGTGGTAATTAAGGGTTTTTTATGTTATAAAACATCCTAATTAATTTTTTTTTTAAATTGTTGCATACACTATATTTCACGGATGTTACACCTTTGCCACGTTAACAAATTCTTTTTCGTGAAGTTCTATTACTATCTACTAACGCCCTACCCCTGTGTAATACGATACATGTGCATTGTCACCCATTCATATCTTCTATACGTCGGTGAGGTATTTCAAAGTCCATTTCGTACGGACATCGGACAATCATCCCGTTAACTTAGCAATAATAATAATAATAATAATAATAATAATAATAATAATAATAATAATAGTAATAATAATAATAATAATAATTAATACGATACATGTACATTGTCACCCATTCATAGCTTCTATACGTCGGTGAGGTATTTCAAAGTCCATTTCGTCCCGGCAAACGGGTCGGGCCGGGGATCGGGTACGGTCTTTGACCCATGACGATATTTTATGAAATGAATTTTGTGTATTATAAAATGTCAAATTTTTTATTTATCAATTATTATTATGTCTTTAATTAGTATTATAAAACGTCAACATTTTTTTAATTAGTATTATAAAACTTCTACATTTGTTTTATCAAGTGTTATTATAAAACGTCAAATTCTCTATAATCCATAACGCAAATGTAAGTGAACATTCTTTGATAAAATAACACAAAACACAACACTTTCATACAAAATGTAATACAATACATCGCCGAAACCCTAAACCCTACACACTAAATCGCTAACTATTACATATTATTACTTAGATTCACACGAACCCGTTGTGTATCTGAATCAGGTTCTCAAACAAACCGTGAAATCGAACAGTTTCTTCGTACAACTGTGGCTAATGGAAATGCATGAAAAATATGATGAAGAAGTTGATTCTCGATTTCAGTTATTTCTGTTGATTCTTGATTTCAGTTATTTCTGTTGATTCAGTAATTCAACGTATTTTAGTTGGTTTCGAATATACCCAAAGAGATCTGAACCAACCGAAATCCACTTCCGAGACGATTCAAGTGAGTCCTATGAAGCAACCGAAATCGGAGCGCGCCGCTTAAATCGGAGGACAAGTAGAGTAACGTTACCGATCAGTCCGTTGACCAGAAACTGTTCGTGAATCTGGAATACGAACGCAGTTAAGCGTTTGAATCTGAAATATGAACGCAGTGTACTTCTCCATAAGGATTACGCTACCACCACCGTCAAAACACCGACTTTCGATATCCTGTTAACAAAACATACAATTATAGCATTAAACCCGACATCCGAAAATATATTGTTAAAAATAATAAATATAATAATAAAAATGACATATGCACATTTAAAAAAACCCGATGATATAAGTCTAGACCCGGCAAACGTGTCGGTCCGGGGGTCGGGTAGGGTTACCCTACCACCACCACCACCACCACTACCACCACTACCACCACAGCCACCACCAACACCACCACCACTACCACCACAACCACCACCACACCCGCCTAACCACCACCACCACCACTACCACCACATCCACCACCACAGCCACCACCACACCCGCCGAACCACCACCACAGCCACCACCACCACCACAACCACCACCACCACCACCACAACCACCACCACCACCACCACTCCCACCACCACTGCCGTCAATCACCACCGCCGTCATTCCCCACCGCCGTCACTCCCCACCACAGTCAATCCCCCACCACCATCAAACCCAACACCACCGTCAAACCCAACACCACCACAAACGGCGGAAATAAAACCAAAAAATAAAAAAAGGTTGAAGATTAAGCAATAAAATTTGGAATACAAACTAACCTTCATCGTGTGGTCCAGAGTTTGTCTTGTGAAAATCGTGTGGTCCAGAGCGTGTGTGTGTGTTCTTGGTGTTTTAGTGTGTGAGTTTTCAAATTTTAGATCTAGTTTACCCCTTTATTGAAGTTGGGAAAGTGTTTGTGTTCAATGAGGGCCGTATGGTTCAATGAGCAACTTATAGGAGTTGTTGGGTTTAAAGCATATGAAGTCTATAAAGGATTTACTAGAACCAATTCATCAGCTCCCATACAGGAGGATAAACTGGTTAAGGCTTGTGTGTTCTATGTGAGTTGTGCGAGTTCGAATCCCGGGGGAGGCCGGTCCGATACAGAAGGACCCCTCCCTTTTTTATTTGACATTTTTTATTATTCATTTATTTATATTAGAATTAATTCCTTTTATTAAAAAAAACAGATTTCATTTTTAAATCCCTTTATAACAATAGTAACAATAATAATAAATAATAATAATAATAAATAACAACAATAAATAATAATAATAAATAATAATAATAATAATAAATAATAACAATAATAATAAATAATAACAATAATAATAATAATTTTAACAACAACAATAATAATAACAATAATAACAATAATAATAACAATAACAACAATAAATAATAATAAATAATGATAATAATAATAATAAATAATAACAATAATAATAATAATAATTTTAACAACAACAATAATAATAACAATAATAACAATAATAATAATAATAATAATAATTTTAACAACAACAATTATATATATATTGTTTTCAAGGAATGATGAATAGTAAATTTATTTTTATAATAATATATAGTTTTTTATTGTTCTTTTAGTTAATAACATATTCTTTATTTTTATTTTTGCTTTTTAGGGACGATGAATAGTAAATTTATTTTTATAATAATATATAGCTTTTTATTTTATTGTTCTTTTAGTTAATATATTATAATAATTTATTATTATATTATATTTACTTTTAATAACATATTTTTTATTTTTATTTTTGCTTTTTTAAAATCATGTATTTCTTTTACCATTTTTTAGTAATTCTTTTTTTCTTTTTTGTTTTGAACATATATTAATTTATCGATTAATTTGATACTTTTTTAATAATTTACGTTTATAACTTTTTTATAAAAAGCTTAAGTACGTAGTTGTGCTTGATTTTTTCCCCGACATTCCATCATAAGTTTTGTTAAGAACGAATTTGTACTCATAATAAAATATTTATTTGGTACCATAAAACGGTACGATGATAAACTAAATCGTTCTAATGGTTTGGCTTTCGAAACAACATGTTTTATTTTCAAATCACCTTTGTTTTACATTATCATTTGCTCGGTTTCGCCGCAACGCGCGACGTAAAAAAAAACTAGTAATAATAACAATAACAATAATAATAAATAATAATAATAATAAACAATAATAGTAACAATAACAACAATAAATAATAATAATAAACAATAATAACAATAACAACAATAAAGAATTTCACGAAAAATAAATTGTTAACTTGGAAAAGGTGTTAGTAGATGTATCGTATTACACAGGGTAAGGCGTTAGTAGATAATAATAGAACTTCACGAAAAAGAATTTGTTAACTTGGCAAAGGTGTAACATCCATGAAATATAGTGTATGCAACAATTTAAAAAAAATATATTAATTAGGGTGTTTTATAACATAAAAAACCCTTAATTACCACATAAAATTGTTAAAAAATTAATTTCAAATGAGTCGTATCGAGCAATGAGACACATATACAACACCTATAAGGCACTCATTGATCAATAAGCCTCCCCTGGTTGACACCTTATGAGTGTCTCATTGACCAATAAGCCTCCCCTGGTGGTTTCCACTTTTAAAGTAGTTTTTGAATCAATGAGGGGCGTATAGGGCAAAAAGGGGCGTATAGGAGTTGTCAAATAAAAAAGAAAGGGGTCTTTCTGTATCGGACCGGCTCCCCCCAGATTCGAACTCGCACACCTACCACAGAAGACACAAGCCTTAACCAGTTTATCCTCCTGTACAAGAGCTGATAAATTGGTTATTGTATATCCTTTATACACGCTTTAACAACAACTCCTATACACCCCTTTTTGCCCTATACGCCCCTCATTGATTCAAAAACTACTTTAAAAGTGGAAACCACCACGGGAGGCTTATTGGTCAATGAGATACTCATAAGGTGTCAACCAGGAGAGGCTTATTGATCAATGAGCGCCTTATAGGTGTTGTATATGTGTCTCATTGCCCTATACGACTCATTTGAAATTAATTTTTTTAACAATTTTATGTGGTAATTAAGGGTTTTTTATGTTATAAAACACCCTAATTAATATTTTTTTTTAAATTATTGCATACACTATATTTCATGGATGTTACACCTTTGCCAAGTTAACAAATTCTTTTTCGCGAAGTTCTATTACTATCTACTAACGCCTTACCCTGTGTAATACGATACATCTACTAACACCTTTTCCAAGTTAACAATTTATTTTTCGTGAAATTCTTTATTGTTGTTATTGTTATTATTGTTTATTATTATTATTATTTATTATTTATTCTTGTTATTGTTATTATTGTTTATTATTATTATTTATTATTTATTGTTGTTATTGTTATTATTATTGTTTATTATTATTATTATTATTATTATTATTGTTATTATTGTTATTATTGTTATTATTATTGTAGTTGTTAAAATTATTATTATTATTATTGTTTATTATTATTATTATTGTTATTATTTATTATTATTATTATTGTTATTATTTATTATTATTATTATTATTATTATTGTTATTTATTATTTATTGTTGTTATTGTTATTATTGTTTATTATTATTATTGTTATTATTGTTGTTGTTAAAATTATTATTATTATTGTTATTATTTATTATTATTATTATTGTTTATTATTATTTATTATTGTTATTGTTATTATTGTTTATTATTATTATTTATTATTTATTGTTGTTATTGTTATTATTATTGTTTATTATTATAATAATAATAATTATAATAATAATAATAATAATTATAACAAATAATAATAATAATGATAATAATGATAATAATAATAATAAAACATATGCACATTAAAAAAAACGATGTTATATCTAGTCCCGGCAAACGGGTCGGGCCGGGGGTCGGGTACGGTCTTTGACCCATGACGATATTTTATGAAATGAATTTTGTGTATTATAAAATGTAAATTTTTTTATTTATCAATTATTATTATGACTTTAATTATTTTTCACTTGTCATTTATTAACCATAACGCAATAAATACACAAAACATCGTTTTATATTAATACACAAAACATGTCATTTTAATACAAAATGTAACGACTAAACCCTAAATCGCTACTTGTTACATATTCTTAAATTCTTGCAAACTGTATCAGTTATTCAGATCTCTATTCGGTCACCATATTGTTGCTATCAAGTTTAAGGATGCGTTCCACGGTAAACGTGCTTTCCGCTTCCCCATTACCACATGAAGAACCTCCGACCTGATCTGGTGCTCCCTCGTTGTTACAGAAGATATCTCAGTAACCGGTTCCACAGCATGAAGAACCAATCCGTACAGAAGGAGTTCTCCCTCGAGGTTGCTGACGCAGAAGCATTGTCGTTGGTGGAGGTGGAAAAACATTCCAGTTCACCCTCATAGTCACCGGTAAATATCTACTTCCACCGTCACAGACTGTGGGTGCAGAAGCATCGTCGTTGGTGGACGTTCCGGTGCATGAATCTGGAATACGAACGCAGTTAAGCGTTTGAATCTGAAATATGAACGCAGTGTACTTTTCCATAAGGATTACGCTACCACCACCGTCAAAACACCGACTTTCGATATCCTGTTAATAAAACATACAATTATAGCATTAGACCCGACATCCGAAAATATATTGTTAAAAATTATAAAAATAACATATGCACATTTAAAAAAAATGATGATATAAGTCTAGACCCGGCAAACGTGTCGGGCCGGGGGTCGGGTAGGGTTACGCTACCACCAACACCACCACACCCGCCTAACCACCACCACCACCACCACCACCACAACTACCACCACTCCCGCCTAACCACCACCACCACCACCACTACCACCACAGCCACTACCACCACACCCGCCTAACCACCACCACAACAACAGCTACCACCACCACCACAGCCACCACCACACCCGCCGAACCACCACCACAACAATCACCACCACCACAGCCGTCAATCCCCACCACCACCACCACCACAACCAGCACCACCACCACCACAACCACCACCACCACAGCCACCACCACAACCACCACCACCACAACCAGCACCACCACCACCAAAACCAGCACCACCACCACCACAGCCACCACCACAGCCACCACCACCCCCACTGCCGTCAATCACCACCGCTGTCATTCCCCACCAAAGTCAATCCCCCACCGCCGTCATTCCCCACCACAGTCAATCCCCCACCACCATCAAACCCAACACCACCACAAACGGCAGAAATAAAACCAAAAAATAAAAAAAAGGTTGAAGATTAAGCAATAAAATTTGGAATACAAACTAACCTTCATCGTGTGGTCCAGAGTTTGTCTTGTGAAAATCGTGTGGTCCAGAGCGTGTGTGTGTGTTCTTGGTGTTTTAGTGTGTGAGTTTTCAAATTTTAGATCTAGTTTACCCCTTTATTGAAGTTGGGAAAGTGTTTGTGTTCAATGAGGGTCGTATGGTTCAATGAGCAACTTATAGGAGTTGTTGGGTTTAAAGCGTATGAAGTCTATAAAGGATATACTATAACCAATTCATGAGCTCTTGTACAGGAGGATAAACTGGTTAAGGCTTGTGTGTTCTATGCGAAATGTGCGAGTTCGAATCCCGGGGGAGGCCGGTCCGATACAGAAGGACCCCTCCCTTTTTTGAATCAATGAGGGGCGTATAGGGCAATAAGGGGCGGATAGATTTTTGAATCAATGAGGGGCTTATGAAGTGTATAAAGGATATACTATAACCAATTTATCAGCTCCTGTACAGGAGGATAAACTGGTTAATGCTTGTGTGTTCTATGCGAAGGGTGCGAGTTCGAAACCTGGGGGAGGCCGGTCCGATACAGAAGGACCCCTCCCTTTTTTATTTGTGTAATTCTAATTTTTTTATTATTCATTTATTTATATTAAAATTAATTCCTTTTATTAAAAAAAACAGATTTCATTTTTAGTTTGAGTCAACAATTTTAAATCCCTTTAAAACAATAGTTTTCTTTTATTTTGTACTCTTTTCTTTTAAATGAAGCACTTTAATTAAAAAAAAATTATAAAAAAATTGTTGCGTACACTATATTTGACGGATGTTACAATATATTTAAATTATAATAAAGAGAAACATTAATAAGGTCGTTGCGTACACTATGTTTCACGGATGCTACACCTAACACAAGTCAATAACTTCTTTTTGTCGAGTTCTATTACTACGTAGTAACGCCCTACCCTGTGCAATACGAGACATGTACATTGTCTCCCATTCCATAGCTTCCATACTTCGGTATATATTCCAAAGTCCATTTGGTACTGGCATCCGGCTATCATCCGCTAACTTAACCATGATGAAATGGCTATCTTCGACATAAACAATCGTTAAAATGGAATGGTTCGGGTAAACCCGCGGTCCATCGAAAATCGGGAAGTAAGTTTGACAAACACCGTTGCTTAAATGTTGAACAATCACCCCAAATTTTTGAGCCACCAACAACCCTGTGTAGGGCAACCACATCCAGCATGCCATAGGTGCAGGTTCAACATTTAACCAATTTATCGATCGATACACATTATCGTAACATCCCTTGTCCAATGATTCGAGTATATGGCCCCAACGCATTCTGTTAATGAACATCTCGTCGAGTAGCTCTTGACGGACCCACTTCCACTCTTTCTGGTCATACCCCAAACCCATAGCTATGGATCGAAACCCACAGTTACCGTCCGGCTGGGCATCTTCGATATGCGTTATGTATCTCCGATAGCTAGATGGAAGCCAATCCTTAAAACGCTCGATCACGTTTTTGTCCCTATAATTGGCAAAAAAAAAATAAAAAACTAAAAAATATTAAAAAATAAAAAATTGAAAAAGAATTCTAAATATATGTATGTATATACGTATGTACCTGTGCCCGGCCAACCGTGGAAAGTCTTTATCTATAATTGGAAGTGTATTTTTTTCTTCTTTGGTTTTCTTTGAACGACTACGTCGCACATTTGGCTTTTGAGTGTAGTCGTTCCTCTGTGATTCAGGTTGTTTATCTTTATTCTTTTGTTGTTTTACTTTCGTAGTTGGGCGGCCCCTAGTATCTTGTTGTACCTCAGGCGGTTGATGGTCAGTCATACTTGGATTCAACACCGCTTTCATCTTCGACAACATACTTTTTACCACTAGAGGTGGCTACGTATGTAGTTGCTGTGTGAGGTTATCCATTTCCGCCTGAATATTACACTCGTCTTGATTAAGTTCTTCTGTCGAAAAATCAAGTTTTGTCCAGAATTTATCTATCGCGGCAAGTGGAATTTTGCAACCTGTTTTTCAAGAATCATTGTTAAAACATGAAGTATAATGATGATTATATTCTATGGATCGAAGCATATGTTATAGTTGTTATGTTACCTGTATTTTCCCACCAATCCATCTGACAAGCACATGGCAACCCACAACCCGTAGAAAGCTGGTGGCCACAAGTCCCCCCTCCTGCCCTCAATGCATTTAGCTTCTTCCACTCGACAACCAATAACTCTAAGCCTTTTAGGGAAACATTACCGCGTAGGTTGTCAAAAAATAGAAATCTGTGGTCCCCCATTTGCACGGACCTGCTCTCCTGAAAACTAAGTTTTATTTGTATCTTTTGTGACTCTACAACTTTGCCAACATGACACACAAGTCTATGGAGCGAGTTGTTTGGCCCTTTAATGTATCTCTTAAACTTAGAATGCTGGCTTTCAACTCTGTTGGTTGTATGTTGACCAAAATTGGGGACCGTGTTAGTCCAAGCTGAAACGAACTTTTCTTTATAATCTTTCAGCCACACATCATAAAAATAATCCACAACATCTGAAAAAAAAAATTGAATACGATGATTTGTAATGTTTGTATGTATATATGTATGCATGAATGTATGTAAACTAATATAATATGTACCTGATCGTCCGTCGTTAACCAGTCGCGTGAAAAGCCGCTGAAAGTTATAATTGTATATCGTTGGAATGGGAGAATTACACAGTCGAGACCAAGAAAGCTTGAATATTTTCCAGTCTTCATCCGTAAATTTTGCCCGACAGTGTTTTAGAATATTCTGTGAGATGTGCCACCTACATAGCAATTTGGAAGCTTTTGGGAATACTTTATCGCAAGCATTCATCAAAGCTTGATCCCTATCTGTTACAATTACACGTGGCTCCATGCAATCTACCAACAATTCTTTGAGCTTCTCCAGGACCCATAAGAAGTTATCTTTTTTTTCTTTAGAGACAAACGCATGAGCCACACAAAAAGACTTGTGTGTCGATGTCACACCCACAACTTGAATGAACGGAAGCTTATACTCATTCGTCTTGTAGGTAGCATCAATCATCAACACATGTGGGAATGCACACCACATGTTGTACGAGTCCGGATGAACGAAAAAAACCTCCTCGACCGCGTTTGTGGAGGGATTCACTCTGGTGAAATAAACGTACCTTTCTTCTTGCAACATGCTCTCCAATATCTGCATTGGAGTTCGATCGCCGTACATTTTTCGTTTAATCTTTTTAATCACGTTTTGTACATCTTGTAGAATGCACACGCTATGTGGGTACTGATTTCTTATGGTTAAATGTATATTTGTAGGCTCCATGTCTTGCATATAAAGTCTCTCCACCAGTGATTCTTCGTCCGGGGTCAGCCTTCTAGCAAACGCGTGGCCCTCAAGAAATTCAGCAGCTCATGGTTGTGAATGTTTTTCTTCTCCACAAGGCTCCAACTACCACTACTTGAGTCTAGTTTCCCTATCAGACTAAAAGGATAGCCGACCTTTTTGCTACCGGAACGCCGAACGGATGCTTTACTTTTGTGTTCGCCGCCACGATCGCATTGCAACCATATCTTCACTGTCCTTGCTGACGCACCTTCGCCTTTTTTCCTCGTTCGTTGGGTGACAATGACGTAACCTTTCGCAACTTCTCTTTTGTATACCCAATTCTTCAATTCTTCAAGTGACCCAAATACCTCAAAAAAAAAAGGTTCATTAGAAATCCACATAAATGAAATTAATATATTAATTTGTCAAAAAAACAATAAAAAAACTCGGGTTCAACATCGGGTTCGGGTTAATATGTATGACACATTTTAGGGTTTGTATAAAATTTCGTGTCATACATTTTCTGTGAAATAATCAGTATACATGCCTCGTTCGTGTTCGTTCGGTTCATTTACAAGCCTAAGTAATCTATTTTTAACAAAATTTTTCACCAGAACATATATAATATTTCACCAAAATGATAACGAAATCGGGTTAATATGTATGACACAATTTCGGGTCGGGTTCGGGTTAAGGTCGGGATGGGTCAAACATTTTCTAGATTTCTCCTACCTAATAAAAATTATATACATACGAATAACACGTATACAAAATCATTTTATCCACTCTAAAAATTATATCAACATTATGTAACACGAATAACACGTAATTGACGGTTATGTCATACATCTTTTGTTTTTTTCTCGTCATTAGCACCTTCCTCGTTAGCAGGTTCCTCGTTAGCACGCTCGTCGTCGTGAACACCTTCCTCGTTAGCAGGTTCGTCGTCGTCAACATCCTCCTCAAAGTACATTACACCTTCCTCGATTTCGTTATCATTTTCCTCAAAGTCCTTAGCACATTCCTCGACTTCGTTATCATTTTCCTCAAAGTCGTTAGCACCTTCTTCAACTTCTTTATCATTTTTCTCATACTCCTTAGCACCTTCCTCATACTCTAACTTGTGTTTGTTTTCCGTATACGAATGGTAAGTCTCGTATTCGTGTCGCGGATAACTTTGGGCAATATTGTAAGATGGTTCCCCCTCATCTATAAACACCTGGTTCAAGTCAGGTAACGTGGGTCGCACACCCCCGTCATCACAACGAGGCACGGACACAACCTCCTCCTCACCTCGATCAACGCCGGATAACCAAACGCTTTCGGAGACGTACGACAGGGTTCGAATCTTCGCCAAAAATATTACCAATGCCCCAAAACGACATCTTTATGCTTCACGGTCTCAACCAAATTTTTAGTTAAGAATCTTCATGAGTTCAGTCGGAATTTTGCGAGTTTGAAAAAAATTGGAAGCCATAAATCCCGTATGCTTGGGTAAACAAACATTTTTTCTCGATAAAGGTCGTATAGGTCGATAAGGGTCATATGGGTCATTTTCACGCTTTTTCAGACTGAACTCCTTTCATGTCAGTAATTATACCTTAAAATCATCAAAAGTCGTGCCGATAAGCCTCTCATTGCTCAATGAGAGGCGTATAGGGTTTAATGCTCCAACTACCACAACCTTATATGCCTCTCATAGAGCAATGAGAGGCTTATCAAAACACTTTTTCTGGCACATTAATTGCTTTCACACTGTATACGCCCCTTATTGCCCTATATGCCACCTCTGGAGGGTGTGCACACAAAAAGGGGGGTGTGTCAATACCCTCACCCTTTGAAAGTTACAAGTTACAACCAAAGTATCAAACACAAACAGTGCCGAAGAAGCAGTAGTCAATGAACATATCTTGTGCATCATGTGAGTGATTTACTGGTCAACATTCGACATCCTTATCGCATTTGAACAAGTCAATCGACCGACTAAAGGTCGATCCTTAAAGTATTCAATCCAGATAAGCCTTCATGTAATTATTTAGTTATTCAAACCCATTTGGTTAATATGAATGTTAGAATGTATTTTTACAAAGAAGATTCCAAAGACTTTTCTAGAACAATATTGAATGGCAACTTTTTTCAATGTTTGTTTGTAGTATTTAAGTAATAACTAGTATTTAGGACCCGTATGATACGGCGGAGGACTGTTAAACCGAACAAGTAAAAACGTTAATTGATACACACGTGTTGCGGCATGTTAATTCACATAAAATAAAATAGATTGAAACGTAAAACATAGAAAATAGTAACTAACTCGACTGACTTAGGACCCGTACGTAACGACCGGTGGAGAAAAGTTATAAAATGTTGAACCATATTTAATTGTTATTTTTTATTCTGTTTGCCATATACAACACATTTAAAATTGTGTTCACAAATTCGTATTTTGGTTTTACGTTTTTTTTTCCGGATTTTGTCATCGTTCGGTTGCTATCTAGCATAGTATTTGGTAGTCATATTTCAAATTTCAAAGTGGTCAACTTTGCTCCCAATTTCTAAAAAGACAAATTGGATTTAAATAATCCCAACTCACTGTTATTGGCCAATAATAATCCCAACTCATTTAATCACCAATAATAATCCGAACTTTTCACTTTTGTTTGTAAAATACACCCACATTAAAAAACACTAACTTGGTTAAAAAATTGCTGATGTGGCTTGACACGTGTGCACTGACGTGGCTGGTTAATTATAAAAGAAACCCAACATTAAAGCCATCTGTGTATAAAGGTTTTCACCCCCAAATTACAACTATCTATCCCCAAATAACAATCGCAGAGAATCACGATTCCCCTAAACCCTAATCAATCGAGAGAGCAAACGATCAAGTCATTGTATCAGGTTTGTTTTTTTAGTGCATTCTTCTTGTCTTTCTGTGATTCAATCCTAATCCACTACTGAACACACTGCCGCCGGAAACGAGAACCCACTTCCTCTGCCCACAATCTTCGGTCAACAAGCCCGTGACTAAAAAGAAGAAATCAAATTCGTCAACGAGTCTGAGTTATATCATGTTACCACATCGGAAGAAAACCAAGATGTCTTAGCGGAGTTGAAGTCCAAACAGTTCAGTGATCGATCGGACCGAGATATACGGAGGTGGTGGCTGGCTCACGGCGGTTCAAGAGCTGATTGATGGAAATCATAGATCGGTGGGTTCTTTTAACCAAAAAATATCAAAAACCCCAAAACCAAAAAATATAAAAAACCCACCACCACAAACCACCTCTAAATGTTAGTAAAATTTCTAAAGACACAAGTACAACTTTAAGATGTGCAACGATATGCCTTTGTGATACCGGCCACTGTGATTCCGGTCACTGTTATACCGCCGCCGCAAACTTTTGAATCTACAAACAACAAATGCCTTTTCTGAGATATTAGGTTGTTGTATGAGTGAAACGATTGGTAATAATGAGGAAAATTTGAGATGTAGTGGTGATGGTGGAAGATGATGGTTCTGGAACTAGTATAGGTAAAAAGAGATGGTAGAGAGAGATGGAGTAGAGAGGGAAAATGGGGCTTTAGAGAGAGAGAGAGAGACATGGACTGAGTTATATATTACTTTATTTTAAGATACCAGCCACCTCAGTGCACACATGTCAAGCCATATCAGCAATTTTTTTAACCAAGTTAGTGTTTTTTAACGTGGGAGTATTTTACAAACAAAAGTGAATAGTTTGGATTATTATTGGTGATTAAATGAGTTGGGATTATTATTGGCCAATAACAGTGAGTTGGGATTATTTAAATCCAATTTGTCTTCTAAAAACTCTATATAATATCACTTTGACCTTCTTGACGTTCGTCAACATTTTACATCACGAGAGTCACTTGGTGTGGAAATTCGTGTTTTTATTTTACATTTTTTCCTGATTTTGGTCGTCGTGTGGTTGCTGCTTAACACGCTTTTACATCATCTGCCCTGCAACGCTGGTAACACGGTTTTACGCTCCTTACACCGCAACGTGAGCGAGTTAAGAATAGTTTACCTTATACACGGATTAATGTAATAGTTTGGGTATTAATATTTTTTTTTCAAATTAATTTCTGTTTCAGAGTTTTCTGTTTTTCTATTTAAGATTTTGTAAAAATTCTGATAATGACTTTATCCGGATAGGCTGGTCTTGAAAGGCAATCACACACGCATACAATTCCTGATTTACTATTATGCGTTATAATAATATGAAAAAGAATATATTATATTATTATTAGAGTGAATTGCAAGTTTTGTCCTTTATCTTTATACCCAATTGCAGGCGGTGTCCTTTATCTTTAAAATTGACGAGTTTTGTAATTAATGTTTTAAATTCCTGCATGTTATGTCCTTTAACCCTAACCTAGTTAAATTTTTCTGTTAACTCAGATTACATAAGGGCATTTTTGTCTTTTTACCTTTTTATTTAAAAATAATTTAACAAATAAAAGAAAAATAAACAAAGATTAATATAGTATATACGTATATTGTATGTATATATAACAAATCCCTTTGTCTCTCTACCTTCCTCTCTCTCTCACTACCGTCACCACCATCACCACCAACCGCCACCACCACCTATGCTACCTGCCACCGTCTTGAAAAATCACATAATCCACTATTGTTACACGGACGAATGATCTGTCAGCTATTTCTTCACCGCAAATTTCTTTTGTTCTTAAATTCTACTAATTTCAACAGAATACTAACCTTCAAGGCCCTAATTGTCCATGCTATGACTTTTTGAAAAACTCAAAATAAAGATCATTTCAATTACAAAATAATGAACTTCTTATACACATAATTGAATTAGGCTAAATCTAATAGAAATCAACAAAGTTATCAACGAGTCTTCGGCCGTCACAGTTCTTGGTCGTTCCGAGAGAGAGAAAGATAATCGGAGATTGATTCAAGTCCGGCCGCCGTAGTGGTTCTTTTAGGTCGTTCCGAGAGAGAGATCTGTGATTTCCGGTCATTCTGAACATCTCCGACCTGCGATTTCAGATCTGAGAGAGAGAGAGAGAGAGATGTTCAGAATGACCGGAAGAGAGACGGGACCTGATGAAAGTGGCGGTTACCATTTTCATATCTGTGAAATGGTGTGCTTTGGTTGTTATGGTGGTGAAAGAAGGTTGTGGTGGTGGAAGAAGGTGGTTGAATTGGTACAGAGAGAGAGACAGTATGGAGGAAAAGAGAGGTTTTCTAGAGTGAGAAAGATATGTAGTAAATTTATATATTTTTTTCTTTTAAGGTATTTTTTAAAAGCAGGGTAAAAAGACATATATGTCCTCATGTGCAAGTCACATGATCAGATTTAACAGAAAAAATAAACTAGGTTAGGGTTAAAGGACATAACATGCAGGAATTTAAAACATTAAGTACAAAACTCGTCAATTTTAAAGATAAAGGACACCGCCTGCAATTGGATATAAAGATAAAGAACAAAACTTGCAATTCACTCTTAGGGTATCCGGGGCACACTCGGGGAGTGGGTTCGGTGACCACTTTCCCCGATCGGGAACACCGCCGCCATCACCGTGGGGACCCGATTCGGGGGGTGGTTTCGGTGGTTGTTCACCGCTTTGAATTGGCACATGGATCGAGGAACGGCTCTTTCTTTTGAACGGTCATAAAACAAAAAAAAAATTTCACTTTTTATACAAATATAAATAACCACACCCACCACTAATTATTTACACTCTCATCAAACCACACCACAACTTCACTTATTTTTTATACTCTCAAACCACACCCACTTCACAAATTTTTTATACTCTCAAACCACACCCACTTCAAACCGAGCAATGGAGAACCAACCCCGCGAAGCCAAGAAAAAAACTAAGGGACGAGGCAAGCAACCGTCTCGTGGTGGTTCGAGCGGTGCAAGTGCACAATCACAATCCCCTTTCGGATATATTTCACAACCCCCGTTTTTTTTCCAACAACCTTCACACCCCTCCTTTTACAACACCCAAGCAACCAACCTTCAACCCAATTTCGGCTATGGTTTTCAAAATTTGTTATCAATGGATGCTCCTCCTCAATCCCCCGCCTTCGACCCATATGGTTTTCGTTCCCCACAAGTTCCATCGGTCCAAGAAAATGTTGAACGTCCTCTACCTATTTACGACGACGAGGACGATGAGGTAGTGCCCGGCGACGAGGACGATGAATATAAAGTGGATGAAGATGCGGGCAACGAAGAAGATGACGCTCGGGATAAAAAGGGAAAAATGACGAGCGAAAAATGGACAAAGGTCCAAGAAGAGGCGTTGGCGAAGGCGTGGGTACATTGCTCTACCAACAAAAAGAAGGGCAATCAACAAAACCGCGATAGTTTTTGGCGTAAGATTTTAAATCATTTTAACGCCACCGTCGGTGGAAGTAACCGGACCGTGCATCAAGTACGGTCTAAATGGGGCCCGATGCACACGAAAATAAACTTTTTCAACGGCCTATACCAACAAGCGGTAAAAATTATATTTTTTAACATTGTATATTTTTTAATTTTCTTTACTAAGTTCATATTTTTTTAACACTTATTATTTTATAATATGTAGGATCGCACACGAGGAAGCGGAGTCAAGGATCTCGACGTGATGAAAGTCGCTTTAACAGAATTTAAAGAGAGATTTTCGAACGGTTTTCAACATGTCGAGGCATGGGAGGTCCTTCGAAAACACGACAAATGGGCCCAAGTCCCATTGTTGGGTGAGGAAGGGGAAGGTTCGGGACATAAAAGAAAGCCCGTTGAGGTGGACCCTTCCATACCCGATATGAACGAAGACCCCTCGCCACAAAGAGCACAACGGCGAGACAAGCGTCAAGCGACATCGTCCGAGGGAAGCTCGGCCGAGTTGGCGGAACAATTCAAAGAGTACACCGCCATGAAAGAAAAGAAGCACGCGATTGAATTGGAGGCGATTGAATTGAGGAAGAAAAGAGAGTCGCAGGCTCTCGAGCTCATATCGGAACAACGCGAGACGATGAAAAACGACAATTACGATCGAGATATGGAAACATTCATCAAGCCGCACGAGGATGCTCCGCCAAATATGTTGCCGTTCATCCTCGCCCGAAAACGCGACATCGCTAACAAGTACGGGTGGCCGTGCGATTTCTAAAATTATTATTTTCTAGTTTTAATGTAATTTTTATTTTCTAGTTTGAATGTAATTTTAATTTTCTAGTTTGAATTTAATTTTTATTTTTCTAGGTTGTTTTTTTTTTTAATTTAATGAAATGTCTTTTATTTAATTTTTATTTTTATTAATATTTTTTTAATTTATAAACATGCATAATTTTACAACAAATAAAAAAAAAACCCAAGTCCCCTAAGAGGGGAGTGCCGCCATCAAAATAGGGTGTTAGGGGAGTTGACGTGGCACTATCTGATTGGTGGTGCGTAAGAGAGGGGACTCCCCTCTTAGGGGAGTGCCTATCTCACCCTTACATTTATGTATTGAAGTTTTAAACAGTGTAGTTGTCAATGACTCAATGAAGAGTTTTTGTACATGTAACTTGCTAGTCAATTAACATTTAACGTTTAATTAATGAATAAATAAATAAGTTATCTCTAAAATTGCGTGCGGTAACGATATAACCATTTGACGTTCAATAATCATTTAGTAAGATTTATGTGAAAAAAAAAAAAAGATTTACCATTAGTCAAATATTACACGCATTTATTTTATATTCGAAGAAGAAGAACAATGTATACCATTTCCATAAAATACACGGAAATATAGTTTTGATCGATCATCTATGCACTTCAAATATTCCTCTTCCAAACGTCCCTTTGATGTGCGTTACTTAACATGGCCCATTACATGAGATACGTGAAATAACTGTGTAAATTCGTGTATCTTTTTTAAAATCACTTTGATATACAATACTCATCCAGAGTTTTGTTTTCAATAGGATCAATTTTGCAATCTAAACTGGGGTTGCGGCGCAACTTGTTGCCCGTTTACCTACTTCTATTATATAATTTCCTACTTCAGTATTTTAATAAAATGCGCCTCAACTCACGTAGCAACATATTTCATCTGATCTGGTATTGATGAGCAGTCTATTTTAATTTATGAATGCTGGTCACATTTCTGTATTTCGAGTAACATATATGTATGAATATAAAGTCGATACATAAACTAGTTTTTCGTATCTATGACGATAAAATCTAATACGTAACATAGACGTTATCAATTTTTTTTTTTTTTGAAAAGAAAACTTAATTAAAAAACAGGCCGACCTGGCAAAAAAACACACGACCGCACCAAAACCCGATCACAACATATACAAACGAAACTTACACCATTCTCTCCAAACTAAGTCTCTATGACAGGACCTATATTTTAACCAAAAGAAACTAAGAGACTTCACTTCCCCAAAGATTTCAGCGCAATCGCCTCTACCGTTAGAGAAGATCTTCGAATTCCTCGCTTTCCATAACCACCAACAGGAAACCGCCACAAGGCCCCGAACTATCTCCATCTTCGACAAGGCCGGCCCTGAAGGTGGGCGGGGAGGACCACCGGCCAGGACCTAATTTTTTGAAGGGCACGTTATTTTTAAAAAAAAATCCGATATTTATATGTAAAAAAATAAATTAATAGGTTATACCCATATAAACACCAACATAGGCTCACTTACAAAACTATTTTTATGTTTTAGATTAGTTATTAGCCCATTGTCATTAGGTTTAGATTGCCTAGTACCCAATTTCTTTAAGGCCTAAGGTATGTTTTTTCGAGTTCGAACAGGGTACACGAATTCTCGGGGCCGGCCCTGATCTTCGAATTTCCTTCAACTCTATTATGATAATCGAGCAGGTATGCTTGAACAAGTTAAGCTATTTATTACATCATTACATCATTTAAGTAATAGCTTTGTGAACAGATTTCTTTATACGGATAGTCAGTATCCCTTGCATTACGCTGGCAATTACACGTATACAATTCCTTTATAATATTCTGCATTATAAATATATGAAAAACAATTATAAATATAGTCCTTCATGGCTATAAATACACCAAGTTTCACACAACAATAATACCATCACAAACAACAAACCATGATTAGATTTCTCCCTCTAACGTTTGTGTTTCTGTTAGCATCTGTTTCCGCTCAAAACTGCGGGAGACAGGGCGGTAACGCACCATGTTCCAGCGGTAACTGCTGTAGCCAATACGGTTACTGTGGAAACACTCCGGATCACTGCTTGCCGTCAAATAACTGCCAGTATCAGTGCACTGGTAGCACTACGACACCAGGTGGTAGTGATACAGTTGGCGCCATCATTACTTCATCCGTATTTGACCAAATGCTCAAGTACAGAAACGACCCCAGATGCAAAGCAAATGGATTCTACACTTACAACGCTTTCATTAACGCTGCGAGATCGTATAACGGGTTTGGCACCACTGGAAGCGCTGAAGACCGAAGAAGAGAGCTCGCGGCTTTCTTTGCTCAAACCTCCCATGAAACAACAGGTATTTTTTTTTTTTTTAATTTGTTTGTTTTTTTAAGGATGTGTTCATGGTTGTTGAGTTGATATGTTGTGAAATATTGTGATGTGTAGGTGGATGGTCAAGTGCACCAGATGGCCCATATGCTTGGGGATATTGTTTTGTTAGAGAACAAAACCAGGCCAATAGGTACTGTGACTCCCCTGACTGGCCATGTCCCCAAAGCTACTTCGGTAGAGGACCTATACAACTATCTCAGTAAGTTCTTACTTTCCGTCTTCACAAATATTTTCTTTGCAACAGGAATAATCGTGTTGGTTGGCGGGTTTAACTGAAACACACGACTCGTATATCATTTGTGTCAAAATAACAACCCAAACCCAAATACACTCACAACGGTATGAAATGACCTATATACATCGTTTAACCTATTTATCTAAACGTGGCAAACGTGTTTATTAAATATGACAACCCAAAACTTAAATATTTTTATGTGGTAATTCAGATTGTGTCCCACCCTAGTTTGTGATATATAGTTCTCTACTAGCTAAAACACTGAATTTCTAGCATGGGTTAGATGCCAATTTACATTTTTTTGTTACAAAAATTGCTTTCACATATTATAACTAAAAGTTCAAATATTAAAAACTTAAATTAAGTAATCTGCTGATAGCAACAAAAAGACGAAAGAAATTTCTAAAAGAACTAACTACCCCTAAATTTGAAAGCTTTTGTCGTTACTTATAAAAAATATATATAAAAAAAAACTCTAGAACTGTTTATTATTTAACAATCTATATATAGTTGATTTTTGAGTATATTTTATTATTTAACAATCTATATATAGTTGATTTTTGAGTATATTTAGCATTTTTGTCATGTTTACAACTCTAGATATAGAAAAAAAAGATGTCCACATAAAGACTTTTTTTTTTTTTTTTTTTTGCAATTTCCCAAAAGTGATTTCTGAAATCATATTGATATTTTATTGTTATAAATAGCATAGTGAATTTCTGACATGACCCGAAAACCCGACACGAACCTAACACGAAATTCACGGGTTTAGGTTTAGTCTAAACGGGTTCGGGTCAGTTTCAGGTTGAACCCGCTAACCTGTTTAGGTTAACGGGTCGGGTTCAGGTCAACCTGGTCGGATTGGCGGGTTAACCCGTTTAACACATTTATACTATATTATATTTTTTTACAATATATTTTATGTCATAAATTAAATCGGGTGTGTATTTTATGTCATGATTATAACTTAATAAGAGAAATTAACATAGATTTTATAATTTAAATATGATATTATTATATACATTTGTGTTTCTTAAGTAAATTTTAATTTTAATATATTAATTTCAGAAAAAAAATATTAATTCGGGTTGAACGGGTCGTGTTCGAGTCAACCCACGAAACTTCAGGTCGTGTTCGGGTTCATATGTATGATATGATTTTCGGGTTCGGGTTTGTGTAAAATTTTCGGGTTCGGGCCGGATTGAACCCGCAAACACGACCCGTTTAACACCCCTAGTTATAAAAAATGATTAGTTAGTCAGAAAGAAAGTTTTTAAATTATAAAACCATGAAGGGATCTATGAGAACAAAGTGGAAGCAAAATTCAGAAATTTAATTAAGTATACTTTTGCAACCTTTGACTAGCTTGAATATATTCTATCATAACTAATATAAATAATTCAGATGTTATATATATAACCTTTAGGTTATATGTTTTGTTACTAACTATAACATCCAATTATTTGACAGCAACTACAACTATGGGCAATTTGGGAGATCAATCGGAAGGGACTTGATCAACAATCCCGATCTTTTAGCCACCGATCCAACCTTATCTTTCCAGTCAGCAATATGGTACTGGATGACTCCACAAGGTAACAAACCATCAAGCCATGACGTTATCACTAGAAGGTGGACACCGTCAGCCGCAGACAGGTCAGCTGGTCGTGTCTCGGGTTTCGGTGTGATCACGAACATCATCAATGGTGGTTTAGAATGCGGGCATGGTCAGGATAATAGGGTGGAGGACAGAATTGGGTTTTATAGAAGGTATTGTAGTATTTTGGGAGTTAGTCCTGGAGACAATCTTGATTGCTACAATCAAAGGCCGTTTGGTTAAACAAATTGGTCTTGTTACTTCTAATAAATATGATTAATGTAATAAATCCATTTCTATAATGGCCATGGGTATTCAAATGCAAGTTCAATAAAATAAGAATATTGCAGTTCTCTATTAGTGTATATTTTCCCCTAGATCTAATAATTTCTAACACAATTATGTGAAAATTATCTATTTTAAAGACCAGTTTTTACAACAAAAAAACTCTTAGGATCCACGCTTTGGCGATTGATCTTTGACACATGCATTTATTTGCGAGAAATTTACCAAACTAGCAAAGAATTTAGTCAATTTACCATTTTATCAAGCTCATGAGTCCTTGGAAGGACTGTCCCTAGTCCTATGCCTCTTCTTATTCCTTTTTTGCGTCTGCCACTCAACAATCGACATGTGTAGCAATGATTGATTACATCCAGAGCGACGCATGGGAAGCCTCTCATAAGAGGCAAGGTGGATGGCTTGCGTCGGGCTTCCAGCAGCCGCTCAGCTTTTAATGCGTCCGTACAAGACCCGTAGGATGAGTCCGTAACGCAACAAAAGTCAGCTTTTCAGACGCATCATATGAGTCGCCGACGCATCCTTTGCGTTTTGTCAGACCCTCATCAGTCGCTGTCACATCAGTCGCTGTCACAAAAAAAATCAGCTTTTAATGCGTCTTTACAAGAGCCGTCGGATGAGTCCAAGACGCATCCTTCGCGTTAGCATTGCCAGACCCGTCACATCAGTCGCTGTCACAAATCTTTTGCTTCCATCTTAATTATTTGCGACGCTTACCATGCGTCGCTAACGTATCCAAGTTAATTTTTTTTTTATATGTGACATACGTAACGGTTTATATTAAATACCAGTATCTTTAAAAGTTATCTGTTTTACTATTGAGTGAATTTACTTTGAACGGTTACTTTCGTGTATTATGGCGGTTAGATTTATGGTTTACACTGGTGGCAAGTGGGAAATCGTTGACGGTAGGCGTGAGTACGTAGTGAAAGCTGATTCTCTTATACGTGGGTTTGAAACTTCTACCAAAATTTCGTATCATACCTTTTTTAAAAATGTGTGTGACTTTTGTGGTTTTCGAAATATCACACGGTTATCCTACAAGATGTCTGATTATTCTGAACCTATAGATATTATAGATGATTCAGATCTTTTATTTTTTTTCAAACTGAGGGAAAATAATCCGTATGAACTTTTTAAACTATACGTGGTGCAAGAAGTTGGTGTGGGTTCTTCTTCTTGTGCTCCTACGTTTGAATATAAATGCCCCGATTTAAATGATTGTGTTTTTTCAAACGATGAAATTAATGCCAGCGATAAACTAGAATTTAATGATAATAAAGATAAATGTCGATTTTATGAAGGCTACACCTTTCGTAACAAGCAGGAAATGAAAATCGAACTAGGAAAGATGTGCTTATCCGAATCTTTTTCGTATAAAGTAGACAGGTCATCAAAGACTCATTATGAAGTATCATGTGTTGTCGAAAATTGTGAGTGGAGTTTCAAATCCGCTAGTCGGCAATCTTGTGATGTTTTCTACGTTAAATCTTTTAACAACAAACATACATGTTCTAAGACGCAGACACATCCACACATGCGTCAGGCTAACCCAATGGTTGTCGGTAGCATGTTAAAAGAACAATTTCAAAACTCTGGTCGAATTTACCGCTGCCCCGAAATAGTCAAAGATCTTAGAATAAAAGAAGGAGTCAATATAACTTATATGCAAGCGTGGCGAGGAAAAAACAATGCATTACAACTTTTGCATGGAAATTCAGCAACTTCTTTTGCTGAACTTCCTATTTACTGCTACAATTTGGAGAAGGCTAATCCAGGAACAGTGACGCACATATTGACTGATTCGGAGGATCGTTTTGAAATGGTATTTGTCGCCCTAGGTGCGGCGGTAAGTGAAGCATTAAATTTTCTAGTAATAACCGAATGTTAATGTTAATATTTATTTAATGATGTTAATTTCCATCTATCTAATAAAATGTTAATTTTCATCTATCTAACAAAATGTTAATGTTAATATTTATTGATGTTAATTTTCATCTATCTAACAAATTGTTAATGTTAATGTTAGATTCGTGCCTTTGTAAGAACCTTAAGACCGGTCATTATCATAGACGCGGCCCATTTGAAAGGTGAGTTTAAAGGAACGTTGTTTTTGGCTGTGGGCATGGACGGAAACAATCAGATTTTGCCTGTTGGTTACGGGATTGGTAAATCCGAAGACGGTAATTCGTGGACTTGGTTCCTTTCAAAACTTAAAGATTGTATTGGCGAGCATCCAGAGTTGGCAATCATTTCTGACCGAGCACCGTCTATACAATTAGCCGTAAGGGCCGTGTTTCGACAAGCGTTTCACGGGTTGTGTTGTCGTCATTTAATGGTTAACCTTAAATTACCAAAAAAAAAAAAAATGGAAAACGAGTCTCTATGGTGGCAGACTTGCAAATCTTACCGGCTATCCGATTTTGAGGAGTCTTTCAACGCGTTATGTGCCGCAGTTCCGAGACTAAGGAACACTCTTACAACAATTGGGTTTGAGAAGTGGTCAAGAGCACATTGTCCTGTTAAAAGATACCATTATATGACTTCTAATAGTGCCGAGTCGATGAACGCTCTATCGAAACATTCCCGAAAATTGCCGGTGACGCAACTTATTGAATTTTTCCGGCAATCCGTTCAAAAATGGTTTTATGATCATCGCAACCAGGGAATCCATGGTGAACACTTGCTAACAGAGTGGGCTGTAAATAAGATCCAAGACAAAATTGATAACTCTAGGACTTGGACGGTTACCGGCGTTCGTGTTAACAGTTTTGAAGTTGAAGATGGTAAAAAAAGAGGGTTCGTTGATTTAGCTAACGGCACATGCACTTGTCGGGTATGGCAATTATCGGGTTTGCCATGTGGTCACGTTATTGCTGTATCAAGATTTTTAGGTGAAACCGACTGCGGTCATTATTCCATGTCATGTTACAGTAACGAAGTTTATAAAGCAACGTATGCAGAAGAGATAAATCCTCTCCCGCATAAATCTGAGTGGGAAAAACCGGACGGTTTATTAAATCTGCAACCACCGAAAATTACCAAACGTCAATCCGGTCGGCCAAAGGAAAACAAGCGAATCCTATCACGAGGGGAGGAACCCACTCCCATATTCTGTGGTCGGTGCAAAGGTCACGGCCATCACCGGGAAAGTTGTAGACAGCCCACCTATTCCCAGAGTACCTCCCGGGGCATCTCAACGGCACATGTTCGAACCGTACAAGTCGAACCAGAGGATTTCAGGGATTACGTATCGCAACATACAATCCCCACGTACAATTTAGGAGAGAATTAAAACCCGGTAAATGTATAGCCTATTAGGTTATTAGTTTTAGGGAGTTTTATGTGAAAACCGTCTTTATATGACATGCACTATTACTGTTATCATGCATTTTATCTCCATTTTATATTTTTATGTTCATACTTTTAACAAAACTAAATTAAACAGTTAAAGGATGCATTTAGTTTCATCCAATTATCTTTCTAATTTTAAAGAAACTAAATTAAACAGTCAAAAGATACAACTAGTTCCATCCGATCAGAGATTAACTAAGCATGGTAAAAAAAAACCTAACAATCTACTTCCAATGAGCATCATCACAAGACCATTCTGAGTCGGAAGAATGCTCCCCCGGGTAGAAATCATGGCACACATCATCACAAGACCATTCTGGTTGAAGGAGGTCATTCCTAAAACATTCCAACACCTCTGGGTCGTAGTCCAACTCGGGATCTGGAAGAGACGCCTCATACTCTTGTTTCAACACTTCTATCACCGCGTCATGGTCATCAAACCAATCCTGCACCACATACCGCACTAGGTCGAACTCATTGTCTGCCACTTCCTCAACCAATTCGTTTTTCTACACATCGGACATCATGAACATTAATATAAACGATAGCTTCTTCAAAGTAAAATTTAATTTAAAATTCATTATAAAATTTAATATAAACGATAGCTTCTTCAAAGTAAGATTAATATAAACGATAGCTTCTTAAAATTAAAATTCATTATAAAATTTAATTTAAAAATACATATAAACCAGCACAATCATCAACCAACTAAACAATAAACACATCTTCAAAAACATTGCTTCCTTAGCTTTCTTAATCGCGAAATCATCCTTGTTTTCCATGCTCCTTAACAGTACCGGTATTACCTTATCACAACCAGGGCACGAGGACGAAGGTGCAGATGAAGAGGAAGGTGTATCGGCCCACCTAATAAAACCACATTCTTGCTTCTGTTACAAAAACAGGGCCATTAGGAAAATACCCATACAAAAACAGATCACTAAAGGTAAAACTATCATTATCACATCAACATGATATTGTTATCAACACCGACGACCAAACACATTACAATGTAGCAAACTTTTGGTAACAAATCACTAATTTCTCATAAGAACCAAATCCATTATATAAACATACAAAATCAACTATCTTCTAATCAACATAAAAAATATTAAAACGTTTCAAACACTATAAAAAAATAACAGAAGAAAATGATTACTCAATTGATTATATAAAAATGGATACAGATCATCAGATCAAATCATACAATCAGGCTCAATCAACTATACTTTTTAACTTACACAGCATAAGAACCGTCGATTTGGATTAGCGTCGGTCCTTGAAAGCTTGTAGCAGGTTGCCGCACCACACGAACATATGAAATTAGAAGGTTCCACGAACTGGGTAGATTTCTTGGAGGAGGAGGTAGCCGATTTTTGAGACATCTTGTTTGGTGGGTGTGATCGATTATGTGAGACAAGGTAGAGAAAGGATTTGGTACTTTGAGGGAGGAAATGAGAAATGAATTGAATGGATGGTCTGGTTACATTTAAAAGGTAGAAAAATAGGAAAACCCCAAATAACATTTGTTAATAACATTATTTATTGAAAAAAATAAATAGTTACAATCTAACCTATAACTAGTTATAAAACATTG
The DNA here is from genome assembly GCA_030545235.1 of Helianthus tuberosus. Classification (NCBI taxonomy): domain Eukaryota; kingdom Viridiplantae; phylum Streptophyta; class Magnoliopsida; order Asterales; family Asteraceae; genus Helianthus; species Helianthus tuberosus. Next base: position 88,812,197 of record CM060404.1, read on the forward strand.
AAACTTGAAAGGTTACAGTTAATTCGATTTATATTCGCTCGACATTAAATTTAGTCAGTCATAGGTATGATGTCGAATAAAAGCTAAAATAAAAATCAAAAACAAATTTCGAATGCTATTAAATTAATATATAATGTGAAGTTACATATTATTAGGCGTGAAACGTGCCGCGTAGAGTTCATCTGCCATAAATCGTCTATATCGCATACATGTGTCTTGTATGTTACCTTCAATGCAAGTCATTGAACGGTCAAGAACAAGATTATTAAGCAACATACACACAATCACACCTGAATTTCTCCCCAAATTATCCACGTGGCTCGGCCATGCAACATCACCTATAAAATCCAGTGCATCAGTCTCGGACTGTCCCGCGTTTCGCCAATAATTTATGCTCCCTAAAAACCATATGAATGCACTCTCAAACTCTACAAGAAGCTGGTATATATTTTTGTGTACACAAAACGAACCACGGCAGATTTTTACGTGACAATTATTGGGGTAATAAATTGTAACGTTTAATGATTGCAAATCTATCTTTATAATGTTCCAGTTAATCTCGTCTTGCGTTAGCGGTATGTAAACCTGAAAAAAGTGTTGTGTTATAACTATACGTAAAACAATATTAGCATAACTAAATTTATTTACTACCGTATCCACTTCCCAAAGGGCAGGGTATGGTCCTACAGAGCCGTTAGCATAACTGTAAGCCTCGTGATCTTGTTCAATAATAAGGCTGAAAAAACGGGGCGGCAAAACAGTCCAACGACAATTGTTTGAAGAAGACGTCCTAGTACGGTTTACACTCTCTCTATAGTCCATTAGTTTGTTACACCATGCCCGGACATGCTGCAACATAGCATATATATAGATAAAAAACTAAATAACTAATCTCTTATATTCTATATAGTTTTTTACCTTTTCTTGTATATATCCGTTGCCGCAATAACCCAACAGTTCACCCCACCAATCTCTGTCAAGTGGTATTTGTCCCGTGTAGTTAGAAAAACAAAAGGGACTATCTCCATCGTAGTAGAACTCTAGAACATTTGGCGACCAATCATCGAAGTGCTCATTTCTATTTATCCAAACAGTGTTTTGTACCGAATTTGGAATGCAAGAGGGATGCCTGCCACTTGACATTTGCTATGGTTGTATGAAGAAATGGGCACTATGGGGTCATATATATAAGAGTCTCTGTATATCAACATTCCATATGGCCTAAAAAAGAAAATACCAAAATCTAAAAAAAACTAAATACTTGATCAGATGTACTTAACTTTCCCCACCAACTTCAACTATATAACTACAAAATTCCACAAATAGCATACACATTCCACAACCAAAAAACATGATCTGTTTCATTACATAAACATTAATTTTAGCGAGACACATTCCATAACCAAAAAAATCAATTGTTTATAGGGTGTATATACCCGATTAATATCCAAAACGCAATGCAGCAACATTAACCTTCTTGATCCGAGTCGTTCAGCATTTTGTAGCTAGTGGAGACGATATCAAAATCATCTGGTAAGAGACTTTCATAGAATAACACCGTTAGCCTTTGCCTCATTTGCTTCGCAACCACAGCGGTGTCTTCGTCTTGAAATATTGCTTGTTTCTGGATTAACCTTTCTAGGAAAATGCAAACCCAAACCCCGCAATCTCCAAGACCGCCTGATTGTTGGGGCACTTTGTCAGGGTAGATCATCTTGAACGGGAGAGACATCTTCAATGGCTTGTCCGCGTAGTAGCCGTTGATGCGTAGCCATACGTCGAAGGCAAAATTCATTTTACAGACGACTTCTGTTCTTCTCATGGCCATACTTACACACCCCGAAAGACTGCACAAGTTACAATTATAATTATAAGGGCTGTTGAACAATTGCACAAGTACAAATAACTGCTTATTCAAAAACCTGTCGAATTACCTGTCATATATTGTAAAGGTTTCATCTCGAAGGTTGAATACCCCCAAAAACCAATGCAAATCTGGAATATTCAACGGTACATAAACCTATAGAAATAAGACATAAAACCTATAGCATTAATACATAAAACCTATAGCATTAATACGTTTGGATGATTACAATAACAACATAACACTTACCTCGTCGACATCGGCGATTGGAGGCACAGGCTCCATTGAGCCATCGAAATAACACTTCGCCTTCCGGTTCGACTCACATTCAAATAGGGTCTTTTGAAAGTAAGGGGGTAGAATGGACCACCGGTCGGTTGGTTTCCTCGTCTCATACATCGTAATCATCCAAGCGTATAAATGCTGTTTTTATGATGATTCAAATAAATACTAAGTTTTTTTTAAACATAAATAACATAAGAAACAAAACAATATCATTCTTACATCATCGGATAACCAACCGTTTTCGATGTCGCCCATCAACGACCTCCAAAAATCAGGGCCAACTTCACCGCCCATCAACGCCCCAAGCCTCCGCAATCTTGAATCTGTCTTGCAAACTTTAGCAAACTCACTATCATACCAACTCTTGATTTTTTCAAGAGTACTTTCGAGACTCTCGGGTCCATCGGCACTATCTTCCGTTTGCATGTTTTTCTTCCTTTTCTTCTTTTTCTTTGACACCCTATTCATAACAACATAAGGTGATAGCGTACATGCAGACGGTTTCAATAACCTTTCCGACCGACGAATTAAAGCAATCTCGGCTTCATCATCCTAACAAAATATAATATTAAAAAAAAATCACACTCCGTTGGCTTCATCAACCTAACTTTACCAAAACACTAACATCTTACTAATAACGAACAAGTTGGCTTACAGGAGGATTAGACGGTTGCAGTTTGTCTGTTGGCACATGATAAACACCAACCTCGTTTTCGAACACGTCGTCTTCCACCTGAATACATAAACTGTAAGTAACTGTATGATAACTAGCATTAAACCACAACATTACCTCTTCATCGTCATGAACAGTACGGTTTTCACCCTTCTGACTAGTGAGCTGTATAAGATGAAATTCATTATTGACATATAGAAACATCAAAAAAACATAAAACTCAAAACAGTTGAAATTGAACCCCTACCAATGATTAATGAACTAATGGGTATGATAACTAGCAGTAAACCACAACATTACCTTTTCATCGTCATGACCAGTACGGTTTTCACCCTTCTGACTAGTGAACTGTATTAGCTGACTAAGCCTCGCGTTATTCGCATGAAGCCGATCGTCCAGAATTGATTTAAATTCTTCCACCAATAATGTATGTATTTCATCAGGAATTGAATATTGGAATCCCGAAATAGTCACAGATCTTCTTTTCTTTGATTCTTTGGGACTATTCATGTTGAAAGACGATCCAAAACACTGAAACCCATCACCAAAACAATCTTTTGGTTTTTGATTACTAATAGTGTGCATTGACTCGAAACTGAAACTGGGCTGCCTGTTAATCGCCGGCTGATTCATCATCCCAACAGCACGTAAATACTGTTCACTATCTCTGTACCATTCACACTGCCTTTCATCACTAGTGGCGATTACAGATAGTATTGGACGGTATAAATCATTCTGCAAGTTGTTAAATCAGATCATTGATAATATTAAGCAAAAGAATATACACCTCAAAAATAGTGCAAAGGTATCGTAATTACCGTCATTGCGGTTTCCAAAATTCGCTCGACAGTTGGAATCGTAAGCCGTGTCCCCGGGCCCCAACTTAGAAATCTAGGAATTCTGGGTGATTTATAAAATTTTTGCATCTGTTTAAATTCTGGAAAAATTTCTAAAATCCACATCTACACATATACACGGTAATCATTAGCAAATTAGAAAGATGGGATTGTTTATCCAACACATAAATCATTACCTTGAATGGCCAAACGCATCCAGGCAAATTGAAACCTGCGTTACCGGGTACGTGTCGTCGAGTCATATTGTAGACATGTGAATAGGTGCTCTCCCAAAGATAACTACCCCACGGGAACTGGTTCCATGCTTCTAAGTCATCAACAAGATTCATCAACTTCATATCAATGATTTCGTGACTTTGAGTGCCTTTAAAACCTAACTCTACTATCATCAAAAGGCAGATACGGAGACAATCATCCTCCGAATATTTTGACCAGTCTGAAGTGAATATCTCGTTCAAGTGGCGTTGTTTAACCACCCGTTTCCCTGGAAATATCCTAGATTTGAATGAATTGGCTGACTCGTTGAATATGACAGTTGGGTACTCGCCAAATCTTAACCCGGTGATAACACAAAACTGTAAGGGGGTAAACAAGACTGAATCATTGCCGAACATGTAACTTATTCCATGACTAGGGTTTTCAGTGAAAGCCTGATGTCGTGCAACACAGAGCAACAATGGGCTTTCAAAAATCACAGACTGAATATCCAAATAGTGCCCGAAGACACTATCCCTCAACCTTAGTTCTATCTTTGCCGTGACTGTTTTCTTGATCCTATCGATGATTGTCCAAACAGCTCTAACTCTAACTCTAGGATTCTTAACCTAAACAATGATAATGAAATGCAGAAAAAAAATAAAGGCAACATTAGAACCAAAATAATAATAAATCGATAAGAACACATGATTTGCTTACCGGTTTGGCGGAAGGAGCGGCATTGTCCACGAATGCAGTGGCAGAATGCATGAGTTCATCTGCATTGTTGATGGATGGTAAAGGGACCTCATCCCAACCAGTCCAGTTCATTGTGGTCCCGTGAGAGCCACGATTGAGGTTTGACGGGTCGGGTCGGATCGTCTTCAGCAAATGTACATCGGTTCGGGTCACACCTCTTCGGGTCAGAACCCCTAAGCGTCTAGATGAGCACTTCTTCGAACCACGGTATGACGGATCAGAGTATGAAGGGTGGGATCTTCTTCAAAAGACTGACAGATCGGAGTTTGAACGGTCGGATCTCCGACACACCACCGCCGGATAGGAGCTTGAAGGGTCGGATCTCCGTCAACAGGTGGGTGGGAACCAGTAACCCGATTGTGATGCGTCTACGTGAGCACTGAACGTTGACTTTGAACATATATAGCATCAATGCGTTTGGCACTGTGTTTGATGAGTTTGGAACCTATCTAATGAGTTTGGCACAATTTTTAATGAGTTTGGAACCTATCTAATGAGTTTGGCACAGTTTTTGATGAGTTTGGAACATATGGCACAGTTTTTGATGAGTTTGAAACCTATCTAATGAGTTTGGCACAATTGTTTATGTTTGATGAGTTTTGAACCTATCTAATGAGTTTGGCACAATTTTTTAAGGAATATAGACGCATCTAATGCGTCGCTACAGTAAAAAGTACGATTTTTTTTTTATTTTTTTTTTGTTATTTTGGCAAAAGTTTTATATATATTGGCATATGAATGGTAAAAAAAAATAACGTACTCTAAAAAACTCAACACATTTGCAAAGATTTTAGAGAGGAATTATTTATTTATGTCGAATCGGAGAGGAAAAGATTTAGCGAGTGACGAATACTGCTCTCAACCCGCTAAAAAGGCATCAAGTTGGATACTAAGTCGATGGAGAAGGCCGGCAAATGCAAACGAAAGCGGGACATCTACTAACGAAATTGAAAATCGACACGGTATTGATGAAGGTGACTATGTACATAATAGACATAGCTTACACCAGCACAACCGAGGTAGGTGGGCGATACCAGACGACGAAAACGAGAATTGGTCTAAAGATGTGGTAGAATTCTATCGTAGCGGAGACGCTCCGTTTTGTTATGCAGCAGTTTTTACTAGATACGTTCAGCTCGACAAAAACTTTTGGGGAACTTTATTGGGATTTCGTTCTAACGGCTACCTCAACGAAACAGTAAATTATATAAACTACTATGTTAAAAAAAATATTTTTTTATTAAATGCATCTGTAACTAAATTAAAGTTTTTTTTTTACAGCATATTGAAGGCTGGGTTGGTAGACTGATGTCTTGGAGAACTAGAAAAATTCTGAAAGTGCCTATGTTAAATCTTCGTTGGACAATTCTACCACCAAAGTTTTATGAGTGTTTATTGGACTCCGTTCCAAAAAACGTGGCAACTTATTGCAATGGTAAGTTCAAGCCGTACCCATCCTTTTTTGACGTTGATTACGTATTTTTTCCTATCCCGCTAGAAAATAAGGAATGGCTAATGCTACGACTCGACCTGGCGACCCAACAACTGTTAATGTATCCCTGTGCAGACATTTGCGAAGGCGAGAAATACCGACAACTTGTGGTTCCCAAGCTTACAAAAATTGCGGTATATTTAGGAGCAGTATTGGTTGACATGCAATACTGGAAAAAATCTGGAAAACCGGAAAAAATAATGTCATTTGAGATGAATGACGACTACGTCGTGTCTCGCAGCTCCCTGTCTGGTAACGAAGCAGTTTATCTATGTATGATAATGGAGCACCTGCTCACTGATAAACCTATCAGTCTCAAAAGTGATATGAAGGAAATATTTATGACATATAGAAGGTTTATGGCAGATAAATTGTATTTTTGGCGTTGCTTACCGCGTCCAAATATTGTTTAATGTGAAATTTGTTTTGCCGAACGTTTGTTTAACTATAAATCTAAGTACTTTCTTAATGTTTTTTTGTTTTCTAACGTTACAAAAAACGATAAGACATACATAAATGTTTATTATCAAGGTACATAAATAATAATATATATATATAAATATATTATTATTGTATATGTAAGACAAACATAAAAAAGAGAAAAAATTCAATCCAAATATACAATAATAATATATATATATAAATAAATCAAAAGGCAACAGCTAAAACTAAAATGAAAAAAAGAAATCTAATTATCAAAGCCAGACACAAGCTAAGCCAGCCACAAGCCAGCCAGCGAGCCAGACAGACGCATGCGCCTGGGATGCGTTGGCTGCCACCGCCTGATGAATGCAAGTCCACGTGTCAATTTCTAGTTGGTAGACGCATTAGGAGGCATGGGAGGCCTCACAAGGACGCATGACAAAGGCTACACATGTCGATTGTTGAGTGGCAGACGCAAAAAAGGAATAAGAAGAGGCATAGGACTAGGGACAGTCCTTCCAAGGACTCATGAGCTTGATAAAATGGTAAATTGACTAAATTCTTTGCTAGTTTGGTAAATTTCTCTTTATTTGCTATGTAACAAACAGTTTTCACATTAATACACATTCAATAAAAAAAAGAGTAAAATACACAAGTGATTCTATGGTTTGGCCCAAATTTTAGATTCCGACCAAAATATTTAAAAGTTGCGGATTTAGTCTGACATCCATGAAAAGAATCGTCGGCCAAAATGGTGAGGCTCGCTTTGCACGCCGGTTATGGCCGCCTGATAAGGTTAAAACTTATTAAGAAATAAAAAAAAAAAAATCTAAGGGGGGACATGGCACCATGCGGGTAAGCTCCCTAGGGTAGTTTGACGCAAGGCAACACTGTCGCCAACCCCTAGGGTTGCGGCTAGAGTAGTTTATGTAACATCCGCAAAAAACTGGTCTCCGAAACCCAACCCGGATCGTAGAAACCGGACCCTTAAAAAATTTAATTAATAAGAATTTTATTACACTTTTATCATTTTCTATATTTTATTTATCACGTAGCGCATTTGGTTAAAAACCGCAGTGGCGGATCTATGATTCGCGCCAAGCGGTAAAGTTTTATAAATAAGCGGTAACGAAATCGAAAAAACGTCAAATTTTTCCAAAATTTACACTAATTTTACACTACCGCCGGAACGCCAAGCCGTAGCGGACGCCACCCCTTAATATATAGTACATCCGCCCCTGAAAAACCGGACAAATAACGTTAATATTATTAACTAATATGGTTAGCTTAGTTAGATTTATACAAGGGGAAAGCGTTAACAAGGTTAAATATGTCAGTTAATTAAAATTATAAGTTATAGGGGTGTTTTTGAAATAAACGAAACATTAAAATAAAAAAAAACTAGTTAAGTTATAATAATAATAATAATAATAATAATAATAATAATAATAATAATAATAATAATAATAATAATAAGTAGTTAACATAAAAATCCAAATATTTTTCGACTTAACATAAAAAATAAACTAAGTTAGTGGTTTGGATGATAATGTCAAAAAAATGCCAAAGGTAAAGGGTTGTTTGGCACAAAAAAAAAATATTTTGGATGAAACTGACAAACATAACTAAATCTCATAGACGATTTTGACAATTTACTCTATTTAGAAACTAGTTACCGTTATTAAAAAAGTAAATATTTAAAAACTAGTTATCGTTATCACAATGCACCTAGATCACTTAACTAGATTTGTTTTATATTAAACTAGGTTAGAACCCCGTGTATTACACGGGTTTAATAAATGTAATTATATATACTAAATAAAAAAATATTTTTAAAAACCTCATTTATTACTCGTGTTGGGTAAATATAATTTTATATATTAAATAATAATAAAAATTATAACTTTAAGAATCCCGTGTATTGTACGGATTGAATAAATATAATTTTATATACCAAACAATAAAAAAGTTATATTTAAAAAAAAACCCATGTGTATTCACGGGTGGAAGAAATGTAATTTTATATACTAAATAATGTGTATTGTACGGGTTGAATAAATCTAATTTTATATACCAAATAATAAAAAAAATGTTATATCTTTAAAAACCATGTGAATTACACGGGTTTATCTATTGTTAGAAAAACTTTCTAAATCAAAATGGATTTTTTATTTTTTTTAAATTAGGTTAATACTTTTTAAAATTTTTTGTTTGATTAATAAGTTGTTTAATATAATTTCTCATAGTTAACAATAATAACATTAACAATAAATAATATGCATGTTTATCTACTGTCAAGTGATACAATGCTTTTTAGTTTAGATAACACTTTACGATTATTTACTGTCAAATATTATCATAATAACATTTTATATTAATAGGTTTTGTTCATAATGCATACAGATGACATATATTTCAATTTTATATTAATTTTAATATAAATTTGGATAAATTAATATGATGTTAATATTTAGATTGTTTATATGTTTTAGATGTAGTTTTAATATAATAATTGCTTATATTTAATGCTGTTAGATTTCATATGATAATAATTAATTGGATTTTAAAAAAGTAAAATGATAACAAAAGAATACATAATCCGTGATTTTGAAATATTTTTGGATAATGTAATTTTTAGATAAGAAAGAAAATACTAATATTAAGTATTTATTTATGCCAATAATTTAGAGTTGATAAGATTTATATTAATTTAATTAATATTTAATAATTTAAATTAAATAATAATTATCTATAATTAAAGATGGTCTAGAATAATGACAAGTGTCCCTCTATTAGTTTCTTTTATTATATAGTACTAGCGGTAAGACCCGTGTGCAAACACGGGTCGTTTCTTAGAAAACCATGCATAATATATCAAACAACGAATCACTATATATTTTTTAGAAGGGAATTACTTTCCCGAATGTTCATATCTGTTGGAAATGTGCTTATTAAACTTCGATACAGAAGCTGTAAAACATCAAATGAATATACTAACAAATTTAAAATCTTTACTTTGAAAAAAATCAATACATGCAATACAACTTGAGTTTCAACAAACATTAACTACGATCAAACAACCTAATAAACTCCTAACATCTGCTATTAGCCTTGTGACAACTGTGCTCTGTAATCGATGTACAATGTAAAACAATGTTAATTATTAATAAAATAATGTGTTTTGGTGTTATTATGTGTGTATTTGTGTTTGATGATTTTACGATTTGATTCGAGTTCGATTTCAAGCTTTAAAGCACTTTCTGGAAGGTTATACGCAAACTTGTGCGTAAACGCAGTCAGTTTAACGCGACAAACACTCCGTAACAGCAACATAAGCTTAACATACCTTAAATAACCTTTACATAACTTAGAAATAAGTTTTGAAGGGTTTGGTATGGCAAAAACAATTTTATTCGCCTTCAGGGACTATTTGCGTCAACTTGCAAAAGTCTGCCGTTTCGTAAGGCAATGTACAGTCCGGAACTTGATCATAAGCTAAGAATACCATATATAACCTAAACATAGCTTAGAAATAAGCTTTGAGTGGTTCGGTGTGCGAAAATATACTTAATTGATCTTTCAGGGACTAAAAGCGTCAAAAACGGCGTAAGTTTGCATTTTCGACATATCTTACGATCTGACCACATCTGGACATCCAAAATTTTTATAGACACTAAAATATTTTTATTTTAGTGATCGGCATGCAAAAATTCCACTGGTCGCTTAATTTGGTTTGTTTTCGCGTCCGTTCGACTTTCGTCGTAAATAACCGAACAACGTGACCGTACGACCAAACGAACCGACATCCATGATATTTCCGAGCATATTTCAGGTCCCCTACACTTGGACGACCTTGTAGAGCCTTGAAAATGACTTTACGGAGGTTTAAAACATCGAAAACAAGTTTAAATACGTGCAGAGACCATCGTAAACTACTTTTGGGTATCAAAACACTTTGTTTTGAAATCAAACCCTGTTTTCTAACTTAGTTAAGCATGTTTTAACATGCTTAGCTCATCACTTTTAGTTTAGTGCTTGTTTAGAGTCGTAAGTCAAGCGGTCTAAACCACCTCTTAGACTTTCGAACTCGACCCGTTTGGTCGATCATTAGGATCCGACCAAGCATGTTTAGTGACCATAGTTGCATAGGGAATAACCTTCCGATGTTATACCTTATGGTCACATAGTTTAAGTAGTTATATGATAGGTAATTTATATGCCTAAGGTAAATGACCAAAATGCCCTTTTCATGCATAATTGGAATTTAAGCTTATGTAACTTAACTTTTGTCACCTAAATTGATTATGCAACATATTTAAACATGTTAGGGCATATAATACTTTTCATAGGACTAGTTAGACGTCTCGAACGCGCTTTTGCGCGAACAACGCGTTAAAGTAGCATAAGCTACCTTAATGGGTCGTAACGGGTCGAAAGCACTTAGGTTAGGTTCCGATTTAGAATGTAGGCTTTTTTAAACCATACCACATGAGTTCCTACACTCATTTGGTTTACAAGACCTCATTATGTCCGATCTTCCAATTTAGGTGTCGATTTATTTACTAGTGATCCGATTACTAGGTACTACTTGAATTTCCTTGGTTTGTCTGAGCTTTGCTAAGTTCTTTAGATCAAGGATACCCTTATATTCAATGTGAGTACATAGTTCCCCTATTTTACTGTTTTCAATTGTTTTGGGGTGATTCATATGTATTAAAACGATTTTGATATTTAAACGATGGTTTCAAAAACGATTTAAACGGTTTATATTAAACTAATAACGATTTCGATAAAGTGAACAAACTTGATGGTTGTAGTTACATAACGAATAACATTCATTAATTTTGGCCGAACCGACCAGTATTAGGTTATGGTACCATAAGATCTGACAAATCCCATTATCAGACTACACCCATGGTTATGTGTGGGGGTTATGTAGGTAACGACCGAATATGATGATTGTTAACTTACCCTTTGGTGGTTTGTTAATACGAGAAACGAGATAGATGAGTCACGAAGGTTTGAATGTTATTAGCGAGACGACCAAAAGTAGTTTCACAATTAAAACGAATACGATTTGGAGACGAGTTAAACGATTTGATTATGGGTAGTGATTAGATAATGGGATGGGTGTAGCATGATAAAAGCATGGTAGATACGCCGCTGGTACATCTTATATATAAGTGCTTTTATCATATTACATTTCATGTCATTATTTAGTTCACTCGGGAAACGATTTTGAAACGATGTCACACAAAGAGGTTTTCGAAATGATATAAACCATACGAGTTTTATTAACGAGTTTTTACGAGATGTTTTACGAATTGGTTTACTAAAACAAATGTTTTGGGGTTAAGAATCATGGCTACGAGATTTTGTAAACTATAACCAACTTGATTTGAGTTGGTTAATCATGTTGCAATACACTTTTCAAAACGAGGATTGTACTTTTGACTCTTGTAGTCTACTGAGGTATTGTAACATATAAACGAGCCATGAATCCGATACTCTCATAAAACCTATGTACTCGCCAGCATTTCTTTGTTGACTTTGTTTTTACATATGCTTCAGGTGGTATTGCTTGATGATGGTTGCTAGGATGCATGAGTCACATAGGATCTGGACGAGGCCTTAGTGACTTAATAACGATAATAGACGATGTTTAACTTGTTTGTTGGTTAAAGACAATGTAAATCACTTAATGAATCAATAAAACGAAACTTTTATATACCATGGTTGTTGAAACGATGATTCTGTTACAACACCCCCCGACGTTTCCGCCACGGTTTGTTGTTTTACGTGGTCGGGGTGTGACAAGCCTAAGCACTGTTACATTGTTAACCTCTGTTGAATATCATCTGTTGGTCTTTAACATCTGTTAAGCCATAGCAGACCTTTGCTTCTTCAGACTTTGTCTTCATCAGTAGAGGATCACTTTGGCAGACCTTTGGATCAGCAGATTTTATATTCAAGCAGATGTTCACTTTTGGCAGACTTTGGCTTTGGCAGACCTTTGGAGTAGCAGATGTTGAATCTTTGTCATTGGGAGGAGCATATTCTTCAAAGCACTGTTATCCATTAGAAGGTAAAAAAAATTAGTTTACCTGGCTACTTCAACTTTTGTATCAAACAGACCAAGATGCACACATAATTGTTAATAATTAGGTGGTACCAAGAGAAGGCAAATCGAAATAAGAATTATCTTTGAAGCTTTCTTAAGAATACGCTCAACAGACCAAGGGAAAATGATTTGGCTTCACAGTTATTAGCACACCTCATGGATAATGGATGGGCCCGCATTAGTATTTGATCTTGTAACTGTTGGTGCTGGCTAATTTAGAGAAGATTGCATTGGTGCTCTGGATCTTTCGATTGAAGAAGTGTCATTACCAGGGAGCTTACCAGAGAATGGCTTTGGAGTTTGGATCACCAATAATATCACACGTATCGATAATCACATTGAGACCTATGATTATAATTATACCGCACATAATAGTTGAGGAGATGGTTAGTTTCAAAAATAACATGAATCTGTTATTAGATGAAAAATGTAAAACATAAACCATAACATGGATTTTAGCAATGGATAAAACATTTAAACATGTACTTCTAATAATCACAAGATGAGTACGTTACCAAACAGTATACATATAGTATACACATGAAATAAGATACTTTATCAAGAAGAATCTAAGGATCAATAATATGATGCAATTTGATCATATTATAATACAACAAGAATCAGATTACAATATGGGTCAGGACCGTTTGACAAGAACTAATAATACTTCAATAATAAACTAATTATAATATAAAATGATTTAGGACTTTTTCTTTGTTCAAAATAACCTTTCAAGTTTCGACCCATTTTGACCCTTTTAAGAGATAAAGCATAACCGAAATCGACAATATCATAAGCAAATTTGCAACCTTTGAATTAGGGGTGTTCAACAATATTTGGGTAAATCATATTATGCAAAAAATAAAATAAATTTAAAAAAATATATATGCATATACAATTCGAATTCAAATATACGGGTCGGTTAGGTTAAAATCATAAATTTGAATTTAATTCGAAAACCAAAATCTCAATTTGAATTGGCTTCTCTTCCGGTCTGAAAACTCAAAAGCCGAATTCGAATTCAGTTCAACTCGAATTTCGGCTTTTTCGAGTATGATTCAATAACTGAACTCCCCTACTTTAAATACATGCAAAGGTAGATGATTGGTGTTTCAAGGTCAAAAAGGTGCGTACCGGGTTGAACGATTGTTCGGGATTGTTGGAAACAATGACCGCATTTCGAGTCCCAGAACGACAAGTGGTGATGTGAATGTGTGGTGCCATAACTGGTGATGGTGGTGTAAACGACAAGGTGGTGGGTGATGACGGTGGCGACAAATGAGACGACGGTGTGGGTGGTGTGAATGTGTGGTGCTGGTGAAGTGACAACATAGTGGTAATGGCGTTGATGACGGCGAGTAGGTGGTAGTGACAAACAAAGGGTGTGATGGTGCTGATCCATTTTATAAAGTTAGCTAGATTTATAAGATTGACATGTTATGGGTCAAGTTATTCTACAAAGGCTTCTAATTGTAAGAAGTGTAAGAAGGATTTATAGAGTGACAAGTGTCCAATAACCTAAAACTAAACCCACTACATCACCACCAAAAACCTAAACACCCACCCCCACCACCACCCAAAAACCTAACCCCCCCCCCAAAAAACCTAAACCCCCCCACCCACCCCCCCCCCCCCCCCAAAAAAAAAAAAAACAAAAAAAAAACTATACCTCACCAAAAAAAACCCCAAAAAACCTAACCCCCCCCCCCACCCCCCACCTCCACCCCCCAAAAACCTAACCCCCCCCCCCCCCCACCCCCACCCCCCAAAAACCTAAAAAAACCCAACACCCCCCCCCCCCCCCACCACCCAAAAACCTAAAAAAAAAATATAAAAAAAACTAAACACCCACCCCCACCCCCACCACCCCCACCACCACCCAAAAACCTAAACCCCCACCCCCCACCCCCTCGGCAAAAAAAAAAAAAAAAAATTGGGGTGGGTGATGTGGGGGGTGGGGGGGGGGGTGTTTTTGGTGGTGGTGGATGTTTAAGTTTTTTTTTTTTTTTTTTCAGTGGGTTTTTTTGTGTAGTGGGTTTTTTTAGGTTATTGGACACTTGTCACTCTATAAATCCTTCTTACACTTCTTACAATTAGGATCCTTTGTATTTGATCCTAATCCGACATGTTATATGACTTGTAAACCCAAATATTGTTGTATAAATTTGAGTTAAACCAAATGAATCCTATTGAAATAACATGTTGTGATCATTCATATGTTATAGTTTATTGTTATGATGGTTTTAAAGTTTCTTCAAGTGGCTACGATGAAAGTTGAATGATTGTGAAGGGCCTGGTTGTAACATTCAAGTGAGAGCTGGTATATGTGTGGACTTAGGGTTCACTATATCCTTCTTGTTCTGTTTATTGTGTTTTCTCACTCTAGATGTTCTTAGGGTTTGTTGATCTCGTCTTGTTAAATCCTGTGTGATTGTGTATATTTCTGTAATTTGTTTTATGATAAGTTGATCAGGATTATTGTATTGTTTCAGAATCTTGCACTTTGTAAGATCTAGGGTTTCTGATGAGTATTTTTTGGTTTGTGTTAATAAAATTTTCGGTCACCGTTTAGTCGCTGTCTATTTTGTTTTGTTTTGTGTTGTGTTGGATTTACCATTTTCTATAAATCCATATTCAAGTTTTGTTACCCAAATTAATAAAAGCATGAGTCATGAATTTAAGACCTAGTTGATGGAATTGGAAGCATTTTTCTGAGGACCGGACTGGTTAGTCCGACCAGGAACCATGTACAAGGCCAATTGAGTTAAGCACTTTTGAGTCGCTTTCAAATTGGTCAACTGGTTAGGGCAGGTGTCGGTTGAATTGGCAAAATATCTTGGGTAGACCGAAAAAGATAGATCTGGAGTCTCACCAAGAGCAACGACTTCAAAGTTTAAACCTTTGAATGAGTTTGGAGATGACAGAGGTGCATTTGAACATGATCGGCAACAACAACGATGGATCTGGAGTCTGGACAAGTGTGTTGCTTCAATTATGATTTATGATAGCTCTGGAGATGAAAGTAATGAATATCAGGATGGTTGTTCCATGGTTGGCTCAATGCTTTGTATTTTTATGCTTGGGTCCCAAATTCAATATAGACACACATTTCAATCCAAATTATTTTTTTTTAGCCTAAAATATCTAACTTAAAAATGTGCCTAGAAATTATTTTATATACGTAGTCCAATTCTTCTTCACACTAACAAAAAAATATCTAAAATCTGTCATTATTTTTAATGATGGCATTTGGAAAGAGTCAAACTATCTGCACACCTTGGTTGGCTATCTACACACTTAGGGTTTACCTACGCTGCGTATAGGTCTATAAGCAGCGTATTACACCTATACGCTACGTATAGACCTATACTCAGCGTATATAAACCATAGATTTCAGAGCCTTATCAGCAATCATTGCACAGAAAACAAGGGTTTATATACGCTGCGTATAGACCTATACTCAGCGTATATAACCCATTAGTTTTTTTTTTTTTGATGTATTTGAGGTATGAATTCTCACCCGGTTCCAACGTTAAATCGCTTAAAATATATAACCGTTAATGTTATACCAATAATATTATATACCGTTAAATTGTTTTGGAAAACGTATATACGGTTCGAATATACTACACTATACAATACGATACGATACTATACAATACGATATAACGCACGTATAGGCCTATAGGTGTAGTATATGTCCCTTATAGGCCTATAGGTGTGGTTTAGGTCCCGTGTAGGCCTATAGGCATATAAAAGGCCTACATGGAACCTATACGAGACTTATACTATACATTATACGATACGATGCAACACGATACGATACCATACAACACTCGTATAAGCCTATAGATGTAGTATAGGTCTCTTATAGGGCTATAGGTGTGGTTTAGGTCCCGTGTAGGCCTATAGGCATATACAAGGCCTACATGGAACCTATACGAGACTTATACTATACAGTATATGTCACGTATTGACCTCGTATAAGCCTATAAGTGTGATATCGTATAGCGTATTATATGTCACGTATTGACCTCGTATAAGCCTATAAGTGTGATATTGTATCGTATAACATAGTATATGTCCCGTATAGGCCTATAGACGTTGGGTCACCTGGTTCTTACTTCGCCTTAAGCCCAAAATGGCATTTGGAAAATCTTCTTCACACTAACAAAAAATATCTAAAATCTGTCATTATTTTTAATGATGGCATTTGGAAAATGGCCCCTGGTTCTTACTTCGCCTTAAGCCCAAAATGGTTGGCTCACCTTAGACGTTGTTTGGTAAAGATGTTGTAGGTGGAGAGCATGTGAAAGAAGCGCAAACATGTTGTAGGTGAAGCGGGAGAGCAAATCCAAAATTATAAAATAACCAAATTGTGCTACAAGTCTTACAACTTTTCTTTTAAAAAGAGAGTCTTGCTATGAGAAAACGAAAATAACCATTCCAGCCATTTTTTTAAAAATCAAAGTTAAGATGTCTACATAGAGTTACTTTAATGGGACTGTGAGACTTCCACACGTTACTAAGTGCAAGTTTTTCTTCACAGAGGACCAAATTAACATTAACTTCCACATTTTAATTATTACATCTATGTATTGAAGTTTTAAACAGTGTAGTTGTCAATGACTCAATGAAGATTTGTTGTACATGTAACTTGCTAGTCAATTAACATTTAACGTTTAATTAATGAATAAATAAATAAGCTATCTCTAAAATTGCGTGCGGTAACGATATAACCATTTGACGTTCAATAATCATTTAGTAAGATTTATGTGAAAAAAAAAAAGATTTACCATTAGTCAAATATTACACGCGTTTATTTTATATTCGAAGAAGAAGAACAATGTATACCATTTCCATAAAATACACGGAAATATAGTTTTGATCGATCACCTATGCACTTCAAATATACATATCATCTTCCAAACGTCCCTTTGATGTGCGTTACTTAACATGGCCCATTACATGAGATACGTGAATTGTGTAAATTCGTGTATCTTTTTTTTAAAATCACTATGATATACAATACTGATCCAGAGTTGTTTTCTATAGGATCGCTTTTGCAATCTAAATTGGTGTTGTGGCGCAGCTTGTTGCTCGTTTACCTACATCTATTATGTAATTTCCTACTTCAGTATTTTAATAAAATGCGCTTCAATTCACGTAGCAACATATATTTCATCTGATCTGGTATTGATGAGCGGTCTACTTTAAGAGAAAAAACACAGGATAAAAGACTAAAGAGGATGCGTTAACTGAAAACTATGTATCTAATTCATGAATGTGGGTCACATTTCTGTATTTCGAGTAACATATATACATGAATATAAAGTAGATACATAAATCTATGACGATAAAATCTAATACGTAACATAGACGTTATAAACTTATCATATAAAACTGGACCTTTAGACCATCCCCAATAGGTCATTTTTTGGGGTTGTTTTTTGCCATTTGTCCACCTCACCCATTCTTTATTATTGTGGGATGCATATTTAGGTGGCATATTTGGGTGGCATATTTGTTGAAGAATGGGTATAAACGAGCATGTTGTCAGGAGGTGGTGGGGCCAAAGGGTGGGGGTTGGGTGATAAATTAAAATTAAATGTAAAAGGTGGTGATGATGTGGCAATGTTTTTATGTGTTTTTGTATTTTTTTATTGGGTGGGTTTTTGATGTTTTTGAAGGACGGGTGTTTTTCTGATGTGCCAGCTGACTGGACATGTTTTTAGGTGTTTTTAGTGGGTCTTATTGTCGATCCTCTTATGCTTGAACAAGTTAAGCTATTTATTACATCATTTAAGTAATAGTTTTGTGAACAGATTGCTTTATACAGATAGTCAGTATCCCTTGCCTTACGAAGGCAATTACACGTATACAATTCCTTTATAATATTCTGCAATTATAAATATATGAAAAACAATTATAAATATAGTCCTTCATGGCTATAAATACACCAAGTTTCACGCAACAATAATTAATATCATCACAAACAACAAACAAACCATGATTAGATTTCTCCCTCTAACGTTTGTGTTTCTGTTAGCATCTGTTTCCGCTCAAAACTGCGGGAGACAGGGCGGTAACGCACCATGTTCCAACGGTAACTGCTGTAGCCAATACGGCTACTGTGGAAACACTCCGGATCACTGCTTGCCGTCAAATAACTGCCAGTATCAGTGCACTGGTAGCACTACGACACCAAGTGGTAGTGATACAGTTGGCGCCATCATTACTTCATCCGTATTTGACCAAATGCTCAAGTACAGAAACGACCCCAGATGCAAAGCAAATGGATTCTACACTTACAACGCTTTCATTAACGCTGCTAGATCCTATAACGGGTTTGGCACCACTGGAAGCGCTGAAGACCGAAGAAGAGAGCTCGCGGCTTTCTTTGCTCAAACCTCCCATGAAACAACAGGTTTTGTTTTATTAATTTGTGTGTTTTTTTAAGGATATGTTCATGGTTGATATGTTGTGAAATATTGTGATGTGTAGGTGGATGGCCAAGTGCACCAGATGGTCCATATGCATGGGGATATTGTTTTGTTAGAGAACAAAACCAGGCCAATAGGTACTGTGACTCCCCTGACTGGCCATGTCCCCAAAGCTACTTCGGTAGAGGACCTATACAACTATCTCAGTAAGTTCTTACTTTCCGTCTTCACAAATATTTTCTTTGCAACAGGAATAATCGTGTTGGTTGGCGGGTTTAACTGAAACACACGACTCGTATATCATTTGTGTCAAAATAACAACCCAAACCCAAATACACTCACAACGGTATGAAATGACCTATATACATCGTTTAACCTATTTATCTAAACGTGACAAACGTGTTTATTAAATATGACAACCCAAAACTTAAATATTTTTATGTGGTAATTCAGATTGTGTCCCACCCTAGTTTGTGATATATAGTTCTCTACTAGCTAAAACACTGAATTTCTAGCATGGGTTAGATGCCAATTTACATTTTTTTGTTACAAAAATTGCTTTCACATATTATAACTAAAAGTTCAAATATTAAAAACTTAAATTAAGTAATCTGCTGATAGCAACAAAAAGACGATAGAAATTTCTAAAAGAACTAACTACCCCTAAATTTGAAAGCTTTTGTCGTTACTTATAAAAAATATATATAAAAAAAACTCTAGAACTGTTTATTATTTAACAATCTATATATAGTTGATTTTTGAGTATATTTTACGTGTGATCGACTCTTGAATAATTGAAAGTCACCTCTCAAAAAAATTTAACAATCTATATATAGTTGATTTTTGAGTATATTTAGCATTTTTGTCATGTTTACAACTTTAGATATAGAAAAAAAAAAGATGTCCACATAAAGACTTTTTTTTTTTTTCAATTTCCCAAAAGTGATTTCTGAAATCATATTGATATTTTATTGTTATAAATAGGGGTGTGAATTTCTGACATGACCCGAAAACCCGACACAAACCTAACACGAAATTCGCGGGTTTAGGTTTAGTCTAAACGGGTTCGGGTCAGTTTTAGGTTGAACCCGCTAACCTGTTTAGGTTAACGGGTCGGGTTCAGGTCAACCTGGTCGGATTGGCGGGTTAACCCGTTTAACACATTTATACTATATTATATTTTTTTTACAATATATTTTATGTCATAAATTAAATCGGGTGTGTATTTTATGTAATGATTATAACTTAATAAGAGAAATTAACATAGATTTTATAATTTAAATATGATATTATTATATACATTTGTGTTTCTTAAGTAAATTTTAATATATTAATTTCAGAAAAAAATATTAACTCGGGTTGAACGGGTCGTGTTCGAGTCAACCCACGAAACTTCGGGTCGTGTTCGGGTTCATATGTATGATATGATTTTCAGGTTTGGGTCGGGTTCGGGTTTGTGTAAAATTTTCGGGTTCTGGCCAGATTGAACCCGCAAACACGACCCGTTTAACACCCCTAGTTATAAAAAAATGATTAGTTAGTCAGAAAGAAAGTTTTTAAATTATAAAACCATAAAGGGATCTATGAGAACAAAGTGGAAGCAAAATTCAGAAATTTAAGTATACTTTTGCAACCTTTGACTAGCTTGAATATATTCTATCATAACTAATATAAATAATTCAGATGTTATATATATAACCTTTAGGTTATATGTTTTGTTACTAACTATAACATCCAATTATTTGACAGCAACTACAACTATGGGCTGTTTGGGAGATCAATTGGAAGGGACTTGATCAACAATCCCGATCTTTTAGCCACCGATCCAACCTTATCTTTCCAGTCAGCAATATGGTACTGGATGACTCCACAAGGTAACAAACCATCAAGCCATGACGTTATCACTAGAAGGTGGACACCATCAGCCGCTGACAGGTCAGCAGGTCGTGTCTCGGGTTTCGGTGTGATCACGAACATCATCAATGGTGGTTTAGAATGCGGGCATGGTCAGGATAATAGGGTGGAGGACAGAATTGGGTTTTATAGAAGGTATTGTAGTATTTTGGGAGTTAGCCCTGGAGACAATCTTGATTGCTACAATCAAAGGCCGTTTGGTTAAACAAATTGGTCTTGTTACTTCTAATAAATATGATTAATGTAATAAATCCATTTCTATAATGGCCATGGGTATTCAAATAAATGCAAGTTCAATAAAATAAGAATATTGCAGTTCTCTAGTAGTGTACATTTTCCCCTAGATCTAATAATTTCTAACACAATTATGTGAAAATTATCTATTTTAAACACCAGTTTTTACAACAAAAAACTCTTGGGATCCACGCTTTGGCGATTGATCTTTGACACATGCCTTTATTTGCAATGCTAGGAGACCCAGGGAAACCTGGGTTGGATCCTTGAGCCAAACGGGTTTTACCGGTAATTTCACTGTCGTGCCTACGGGCGGGTGGGTTACCGGGTTTTCCCCGGAATTGGTGGTGGACTCGGGTTACTCTCGGAGTACTCCGTTTGTCCAGTGGGTGCCCCGAGAGTACTCGGGATTGAGTTTGTTGGCCGTTCAAAAAAAAAAATTTGCTATGTAACAAACAGTTTTCACATTAATACACATTCAATAAAAAAAAAGAGTAAAATACACAAGCGATTCTATGGTTTGGCCCAAATTTTAGATTCCGTCCATAATATTTAAAAGTTAAGGATTTAGTCTGACATCCTTGAAAAGAATCGTCGGCCAAAATGGTGAGGCTCGCTTTGCACGCCAGTTATGGCCGCCTGATAGGGTTAAAACTTATTAAGAAATAAAAAAAGCTAGGGAGGGGGGGGGGGGACAGGGCGCCATACGGGTAAGCTCCCTAGGGTAGTTTGCCGCAAGGCAACACTGTCGCTACCCCGTAGGGTTGCGGCTAGAGTAGTTTATGTAACATCCGCCAAAAACGGGTCTCTGAAACGCAACCCGGATCGTAGAAACCGGACCCTAAAAAAATTTAATTAATAAGAATTTTATTATACTTTTATCATTTTCTGTATTTTATTTATCACGTAGCGCGTTTGGTTAAAAACCGGACAAATAACGTTAATATTATTAACTAATATGGTTAGCTTAGTTAGATTTATACAAGGGGAAAGCGTTAACAAGGTTAAATATGTCAGTTAATTAAAATTATAAGTTATAGGGGTGTTTTTTTAATAAACGAAACATTAAAAATAAAAGAAAAACTAGTTAAGTTATAATAATAATAATAATAATAATAATAATAAGTTAACATAAAAATCCAAATATTCTTCGACTTAACATAAAAAATAAACTAAGTTAGTTGTTTGAATGACAATGAAAAAATATACCAAAGGCGAAGGGTTGTTTGGCACCAAAAAAAAAAAAGTCATTTTGGATTAAACTGGCAAACATGACTAAATCTCATGGACGATTTTGACAATTTACTTTGTTTAGAAGCTAGTTACCGTTATTAAAAAATAAATATTTAAAAACTAGTTATCGTTATCACAATGCACCTAGATCACTTAACTAGATTTGTTTTATATTAAATATTTATTAATTTGGTATAATACAAATGGGCGTAGTGGGATAATGTCCAATAATGCCCCATCAATGATTACCCAATTATTATTTTCTTGTTTTTTTTAATTTAAAATTAATTGTATTTGACATGGAATAATCTCATTGGCCAAACAATTTGAAGAGAGGCACATTTGAGCGTGTTTCAAATCACGCTGGAGGGGGGTTTTTGCGAAATAACGCCGGAAAACGCCATGAGGGTGGGGGACGGGCGTGTTTAGGGGGGAAACGCCGGAAAAGGCCACCAGGGTGGTCTAACAGACATCAGACATGTATTCAATTCTCATGATGTTTAGGATACTAGTACTATAAAAATCATAATATAATGGAATTAGCTGTTTCATACAATAAAAGGACAAAATTAGTAACTTCAAATCAGAAATTTCATTTTTGATAACCAAACCCGTCATCAAGCGACACTATAGCTTTTCGTCTTTCAAACAAGAAAAGAGTTCACAGTAGTCCCAGCAAGTTTCCCTTGATAGCTCTTCCAGTTTTGAAGAAGTCTCCATGTCTTTTTCTCCACCTCTCTCCCTGTACTCAACGATCCAACGACTCGACGGTTCTTCTTTCACCATCCTTCCTAGTTCTTCTGTTCTAGTCGCCCTTTCCACCGCTCTCGACGACATTGCTACCATTGCTCCAACTCCGACGATACCATTCCACCACCATCACGATCGACACCAATGTGTCTTCCTACACTGTAGTACCGACTTCCTGTGATTCCGGTTCCAATCATTCTAGTTCGCTTGTTCAGTTCGGTAACCGTCTACTGGATGGATGCATACTGTACGGAATAAGAGGCCGGTTACCGGTTTAACCGTCCCTGCTTTTGCTTCTTACAAACACCTCTAGTGAAAAAATACACACATTACAAAATGACAAGGAACCACAATAACGTTTTCTATGGGACGATTACCTTTCTAGTTTTAGAAATGCCGATCCTTAGGTAGTAGTTTCCGTAATCATGTTGCTCTTCTTGAATTCTTCTAACAGATTCACCAACACACTGCCTACAATCCTCAATTTGAATAAGCTCAAGCGTTGGTATGTCCCCAATTTCAAGGGGGATCTCTTCAAGATTGTAGCACCTGATAATTTCTAATTGTCCGAGACACGGGAAGCTTCTACTACAGGCTTCCCACACTTCGATATTTAACCCATCAAGTCTCAAGAACTTTAGCTGCGGAAACACATGTTCAGCTGTGTTCCAGCAGCTTCCCACAAAGGCACCCTTTTTTAATTTTAGAACCTGGAGATTAGGTAACGACTGAATGATCGATATACCACTCCATGGTATTTTACACATTGATAGAGCTAGTGTTGTCAGTGTTGCTGGGAATTTAATGTCACACTTTCCTATACCGTAACCAGTTAATTTGAGGTTTTCAAGGCAGGTGAGAGATTCGAAGTCATTTTCCTCATATTCATAAGTTCGACATGTGAGTTCTTTAATGCAGGGAAAACACTTCTGAAAATTATCTATATTACCCAACTTCACATTTGAAATCGTTTGCAAATTCATTGGTTTTTCAATGGAACGAAGAAAAATGGTCCCCTTATCGCACCTTCCATCATCTGGTGCGTAATAGCACCACAAATGCCTTAGATTCACCAAATCTGATATGTTACTGGGTAAAAAGAAAATCCCAAGATCTACTATAAAACTTGTAGTTTTAATATAAATGAGGGTTTGAAGATTCCACAATTTACATATTGAAGATGGGAAATGTTCTGATGAATTCGAAATTGCAAGATACCTCAAGTGAACTAGCAATTCCATGCTGCAGGGGAAATCACTCAATCTACACTTTTGAAGATCTAACACCCTAAGCAGCACAAAGGAACCAAAATACTTTGCAATGTCATCATTGAAGGATCTGAATTCACTAAAGCACACAATCGATCGAATGCTTTGGGAGGGCGGATGAGCAAAGTCTGGATCATCGGCATCTTCATTTATGAACATACGAACTGGCTTATATGGTGGTGTAGTAACATTAGACACTTGAGAGTACAGTTTTTGCCTTTTTATTTTAAGTAGGAATCTTTCTTCGTTGGTTTTTTTCCGGCATAGCTCCCTAACAAGATGATGCACTTTACAAACTTTAACACCTCCATTTGACTTCCTGCAGTCGACAATCAGAAGATTTCTATCAATTAAATCATTCAAGTAACCCTCAGCAATATCCTCCAACCTTCTACTTCCATCTTCTTGAATGAATCCCTCAGCGACCCATAACCAGATCAACCTTTGTACTTGAAACTTGTAGTCTACTGGGAAGCCTCCAAGATAAAGAAAGCATTCTCTCAAGTGAAGAGGAAGATGATCGTAACTTAAAGCTAAAGTTTCGAGGCATCCATTCTGGTCACCAACAATGTACGAACTGGTCCTGTCAGCAATTTCCACCCAAAACCTTTCACTCAACGCATGTTTTGCTAGAACTCCTGCAATGACAACCACCGCAAGTGGTAATCCTTGACAATTTTCTACTATTTGCATTCCAGGTTTAATCGACCATTTAGGGAACTCATTGTCATGGAACACCTTCTGGCACAACAACTCCCAGCTTTTTTCTTTGCTCAAATATCCCAAGTGATGAATCAATCCTTCAGAATTAGCATGCTTAGCAACTTGAACAAGTCGACTTGTTAGTAGAATTCGACTTCCCGTGTTGTCATGGGGAAAAAATAATTTCATGTTATCCCATGTTTCTATGTGCCATATATCATCAATCACAATCAAATATCTCTTACCCATTAGGTGTTTGTACACCATTTCGCGAAGCTTTGAGTTAGTAGCTATGTCAAGGTCTGGTTTAATACCGACGGATGCCAAAATTTGAATCAACACATCCCGCATATCATATTTTTGGGAAACGGTGACCCAAGCACGAACATAGAAATGATGCATAACAAAACGATCATTGAATACTTTGGTGGCGAGGGTAGTCTTGCCTATTCCACCCATACCAACAATAGAGACAACATCTACCTTCTTTTTATCTTCCACAAGCTTATCTCGTATCTGTTCAGCGTCACGATCAATCCCCACGACGATGTCATCCAATAGTTTCTTTAATCCTGGTGACTTTCTGGTGTAGCAAATTCGCTCAGTAGCAATATGATTTAGCCTTCTTCCGGATAAATCTATCTTCATGTTATCGACTAGCATACTCGTGAGTTCCAACTTGACAGAATTGAACGATCTCCTAACATTATCAAGATTTAATAGGGGGAGTTTAAAGTCCTGCTCAGAAGTAGGGAAATGCTCATTATTCGTAATGTGAACACCGGATAGAAACAGATCCACCATATGTTGTGCCTCTTCTGCTGCGTATATGAATCTTTTCTTCAGATCATCAACTTTTTCGATGTCCTGATGATGTTGGGAGATGAAAAGGGTTTGAATCATGGAGCCAAGTTCTTGATAGAGAAGCTGGAATTGAGGCCTAGCATATATAATTGGCGGGATGTTGATCAATTGATTGTCCTTGCAGTTAATGAGCTGCTTCAACTTCTCCATGAACATCTGGATACCTGCTGCGTGTGCCATTTCGAAAGAGATTCTAGGTTAAGTGGCTAGTGAGAGTTTGAGTGGAGGAGGGTTGCTGATTTAGTAAAGTTGTGTGGGTTGGAAGTAGGTGAGTGGAGGGTTGTTGATTGTGCAAACTACTTAAATTTTATTCAACCACCAATCTACTAACCCAGGCCCCATTGAAAACATTAAATTTCCGAACTTGTTTGCCTTGGAAAGAAACAAGAATGCTTTTATTAATCATGATTGTTATATTATGGTGGGTCAGGGGGTTACGTGGAAGTGGAGATGGAAGTCTAATTCCATGAATCAGGAGGAAAGTAGGGAATTTAGAATTTTGGTAAACATGCTTCAAGGTGCTTCATTTATGGATCATTCTCACAATTGGGAATGGGTTAAAGAGGAGGATGGGCGATTCACTGTTGCATCGATGAAACAGATTCTATGTGAAGCGTCTATCAAACCAGTTATAATTTCATTATGGAATGGAATGGTTGGGTCCCCAAAAAAGTTAATATCTTTATGTGGAAGATGGAGATGAATCGTATGCCGGCTTTAGTGGCGCTAAGGAATAGAAATGTGAATATGGGTTCGGTGGTGTGCGGTCTATGTGGCGATCAAGACGAGTCCAACGAGCATCTCTTCATTTCTTGCCAATCCATCTCTTCCGTGTGGAACCACACATTAGTAATTGGTGTGGGGTCCCTCCGATTTTTGCTTTTTCGGTTCAGGATCTTCTTACTTTTCACCACAACGCGAGACTTGGGAAGTGCAAAAAACAAAGCATTACAAGGTGTTATAATGACAACTTGTTGGGTTATTTGGAAGAGTAGAAATGAAAAGATTTTTGTGAGTAAATCGGCTATGGTCATTAAAACGGTGGAAGATATCAAAGCTCTCGGATACTTATGGATGAAGAATAGATCCCCTTTTAGAATAATGAATTGGAGAAATTGGTGTAATTTTGATTTTTGATGTTGTATGTCTCTCGCACTACTAGAAAACTGTTATTATTTCTACCAAAATTTCCTACGCATTTCCTACGAACGAAAATGGCGACACATTTCCTACGAAATTCCGACGTATTAGAAAGGGTCTTAGTTTTGTGACAAAAAAACGAAAAAATTGGTTTGCGTAGGAAAAATGTAGGAAAATTCCGACAGATCTCCGACGAAATCCGTTTTCATTCTAACCATTAGTCGGAAATTCGTAGGAATCGTTATGCGTAAGAAAAGTGTTGGCAATTCCCGACGGGACTCCTACGGAATCCGTTTTCATTTTAATCATCGGTAGGAAATGCGTAGGAATCCAATTTATCATCATAATAAAATGAAATTACTGATATTAAAATATAAAGTTTTATTATTTATAAAAAAATATATGTTATTTCAAAAATAAATTTATTAATATCCATAGTTTTTAATTAATATCCGTAGCATGTTTCCAAACCTCCAACACATCCGTAATGAACAGAAACAAGCCCGGGACCCGCCAACCTGTGAACATGACCCGTTCAGTAAACGGATCTTGTCATAAAAAATATACTAATTAAGTGCTTTACTTTATTTTTGAACAGACCAAATACTGTTGGGACCCGAAGAGTGAAAAAACATATATGGCGCATTTCGTAACGTTGTTGAGAATCGGTATAGAGACACCATGAGGGACTTGAGAGAAAAATCTAAAGACAAAGCCAGAGACGCTGGACATGTCATAGGAGACAAGCACAAATTCGACATAATTTATAAATATTCACCCGCTTCGGTGTCTAAGGTAGTATGTAAGTAATTGTGTAAGGTATGGGAGTTACATTATTATTATAACTACTTTTTTATATATTTTATTGCGCTATGTAAGGTATGGGAGTTACATTATTATTATAACTACTTTTTTATATATTCTATTGCTCTATATATGCGTGGTTTATATTTTACTTGGCACATAGTCTAGCCTTACACACACACACACACACACACACACACATATATATATATATATTTCGTTTTCAGGGATGGAACACCGAAAAATGGCTAAAAAAGTCAGAGAGCGGGAGAACAAACCTCAATAGCAAGGGTAGTGGTGAAGGTATATCCCGACATACCGGTGGATCCATAGGGTTTGACGAGCATTGCATTCGTTTGGTAAGCTAATCATCTTTATATAAATTAGTTAAAAAGTTGGGTCGAAAAATATAATTGTTTGTACTCAAATGTATTACGAAAATGCTTTTTAGGAAAGAAAATATGGCCGAAATGTAAAGTGGATTGAAGTTTATTTTGATACCATCTCAAAAAGGAAAGAAAAAAGAAGTATTGGGTCGGAGAGCTGGACATTAATAGTCTTGAGGGATTTGAGTTTATTTCTGAAAAATCAAGAGAAATCTATGTAAGTTATCTTTATCCTTTTGAATAATTAGAACATTAGCGAATTAAGTTTTAGTACAACAACTAACAATTTTGTTTCCATAAATTGTAGTTACGGTACAGAAGTGATATGATCAAGTTGCATGGGTCGGATCTCAACCAACATCCGGATGATCTTGATGTGTGGGCAAGAGTGGCAGGAGATAAAAAGGGCCAGATGTTCGAGGTAGGATCTTCGGATCCTAATTTCGTGATAACTGGGAAATTGTCTACATCTACCGAATCTAAATTATATTTTGATGCCATAAGGTCGCAAGAGGAGGTATTGTTTACTTCTTACAAAGTATCGCAATTTTATAAATTATATAGTTTTTAACAATTAATTAGTTGAAAACAATAAGTTAGATTATTGACCCGTTTTAACAATTTAGGTTGAAAAAGTCCGAGTTGAAATGGAAAAGGAACTTGCAAATGAAAGGGATGCGAGACAAGAGTTGGAGCAAAAATTGCAACAGATGGAAAAAGAAATGAAAGAAACTTAAGAAAAGAGGCAAAAATAATTTGAAGAGTTTATGAAAAAAATTCTAGCCTCCCGTTAGTCATTAGCAGTAGTTTTTTAATTATTCCGGATCTTTATGTTTAACAACGATGATTTTGTGATTGAAACGAGCTCGGAATTTTTGTTATTTATTCTGAATATTTATGTTTAACAATGGATGATTTTGTAATTTAAACGTGCTCCGAATTTATGTTATTTGTTTTTGTTAAATTTATATTCCGAATCATATTTATCAATATGCATCTTTCAGCAGGAAAAAAGCAGGTATCTTTGTTTTTTTTTTAAATGTATCCGTAAGAAATGTGTAGGAAAAAAAAACCAATTTTGTCGGAATTACGTAGGAAAAATGAATATATTCCGTTAGAATTGTGTAGAAAACAAAACTAGTTTTGTAGGAAATGCGTAGGAAAAATGAATACATTCAGTTGGAATTGTGTAGGAAAAAAAATAATTCAGTAGCAACTGTGTAGGGAAAACGAATACATTCCGTTGGAATTTTGTAGAAAGAAAAAACAAATTCATAGGAATTGTGTAAGAAAATTAAAATTTAATAAATATTATATAATAAATATAAATATAATTGTTTCAAACACAAAATTTTAAAAAATAAATATTCCGTGGGAAATGCGTCGGAAATTTAAGAAAATTAATTCCGTGATAAATAAGTAGGAGAATTCTAAAGAAACATTTGTGTGGGAAAGTAGGAAAATCCGTAGGAAATGCGTCAGAAAAAATTACCCACGAGTAGAATTCCCACAACCCATTTTCGTGGGAAATCCGTGGGTAAACGCAGTTACCCACGGATTTCCCACGGAAATTGACGTGGGAATAGTAGTAGTTTTCTAGTAGTGTCGCTAGCTTTTTGCTAGTCGCCTTCTAATGAAGGTAGTCGTTCACAAAAAAAAAGACTTAAATTTTATTCGGGTGTTGCTAAATGCACTCCCATTTTTTTTTAGTTTTACATGTTGCACTCTCCTCCTGAAGTTTGTAAATAAATACAATCAACCCTTGTATTTTCTATTTTTTGAAAATTTGTATTAGGAAATGTCCCTATATTTTCTAAGGGTTTATCTACTTGGCATAATTTGAATATTTGTATTATTTGTTGACTGTCTTGTTTAAATTTTTGAAAATTTGTATTATTTGTTGAAAAAACTTAATACAAGTTGGTTGCTGTTTAGATGTTAAATCTTTGTTGTGGGAATCGTGATGATGCTGCAACACTCTTTGCATAGATTTGGTGTAGAGGAGGACTGTTGGCAGTAACATTGCTTGCACTTGAAGTCAAATAGATTTGGTCCAACCGGCCGGTTTCCCGGTCCAACCGTCGTTTCGTCGGTTCAACTCCTGTTCAATCCATTTCCGACCCGATACCATGACCCGGACCGGCTCAACCTCCGGTAAATGTTTATATGTGGTTCGACAATAATCAAATATTTGAAAACTGCATCTGTGATCGCATCACAGGTAAATCATTTCCTCCTAATGTGCTAATTGAAAACTACATCTGAAGTATTCAACAAGTTATATAAGTTAACTTAGAAAATAGGGATATTCAAAAACTTAAACAACATTTTAATATGCATTATTCAAAGTTATATAAGTTAATTTAGAAAATAGGGATATTCAAAAATTTAAATGAAATCATCTGTGTGAAAAAAAACTTGAACAAAACAGTCAACAAATAGTACAAAACAAAATCATCCAGGTGAAAAGAGAAAGAAACTTAAACAAAACAATCAAGAATTGATAAAAAACAAACAGGAAATGAACCAAAAAAAAAACTGTAACAATTGAACAAAGCAATAATATATAAAAGGTAAAGGGTGAAATTTAAAAAAATATATAAATAATATTTTTTGAAAGTAAGGTATAAACAGTAAAAATTGAGGTGTATTTAGCCACACCCATTTTATTCTGAGTGGAGGGTTGTTGTATTCTAAATCCTTTTATATTTGAATATGGAATCTTACTAGGCTGGTGGTTGTGGATTGGGCTTCAAAGTTTTAAGCCTTGCTAGATGGTTTCCTCTTCTATAATCTTGATGTTGCTAATTATCAATGGCTGTAAAGTGTGAGAATCTATCTTTGAAAGCTTTCAATTGGGAATCATTTAACCGTCATTTTAACGTTATTTTACTAATTTCGTGAAAATAATGTTAAAAGGGGGGGTGGTTAATCATGCATCATGTGGTGGCGTTGATAGCCGAAAGACAAGGGAGTACATGCACTAATTGGCCTTTGTATTAGGTGCTGTTTGTTTTTGCACACATAAACTGTCTGCAAGCTGATTTCATCTGTTCTCATGTCTACAACTGAAGATGTGGTCTGAAGCTCTGCAAGCTAAAAATATAAGACTGTTTGTTTTTATAAATTGATAATGTCTGCACAAACTTTGTTTACGCAAAGTACTTTCCCCTCATCCCTTTCATTTTAAACCCTAGCACACCAAACACTCTCTGCCTTCTCTCTGCATCCAAAATATAAACTCAAAAAATTTCAAAACCCTATCTAGTATATGTATAAGCTGTATAACACAAGTATGCTACTTTAAATTTAATATTACCTGAAGGTTCAGTGCCATCAGTGATCGAAGACATTGTAATTGATCTGAAATTCCATCAGCGACCTTCGAATTTGATTCTGAATTGTTTAAAAAAATAAAATTTATCGTATAAACTGAACATATGATTAAAAAGCATTCAATTAAAAAATATAAATTTGAATACCTTGAATAAGATCGGGATAAAGTTAGGGTGCGTTTCGGATCAACCAGGGTTTGCATTTTTCGAAATCGACACCAAATTCACAGTACTCGGCGGGTAAACTGCAAACACCACAGTATAGAACTTGAACCGGTTGAAGTATTTCCGCCATTAGAGTCGACTGAATTGAATTCACGGTGGTGAAGGACGGCCGAGCCGTCCCTCCGGCGACCCGAAAAGCCGCGACGGCAGTAGAGAGTGTTTGGGCGGTGGGGTTTGGTGGCGGTGGATGAAGGGGCAGAGGGGTTTGGTGGCAAAAGAGAGGAAGAAAGGGTTTTGTGAAGATGTTTGAAGCAAGGGTTCCATAGCTTTTTTTTATGATGAAAGAAGCCATTTTTAGATCTGTTTAACAAAAAAAAAAAAAAAACAGTCTTCATGGCCTTATGTCTGCCCGCCTGCAGACATAGGCTCTTTGCAGGCATTTTAAGCAAAAACAAATAGCCTCTTAATTGCCGAGTGTTATGTGCCTTGTGTCCAAGGCTTGATACAAAACTATCATCCAGCCGGGGGTCTCACTGGAAGCAGCCTCTCTATTCCTACGGGGTAGAGGTAAGTCTGTCTACATCTTACCCTCCTCAGACCCTACCTTAGCTTTGTTATTGGTGTGATTTACTGAGTATGATGATGATGATGATATAGGATGCTATATGTAATTTGTGTTCTTTATTTTTGGAGGAAGATAACGAACCGGATATTATCCCTCTCATATGATTGGTGGATAAAAGACGAGTTTTTTTTTTTTCCAAATTAGTGTGGGTGGAAAAAGTATTTACCATTTTGGTGTTTCTTGAAAACTATTTATCTAAATGGTGTTTTCATTTGTTTTGCATTTACCTTTTCTTTTATTAACATATTAGACTTGTTTTTTTTTTGTTTTTTTTTATTCATTCGGTTAGTCCAATTTTCTTATTCCTTTTTAGGTTTAAATTCATTAAATCAGGTATTTTTATCTATCAAACGATTATAGTGTTTTTAAATCATCCCAAATAATTTAACAATGAAATAAAAAAATAATCAAACATTAAAACCTGATTCGCCACCGGTCTCGGTATTAAATAAAAACCAAAAGAAATGTCAGATAAAGGCTAATCGCTACATGTCTCAATTTCTTACACAAGAGAAAAAAATGTCAAATAAAAGCGAGTCACTACCGATCTTTATATCAAACAAAATAAAAGTTTTAATCTGGTTCATATTAAAAACACGTTTGTTAAGCGAGATGAAGGGGTATGGTCCCAGATCCCGCGTTAACACGACCGCGAGTGACCATTACCCTTATCAAAAACCCTCACCAGCAGGAACTTACCTGTGTCCGTGCGGGCACGCGCGAGCACAGCAGTCCAATCTGTCCATTGATGAGAAGACTTACCTTAAGTACGAAAACAAATGTACGCATAGCGATGCGGCCTGGCACCGCATCCTATGAACATTTTCGTCACGACAAGGGATCTGGACAACAGTAACAGTCACTAAGCGGCGATGCGGCATGGCACCGCATCCCGCATGCATCTTGGATAGAACAAAGAACGCGGGAACAACATCAGTGACCGCAAGCAGCTATGCGGCCTGGCACCGCATCCTGCCTACAAGGCAAGTGGGTCTGACACCACAGTGCAAGTGGCACTGGGAACAGTCGCCTATCAGCCCACATGTGTGCAACAGTCTGACACCACAGCAGGACGTGGCATCACCACCGTAACCGACAGGTCTGACACACCTGCAAGAAGCTGTGCGATGTCAGACTAGCTACTCAACTACCCTCCTTCACTCCTCGGCTATAAATACCCACCCCAAACCAGGTTTGAGGTATCACTTCTCAACTCTCTCACTACTACTACTATCACACTTTGCTTCCCAAGCAAACTACTGATTCTCACGCCGGAGAGTGGTAACAAGGAGCACCCCCCACCCCATCCTCCTTGTTACGAGTCACGGCTTGTTTCCTTGTGCAGGAAACCAACCAGTGGACGATCCAGCCAGCCATCCTCAGAAAGAAGGGATTAACCCTACTTGACGAGACCAGTGAGTTAACCCCACCCGGTTAACCATTGTTTCATCATTGGCGCCCACCGCTACTCTTAGCACTTTTTTCCACCATCGTTTTCTTCCCGAAAATCATGTCTGGTCGTCTAAACAATACTACCGGGGATAACCTAAACCCCGCAAACCAAGGGCCTACGGGACCATTCCCCTAGCCCCAAATGCTGAACATATTGGCACATCGACGCAAGGGGGCGCATCCCTTACGTTCGGACACGATCTATCACAGTACGCTTCTGTGATACCTCCAGGCATGAACCTTCATACCTGGTACGATCAACAACAAGCTCTGCTGCCCGCAACATACAACAGAGCTTGCGCAGAAGCGCAAGTACCTGCGGGGCCTACCCCAGCACCGCATACACCTGCGGGTCGTATTTTACAATACGACGGCAGGACTCCCACAAATCCAGCCTCCCGGAGTAGGCACGAAGACCGCGGTTCCTCTTACTGCGACGTCCGCACACTGGCGGAGGACTTTCCTCGTATGGGTCCCGCCGCAGGGACCCCAAACATAGCCGCCTAGGTCCCCATGGCGAAACTAGGCGACAGTCGACAGCCCACCACGGCCCCGGCATCCATAGCCGGCTGGGACCTCAGTCCCACCGTGAAGGGCAGAGCCGTACAGATCCGGACGACGGTACATATTGCGGAGATTCTCATGCTACTAGCAGTAGACCGGCAGGACGAAACTATGTTCCTCCCACTCAACCCCGCACTACATACCTCCGCGCTGCAAAGCGCCACCAGAGCCAACCCTACAGACCGAAATCTGCGGCCGAAAACTCTAAGTTCGTCCCGGAGATTGCCAAGGCCGATGTTACCACCACCAAATTCCCATTAAACATAGGGAAATACAACGGTTCGGCCGACCCGGATGATCACATGAACATCTTCATAGGCGCCGGGTGCAACGGCAGGTGGGATGAACCCACTTGGTGTCAATTTTTCCCGCAGACCCTAACAGGTCTGGCCAGGGCTTGGTTCGATTCTTTGCCTGTGGGGTCACTGACCTCATTCGAGGACTTGCAAGCAAAGTTCCTCGCGCATTTTTGCCAGCAGCGACGCCATGAACGTGATTCTATGGACGTCATGAATATCTGGCGCAGAGACAACGAATCGCTTGAAGCGTTCGTTGTCCGTTACAATAAAGAGTGCCTGGAGATAGGCGACGTTGCAGACCAAATGGCACGTAACCATTTCATTGTCGCCGTTAAAGACGAACAAATGGTTATGACTATCTCCGGCAAGGAAGGCTTGCCGAAAAAATGGGAAGATGTCATGGCTGCGGTCAAGACATACGCCCAGACTCAGCGGTCCCTCAATCCGCACGTCTCAAAGGCACAGCCCCAAACGAAAGGCCAGTCCTCCCACCAAGAGCACAAGCGCAACAACAAGCGCAACCGGGACACATGGAATCGCGACAGCGATCCCAGACCATATGTCCCGCGTAATAACCAGCCCGACGCAAGGGCTACAATCAACGCCCAGCGTGAAAACCGGGCGTCGAAGAAGGAGTCTCGGGACCGTAACTGGACCGAGATCAACCAGTCACCAAGCGACGTCCTCCTTACGGACGCGCAATTCCTACGACCGGCCCAACCGATGAAGTCTAAGAAGAACCAGGATCCCGCACTCTATTGCGAGAATCACAAAGACTCAGGCCACACAACAAACAACTGCATCAGTCTCCGACTAGAGATTGAGCGAGCCCTAAAAGAGGGGAAACTGCAACACCTGTTGCCAAGCGCGCAAAAACCTACCAAGCGCATCACCCCCCACAATGAGGGCCCCTCCACGGGTAAAAGGACCATGTACGTGGCCTCAACCCACATGATCAATGGAGGGCGAGTAAGGCCGCGCAAGGCGGCAAGAAGAACGGACAATGACTGGAAAGACGAGCAAGTTGTCTTTCCAAAAGTCCGAGGCGGACCGCGCGACAAGCGCGCCGTGGTTATCACAGGCCACCTAGCTCACTACTGCACCGAGAGATTATTCATCGACCCGGGCAGTACATCCGATATTATATACGAGCAGTGCTTCAACCAATTTGATCAAGAAGACAAGGATCGCTTGCAGCCGGTGGACTACCCGTTGGCCGGGTTTGCGGGGGAAACCGTATTCCCCCTAGGCCAGATTACTTTTCCTGTGCGCCACACCAACGGGAGGCACACAAGAACGGAGGAGGTAAACTTCATGGTTTTACCTCACACCTCCAAATACGACGTACTTCTCGGGAGGGAGTCCCAGGGCGACTTCAACATGATCACATCCGTCCCCCACTCTGCCATCAGTTTCCCAACCGAGACGGGGATCGCGATAATATACGCCTGAAGAAAAGTTATGTCTACGGACGAGCTGCGTTCGGCCAAGGTAGCAAGGCCTACCCCCAACACTCAACCAGAAAAATGGGTTCTTAACGCAAGACACCCAGAGCAAACAGTTACGTTGGGCCACGCCTTGTCCCCTACTATCAAATCGCACCTGAAGCAGCTCCTCTTCTGGAACCAGGATATTTTTGCGTGGACACCCGCAGATATGACAGGGGTACCACGTGAAATTGCGCAAGATTTCTTGAATACCATGCCAGATATCAAGCCGGTGATCCAAGGCCAACGCCACCTTGGATCAGCAAAGAACCAGGCGATGCATGAGCAGGTGCAAGAGCTGCTCTCCGCAGGTATCCTGCAGGAAGTCAAATACCAGACTTGGTTGTCAAACCTAGTCATGGTAGAAAAAACCATCCGGGGGCTGGCGCATGTGCGTCGATTATAAAGATCTCAACAAAGCCTGCCCCAAGGATTGTTACGCACTTCCAGAGATCGACGAAAAGGTCGATAACTGTCACACCCCCAAAATCCACACGCGGAGTATCACCGCTTGGAGGCGTGACTGACCAGGATCAAGCCACCAATCATATTGAACATAACAAGTAATGAGTAACTTTCAACCACACATTATGAAAGGTGTTTCAAAACAAAAACGTAGTTAAGTGTTTAGCGGAAGCATAATTGTAAAACCCAATGTAAGTATTAAGTACGAAATAAAGTAATGTTTTTAGCATGGCACACACTGCCATGTCCCACAACGACTGCGCCTCCCTGTGCAAGCTCCAAGAGTACCTAACGACCTGCAAGGCATGTAACAACGAGTCAACAACAATGTTGAGCGAGTTCACAGTTGGTTGTTTAGTTGTAGAGTTCGTTTCATAAATCGTATGTTCGTTTTGTAACCCATGTATCGTATTAATTCGTATCGCGGTCTCCCAGACATGTTTGCGAAGATTAGTGGGGGCTTCCCATGTGTTACTAGACCGTGCGTATCGACTACTACGAAAATGTAAGTGGTGCCCTAAGTCAATGTCTATCAGCATTGACCCTTTGCCCATAGTCCATTAGTACACGCCCGTCCGACTGGCACGGTGTGAGGTTTGTTAAACCTAATAGCGCTATTAACTAATGACCCGCTCGCCATAGGCCTCGGCGATTAAGTCGATATAAATGAGGGACTTCATGATAGAGGTTTGGTCCAGTGTGTAATCTTGGCATCCTACCCATGGAGGATGGTTGTAGTTACCGTTTAAATCATTAACCCCATTCCCAACCCTTAGGAATCCCATGCCTTGGAAAGAGTGTGAACTCACCTTGGTTTGCTCGGTATGCTAAACTATGTGCTCACAAGTAATCAGTCAAGTCCTATAGTATGCACGTATACTCAATCGGTTCAAGTACGTAAAGATTCACATGCAATTAATACCACAAGGTGCGTTTGGCAATTAACATCATGCATTACACAACAGTTAATCACATGCATCCAATTCATGTTTCACATAACGGTCATTCACAGTTTATTCTAACATGGTTATTCATCAAGTACTAATATGGTTAGCAGTCTTAACGAAGTTAGCAATTTAACAGGATTTATACATAACAGGAATAATAAACTAACACTGTTAATTAACTAACATAATTAACTAACAGAGTTAACAAGAGTTACCTACTTAACAGAGTTTCATTCATGAATCTAACAGAGTTAATAAAGTTAACTGAGTTAATAAACTTAACTCAGTTAATAGGCTAAACATATTCACATACTTAACAGAGTTAAACTAACAGAACTGGGGTGACAGACACTAGGCGAAATCACTTGCATGGCGAAAACACTTGTTGGCGAAATCACTCAGGCGACGAAATCCCAAGTGATTTCGTCGGGTTTAATGTTGGACGAAAACACTAGGTGTTTTCGCCTGGTCCTTGATTTCTTCTGCTGCTCTTGATTTCGACGGTCACACCTCACCAACAACACATCAGTTACGCAATAACACTAACCCTAATCATCACTTACAGTTTCATGATCAGTCATCGATGCAATCATTCAATAGATCATCGATATATATACAAAACGGAAATCACTTAATCACACAACACTTAATCAAGCATCAGACTAACATGACCAGTGGTCTAATAACCTCAGATCCATTCTAAGCAATTCATGCTAGCACATCAGACTTCATCTATCAACAGTTACCAAACACAGAAACCCTAATGATTGTCTAATAAGTATAACAGTTGCAACAATCATGCACTCAATCAGATCTATTCATGCATTCATCATGCAAACCGAATCATCATTCCATCCACAACAACATCACATAGCAGCCGATAATCTTACATGCACATCATCTAATATACATAACAGTTTGCAGGAATTATATAACAATCATCCAATATACGTGACAACAATCAATCACTGAGATAATATACTAACCGAACACGGAATGATCGCACGAAGGGGAACTGATTTCGAACAAGGTGAAGGCAGTCGTCGGGTTCAAAGGAGACAAGAGAGAATGTGAGAGGTGGTTAGGGTTTTGCCAAATGCCGTTCTCGCGTAAAGGTTCTAATAAAACTATATCTAATCGTCACCTGGGCCAAGCCCACTCTTGATTTCGTTGGCCATACTAGTGGACGAAAACACTTATGTGTTTTCATCCGGGAGTGTTTTCGTGGGTGGGGGTGTTTTCGGCTAAGGGGTGATTTTGGCCAAAAGTTCCAGTTTGTTGATATTAAGCATGACACTAATACAAAACATATAATACATACACACTTAATGCACCCCATATAAATCATATAAATCACAATATGATTCAACATATTACAAACGTGTACAGTTGTGAACAAACAAGTCGTGTAAACAAACAACCTAAACAATTAACGTGCAAAGAATGCGAAAATGGAATCTTGGAAACTCGAGTTGTCACATTATCCCCAACTTGAAAGAAATTCCGTCCCGAAATTTAGTACGTGGTTACTGAGGAAGCTAGTTGTGTTGCGTTGTTTCCTGGTTTTCCTGGGGTGTCACATCATCCCCCCGTTGATTTGGAATTTCGTCCCGAAATTCTGTAGTAGCTTCAGCCTCAGTAGTGGTTGCACCGTTTCCGAAAAACTGGGGATATTTGAGTTTCATTTGATCTTCTCGTTCCCAGGTAAACTCTGGGCCACGACGGGAGTTCCAACAAACTCGAACAAGAGGTATTATGGTGTGCTTGAGGACCTTAACTTCTTGGTCCGTGATTTCAACTGGTTCCTCGACGAATCGCAACTGATCGTCGATAGTGAGCTCCTTCAGAGGAACTATGAGGGTCTCATCTGACAGACACTTCTTCAGATTCGACATGTGAAAAACGTTGTGAACTGCACTGAGTTCTGCGGGTAGGTTTAGTTTGTAGGCCACCTTGCCTATTTTCTCTATGATTTCGAATGGTCCGACACAACGCGGATTGAGTTTGCCCCTTTTTCCAAAGCGAACCACACCCTTCCAGGGTAAAACTTTGAGTAGCACTCGATCCCCAACTTGAAACTCGAGTGGTTTCCGGCGCTTGTTTGCATAGGCTTTCTGACAGTCACGTGCTGCCGCCATGCGTTGTCGTATCTGTGCAATCCTTTCCGTTGTGTCTACTACCAGTTCTGGACCTGTGATCTGACTATCACCCACCTCTGCCCAGCAAAGAGGTGATCGGCATTTACGCTCGTACAATGCCTCAAATGGAGCGGCTTGAATGCTGGTGTGGTAACTGTTGTTATACGAAAACTCCACTAACGGGAGGTGTTTTTCCCAGCCGTTGCCGAAATCAATTACACATGCACGAAGCATGTCTTCTAGGGTTTGGATGGTGCGTTCAGACTGCCCATCTGTTTGCGGATGGTAGGCGGTGCTCATGTCTAATCGAGAGCCAAAAGATTTGTGCATTGCCTTCCACAGTTCTGAAGTAAATCGTGCATCACGATCAGAGATAATAGAGGTCGGCACCCCGTGCCTCGAAACCACTTCCTTTAAATAAACGTCTGCGAAAGTGGAGAACTTATCTGTTTCCTTGATAGCCAAGAAGTGTGCAGACTTTGTGAGTCGATCCACGATTACCCAAATAGTATCATTCCCATGTTGAGATCTAGGCAGGCCAGTAACAAAAACCATGGAAATTTGCTCCCATTTCCATTGTGGTATCTCTGGTTGTTGGAGTAAGCCCGATGGTTTCTGATATTCAGTCTTGACTCTCGCACAAGTCAAACATTTGCTAACGTAAGTTGCTATGTGAGCTTTCATGCTAGGCCACCAATACGTAGTTCTGAGATCGTGGTACATCTTATCCGAACCAGGGTGTACCGAGTAACGAGACTTATGCGCTTCATCCATCACAAGCTCGCGTAAGTTTCCATAGTGTGGAACCCAGATGCGTCCTGTTACGTAATAGGCACCGTCTTCCTTTTGTTCTAATCGTCTGCTGCTCTTGATTTCGACGGTCACACCTCACCAACAACACATCAGTTACGCAATAACACTAACCCTAATCATCACTTACAGTTTCATGATCAGTCATCGATGCAATCATTCAATAGATCATCGATATATATACAAAACGGCAATCACTTAATCACACAACACTTAATCAAGCATCAGACTAACATGACCAGTGGTCTAATAACCTCAGATCCATTCTAAGCAATTCATGCTAGCACATCAGACTTCATCTATCAACAGTTACCAAACACAGAAACCCTAATGATTGTCTAATAAGTATAACAGTTGCAACAATCATGCACTCAATCAGATCTATTCATGCATTCATCATGTTAACCGAATCACCATTCCATCCACAACAACATCACATAGCAGCCGATAATCTTACATGCACATCATCTAATATACATAACAGTTTGCAGGAATTATATAACAATCATCCAATATACGTGACAACACTTGGAAGCACACGTCGACTCACTATTGGTTGCAGGCCAGATACGCGGCGACTATGCCGCGAAAGGGGATATCATGATCCTCTACCTCGAACAGGCTTTGCAACTGAAATCAAAGTTCACTTCCTTCAATATCCGCCATATCAACAGGAGTGATAACAAACCCGCGGATGCACTGTCAAAACTTGCATCCACCAGTTTTCAACACCTACCAAAAGAGGTACGTATCGAGATTCTGCAAAATCCCTCAGTACCCCTGCGCCAAGTCAATGTCATCCAGTACGGTACAACATCCTGGATGACACCAATAATTGCATACTTGCAATCAGGTGTTACTCCAGAAAGTAAGGCAGAGGCACGTAAGTTGCAATACAAAGCGTGTCATTATCAAATGGGAGACGGTATCTTATACCGTAAATTAAACCTGGGGCCACTCCTACGATGCGTCGACCCCAAAGATGCCACATACCTTATCAGAGAAATACACGAGGGAATATACGGCATACACCCAGGCCCATGCATGGTGGTGGCCAAAATCATGAACGCCGGGTACTACTGGCCCGACATGCACCTGGATGCAGTCAAAGTCTTGCGCAAGTGTTTCAATTGCCTGCGGCATGCTCCCAAGACCTTGCGCCCCAAGAACAACCTGATCCCCGTCACCACCGCGTGGCCATTCCAAAAATGGGCAATCGATGTAGTGGGACCATTTCCAGACGCACCAGGTGCAGTGAAGTTTATCATAGTGGCTGTTGATTACTTTACAAAATGGGTAGAAGCAAAACCGCTCGCCTCAACCACCGCTATGATAACAAGGAAATTCATCTGGGAACATATCATCTGCCGTTTCGGTCTACCAATGTGCATCGTTACCGACAACGGTACCAACTTCGCTGCCGATGACTTTCAAAAATGGCTAAAGGAACTAAACATTGAACACATATTCTCCTCAGTGGCGCATCCACAAGGGAATGGCCAAGTCGAGAGTATCAATAAAAGTTTAGTCGAAGGAATCAAAGCACGGTTGGGAACAGCCAGACGTGGCTGGGTTGATGAGCTCTCAAGTATCTTATGGGCTCACAAGACAAGCCCAAAGACAAGTAACGGTGAGACACCCTTCAGCCTGGTCTATGGCACTGAAGCGGTGATCCCCGCGGAAGTAGGCCTCCCCTCACCTAGAATGTTGGCTATCAACAAGATAGACAACAATGAGGAACGCAGGGTTGACTTGGACCTCCTGGAAGAAAGGCGTGAAAACGCTGCCATCAACGAGGCCAAGTACAAAACCAAACTTGAAAAGTACTACAATGCACGCGTCCGCATTTGTACCTTCAACCCAGGAGACTACGTCCTTCGTGACAATGAAGCATCTAACGCGGAACGCCCAGGGAAACTTGCCCCCAAGTGGGAAGAACCCTACCTCATCCAAGAGGTCCTGGGCAAAGGCGCGTATAAACTACAAACATTAGAGGGCGAAACTATCGCACGCACATGGAATGCACAACAGCTTCGACGCTGTTACATGTAAGCCATGTTTTTTATATTCACCATGTAACCTATCGGGCCGCAGGCCATTTGCAAATAAATAAATAGACGATTCAATGCAATATTGTTTATTTACTTCTATTACAAATGCGTGTTCCACTCTGCGGTATCTACAAAAACAGATTGGCAAAATCTTCATTTGCGATACCCACACAGAGTGGTAACCACACGCAACTATTGTAATAGGCCAGCAATGGCAAAACATCAACTGCCTATCCGGCTGGATATGCAAAAACGGTTTTCACAAAGCCTACACAATTCCTAAACCCTAACGGGATAAAAACAGGAATTGACTAATACTCATACGACAAAGGTATAGAGTATACTCAACCGCGCTTACAGCAGGTAGAGTTTCTTCATATACAAGTTCAAACATGCAAGTAATAAAAACACTTGTACAACTTGAACAAAAACGGTTAGAACTTTATATTCAAAAAATTTCTACACCTACGCGGTGCACAAGGGATTTACATAAGGTTCTTAACATTTACATTGAGGAAACAGAAAAGGCACGCAGGCCAGCCTAGTCTTTCTTTGTACCGCTGGAACCCGCACCATCCTTGCCTTCAACAGCAGACTTTTCCTCATCTTC
Organism: Helianthus tuberosus; assembly: GCA_030545235.1. Lineage (NCBI taxonomy): Eukaryota > Viridiplantae > Streptophyta > Magnoliopsida > Asterales > Asteraceae > Helianthus > Helianthus tuberosus. The sequence continues at coordinate 88,855,552 of CM060404.1, forward strand.
CTCATCAGCATATAACACCCGCAAGCGGTCTACATAGTCTTCCGCTTCCAGGCATTCCTCAAGTTCCTCAAGAGCGGCAATGGACGTGTCGTTGTACGCCGCAAGAGCGGCAGCAAGAAGCGCTTCAGTGTCCACACCATGGAACCCAGACCTTTCATCAGTATATTTGCCCTAGGCCAAAATATTCATATGTGAAATGCAATGATTATAGCAAGCTTTAAAACCAGCATCCCGGGCGCGCTGCCTAATCTCATTGACACCTGCCACATTCTCAGGTGCGTCAAGGATGGACGTAACAATCAGCGAACCAAAAGTAGTACGGTTATCAAAGGCAAACCTAAAAAAGATAGCAAAGGCAACGGATACTTACATGCCCGATACCGTGCATGCGCATCCATTCGCGATCGTCCTTGAGCAGATCAAGTGAAGAAGCAAGGCTATCTCTAGCCTCTGCAGCCTCTCTTGCCCGCGCTTTAGCTTCAGCAGCACGGGCAGAGACCTCCTCAATAGTTGCCACCCGACTCTGCACTTCCGCCTTTTAACAAGGAAAACACAAGTATACAAAGTTAATCAACATACTTGTGAAATATACATGCAAATTCAAGTGCAAAAGAAATTCATACCTGGAGGCCCTGAACAGTCTTGTCTAAATTGGTGCGGTCAGCATTTGCCCTTTCAAGAGCCTTGGCAGCATGGGCCTCCGCCTCCTTGGCCTCTTCAAGAGCCTTGGCAAGGCGAGCTTCTTCCTCCTTGGCCTCTTTGGCAACTGCATCAGCTGCGGCTTTCTCCTTAACCAAAGCAGCATTCGCTGCCTTGGCGTTGGTAAGCTCCTGACGAACACGAAAGAGAGTTTCATTCTGTTTGGTCCAAGATTCTTTCCAAGTCTTGCGCTCATCAGAAAGTGTTTTGCGCTCATTAGAAAGAGATTCTTTCCAACTCTTGCGCTCATCAGAAAGCAGTTTTGCAAGGGTACGAACCTGTTTAAGCTCAGCAGTTGCAGCCCACTCCTCAGTTTGCTTACGCTTTTCAAAGGCAGCCTTATCCTTTTCAAGCTGCTCTGCACCCTCTCGAGCAGCCTTAACCAACTCTGCAGCTTCAGCCCGCAAACGCGTATTTTCCTCCTCCTTGCGCCCCAGCACCTTGTAATTTTCCATAATGGCATTTGCCATTATGGAACTCCCCACAAGCATGGAGGAGAGTTGATTAACCTGAACCTCACTTGGCAAAGAACGGGCCCGATGGACTTCAAATGGGGTGCCCAAGCCACCCAAAATCTCCTTACATGCGGAGGGGTCGGCAGAAATATCATCCCCTTGCATTACATTCCATGGGGGGCGGTGATAGGTCATGGCCCGGTCTTCAGTATAGGTGCGGTAGTAAAACTCCAATTCAGACTCTTCAGGCTGAATAGGAGTCCCTGTAAAACCCGCACCCCCAGAAGCGGAAGCGAAAGCGGAACCAGAAGCTTTCTCAGCAGCGGGAGATTTCTTCCTCTCTGTATAAGCAAACTTCAGGTTCAGATCACCAGTGTCCTGCAGGGAGATCAGATTATCATGGGAGTCCACTGTGTCATAGATCTGAGCCGCAGGCCCCTTCCCAGTATCCTCCGCCCACGCAGAGGGCTCAGGCACCACTTTAACCCCCGCATCCGCAGCGATGTCACGCGGGGGAGAATGAGGAGCATCAAAAATAGAAAAACCTTCATCTTGCGGTTCTGTAAACGAAGCATAAACAATTCAAACTACAAGTACAAAGACAAAATACTTGTACAAGTTATGAATCACTTACCAGAAACAACCACAGGTTTCACAGGTCCCACAAAAGCCGCCCGTTTGGTCTGTATCTTTGGACGCTTTTTCTCACCGGCATCCGCAGCCTTCTCCGGTTTTCTCTTTCTCTTCTCATCAGCAGGCTTGGAACCCGCAGAGGTCCCACCTGCAGCCGCACCACCACCTGGAACACCCAAACCCTCAAGGGTGTCAGATACTACCACGTAATCAGTATACTTGCGGAAACGAGAACGAGAGATACCTGCCGCCTGCGGCACCAACGGAGGAGCAACGGCAGCCTCAGGTTTTTTCTTGCCGCGACCCCGCACAACCTTCTTTGCATTTTTTTCTCCACATGCTTCTTGGGAGCATCCTTCAACTCAAATTTGCCCAGGACCCCAAGAGTACCTGCAGTTAGATCATCAAACAAGAAAATCAGCAAGGTGAACCTTAAGGCAAGCAAGAAGGTTATGGATTATACCTTTGCCTTGCGGCAGGGGTACGATCAGTGCATCACGTTTAGGAACACGGAAGTTATTGATAATAGTCAAGTTAAAACCTTCACCTTCCGCACACTTAACAATATCAACCTTGCCTGTAAAGGCTGGATCAAATATCTTCCACAGCTCAACAACTTCTGATAGTGCACGTACAAATCAATAACAAGCAAGGGAATAAAGAAACCGCACAAGAGTAAGAACACTTACCACCAGTTTTTTCCCGCACAACGGGCCTTGCATGCCTATCAGGCCTGGTCAACATCATCCGCAGCACCCACAACTAATTGTTGTCCAGCTGCTTATGCTCAATGGTCCTCAACCTCGGGAACCACTCCACAGTCTCCGCACTAGGAAGAGCAATATCCTCCACCGGGATGATCTCATTAACATTCTGCAAGGTCATGTTAGCAACAACCGCGACAGCCTTGATATAGAAGAACTTGAATTTCCACTTTGAAATACCCTTCGGAGGGGTCATCAGCTTGGTGCTTTCATACCGTTGGCTAAACGAAAAGAACCCGGTGTTCACCGTCAACTGGTAGAACCGCCGGAAATTTTCAATGGCAACCGGCAAACCAAGAGCACGAAAAGTGTACTCAAAGTTTCTAATACGAATCATCCCGAATGGACTCATCTGGGAGATATGGAGTTTGTAATACTCCAAAACCTCAGCAACAAAAACAGTTAACGGTAAACGAAGGTTACCATCAATGAAAGAATCAGCCCACATGGTGACATAACCGGCCGGAGCACAGGCACCGGTGTCACCCTCATCGGGATAAACAGCCCCAAACTCCTGGGGCATTTGTATGCTGGTCATCAGTTGGTTAAACGACACCTTCGACCACTTCAACACCGGTAGGCCCCCGCCAGGGGCACTACCACCGTCGTCTTCTTCTTCCGCCGCCACCGGCGAAGAATGTTCAGGGTTTTCACCCTCAACATTGTGTGGATTGGATGATTCAGCCATCAGGAAATATAATAAAGAAGATAGAAGAATGAGTTACGAGAAAACTCAGAAACTTGACCGGAATTTCAGACAGATTAATCGGAGAAGATGAAGAAAGGACTCTCTTTTCTAACCGGAGAAATTTTGAAATTTTGAACAAAGTGAGGAGAAATCAAACGGTTTCCCCTTATATACTCATCGCAATTAATGCGATGCAGGAAACCGACTTATCACGTTCAAAATGGGCCAATTACGGGACGCCACGTGTTCAGCGACGTTTCCGCTGACAGTTACCATACGCGCGTGGCCGTCCACGCGCCTGACAGAAGAGACCTTTTACACTACTTGCTACAGTGCATTTATGACCTCGGGCAGTGCAAACGTCTTTTCAATTCAGCACATGACAGGATCCTACCAACTTTCACCAACCCACACGTGCAATCATGACGTATGCAACAGAAAGCGACAACATTATCCAAACATAAGCGGCATGAGGTTTCTCTGGTTTACCGCACCATAACCCATACCGCATGTCATTTTTTACATACCCCTCAAAAAAGGCAAAAATATATATCTCATTATATAAAGGGGTATAAATAATAAACCGCACATACCCACGAGCACACGTGGAATATGCGGAGATGACACACACGAACCCGCACAGGTGTGTCAGATACTCAGAACCAGCATGGTTCTTTGGACTGCGAAAACCGCTTCTCAGGATGCGGCCAACCGCGTTCCATACAAGCTTCTTCAAGTTTCAAATCCCTCGTGTCCGGTTCACAACCACGGAGGGAACGCAAACAGCTCTCCTCAGGATAAAGGAGAAGTATGCTGAGCAAACCGCACATCAGCAAACCTGACTCCTGATCCTTCAAGAGCCACATCCAAGCTTCAAACTCTCTAGAAGCGAGTTCTTTGATGCAAACTGCAGACACTCACGAATAGCTGCGGCGGAACATAATTACCCTAACGGTAGCTACGGAAGAGCCACGACTAAACCGCCATGCGGTTTATCAAAGCTACTTCTAGGAAAACTGCTTTCCAACTAAACGGGAAGGAAAGTGGTTACAGAATGAATGCGGAAGAGTTTCAACCAACTTCCCAAGTATCTAAGGTGATCTCCCCCGGCGACACTACTTAAAGGAAAACTACTTTCCACCAAAGCGTGAAGGAAAGTAGCTCCAGAACAGTGGTAACAAGTCTGCTTATGACTGGTTACCCACCTATGGACCGCATAGAATAAACAATGGTGGGCACAACCATGCCTATGACCATGTTTATCTGCCCATAGTCCAGATTCACATTGTTCGACCAAACACGGCCAACAATGATGCAACTACCCCACGTAGCTCAAACACACATGGCCAACAAGGTGCAGCAACGAGGTAACCGCAAAGGACGTGCGGTTACTTGAGAGCTAAACCGCAGAGGACGTGCGGTTACTAGAGAGCTAAACTGGAAGAACACGAACACCCCACAAAGCAGGGATCATCGTTGAATGTCCAGTTGATGAACATAGAGCTTGAGCAAAGTACTCACAACTTCGCATCAGCTGACGCAGAGGTTACAACTAGAGTGGCGGAATAAGACACCTTCCGTCACCATCTCAAAGGTTGGTTCGAACCCTGCTAACATCTTCAGTCACCATCTCAAAGGTTGGTTCGAAACACCAACAGGTGGCTGATGACATCAGAAAAAGGCAGACCATATCACCGAGTCAAATCCTTGGCTGAGAATTCCGCATCAGACGGAACTTGCTCACCGGTGAGGAATTCAATGTTTCTAAACACATCCTTCTCAAAGGAAGAAACAATCCACTCGAACGGCCTACCGACCGCACGGACTGTCAACCGAACGGTCAGCAAATAGATTCACTGAAAGTAGGAGCCATCTGCATGGCCCATATTCTACCTTCCAGACACCATAGTCCAGTATCCCACCCACATGCAACTTGCATAAGGAAGGAACACTAGACTGGGGGGACTTGAAGGGGTATGGTCCCAGATCTCGCGTCAGCACGACCGCGAGTGACCATTACCCTTATCAAAAACCCCCACCAGTAGGAACTTACCTGTGTCCGTGCGGGCACGCGCGAGCACAGCGGTCCAATCTGTCCATTGATGAGAAGACTTACCTTAAGTACGAAAACAAATGTACGCATAGCGATGCGGCCAGGAACCGCATCCTATGAACATTTTCGTCACGACAAGGGATCTGGACAACAGTAACAGTCACTAAGCAGCGATGCGGCATGGCACCGCATCCCGCATGCATCTTGGATAGAACAGAGAACGCGGGAACAACATCAGTGACCGCAAGCAGCGATGCGGCCTGGCACCGCATCCTGTCTACAAGGCAAGTGGGTCTGACACCACAGTGCAAGTGGCACTGGGAACAGTCGCCTATCAGCCCACATGTGTGTAACAGTCTGACTCCACAGCAGGACGTGGCATCACCACCGTAACCGACAGGTCTGACACACCTGCAAGAAGCTGTGCGATGTCAGACTAGCTACTCAACTACCCTCATTCACTCCTCGGCTATAAATACCCACCCCAAACCAGGTTTGAGGTATCACTTCTCAACTCTCTCACTACTACTACTATCACACTTTGCTTCCCAAGCAAACTACTGATTCTCACGCCGGAGAGTGGTAACAAGGAGCACCCCCACCCCATCCTCCTTGTTACGAGTCACGGCTTGTTTCCTTGTGTAGGAAACCAACCAGCGGACGATCCAGCCAGCGATCCTCGAAAAGAAGGGATTAACCCTACTTGACGAGACCAGTGAGTTAACCCCACCCGGTTAACCATTGTTTCATCACGAGAATAACCATTTTTATCTAGTTTTGAATTTATATGAAATACTACATTGCATTTTTATCTAGTTTTGAATCTGTATGAAATACTACATTAAATTGGGTTCATTACGTAAAACAACCCATTTTTTAAAAATATAAAATTTGTCCGCTCCGTGTTCCATCATAAAAATTATAAAATCACAGAGTCAACATTAATGCTATGTAATCATTCTGTTCCATATTACAAATTAATGTTAAAAATTCTAATTTTTATGTTCGATCATAAAAATAAAATGATGAACTCACAAACCAAATCCACGCAGTCAATGTAAGACCGTGGGGTATGGGCGGGGGTTTGGGCGTGGGTTGGGGGAAAACGCTCAAGCCACCACCCCGGGTGGGCTTGGGTTTGGGCGTGGCCCTTGGGGCTTGGGATTCAAGCCGGGCGTGGGGCGGTCTGGCCAAGCTGACATGGCGGGCTCTCACTGGACAAACCAAAGTAACCGTTGGGCTAGCCGTTGGCCAACGGCTATCTTAAAAAAATATATATTTTTCCACTATAAAAATTACATTTTTCTTCCATTTTTTACCACATTCAACCACATCTTCTATAATCATCTTCAATTCTCCTTCTACAAAACGAAAAAATGCATCCTTATAACCGTCCTTTTGACCCGACCAACCCGTATGCATTCCAAGAAAATAATCCTAGCCCACCACCCATTCGTCCAATGCCTCGTCCATTTTTGATACACTCTTCTATGCCCCAAGAAGCGAGTTATGCATCGTATCTTGGGCATCGCCTTCAGCTGGGAGTTCGGGCTTGCGTAGGGGAATATACTGCGACCAGTTGGATGACATTTCAGCCAAGTTAGATACATTCAACGTCTTCCAACAACAAAGGGCCGAACAACGAAAGAGCAAAGAAGCTAGAGATGCCGCTAGAGATGCCCTGAGACAAAGACGTGATGATTTGAAATTGCTATCCCAGCCGATTGATCACCTACAGGGTGACGAGTTACAAATAGTGTTGGAGATGAGAGAAGAGATAAAAAACAAATATAAACATTAGGAATTGGTTTTTATGTAATTTTCTTTAATTAAAAATATAAAAAAAAAAAAATTTGTTGTTTAACAAACAGCCCACCGATCAGCCCAGCGAAGCCCACCAAACCCACGCCCCAAACCCACGCCCCAAACCCCCGCCCCACCATACCCTGTTTAAATGTGAGTCGCCCCATGTCTGCCCCCCAAGCCACGTGTCACCAAATGCCCCAACCCACGCCCAACCCCCGCCCCACCATACCCCACGGTCTAAGAACTATGTAGTCCTGCTTTTCCATATTAAAAGCAAATTTAAAGATTTCAATCTCTATTCGCTTGAATCAAATATAAAAAAAAATAATCTGATTAAGTATAGGGAAAATTTCACAGAATAATAATCAAGTTTTAAAGGTGTTCTAATTAGGTCACTGGTGTCGTTTTTGTCACAATTAGATAACTTAACATTCAAATCGAGCCATGTCTTTTTTTCCACGTGTCAAGAAAAAAATGGGGCATAAGATGCTGGGGTCGAATTATTTTTATATATGAAATTATATTTATTAAAAATAAAAACCATTTAATTACATTAAAAATTAAAAAAACAAGTTACAATCCACGTCATCACTCGACGTTAGCATCAAATAAAAGTGAAAAAATAAACAAAAATACACATCACCATGGTTACCTATGAAATGGATGAAAAAACCCGTAATTTTAATGAAGAATGAATGTTGAGTGACCTAATTGGAACACTTTTGAAACTTGAGTGACCTAATTGGAACACTTTTGAAACTTGGTTGCTATTCTACAAAGTTACCCCCTAATGAACAGTAACATCATCAAGGGGATTAACAAATGGTATCGGGTACTGGTACAAGTATCAAATTACCAAACCGGGTATATTTTCGGTACCGAATCGGTACCGACTTTTGACATTTTCGGTATCGGTTTGGCACCGCTATTCACAAGTTTTTACCCTCAAATACCGGTACCATACCAGTACCGACCGGTACCGAATCGTACCGTGCCAGGTATATTCGGTACCGGTACCCACTTTTAGGGTATTAAAATTTGAAGACAATGAACAATAACATCATCAAGGGGATTAACAAATGGTATCGGGTACTGGTACCAGTACCAAATTTACCAAACCGGGTATATTTTCGGTACCGAATTGGTACCGACTTTTGACATTTTCGGTATCGGTTTGGCACCGGTATTCACCGGTTTTTACCCTCAAATACCGATACCGTATCAGTACCGAACCGTACCGTGCCAGGTATATTCGGTACCGGTACCCACTTTTAGGGATTTTTGGTAACGGTATTTTCAGTACCGGTTGGTACCGAGCTCATCAAATCCTGTAACAACGTAGCAACGCAAGTAGTTGCACAATTTAGATTACTTTTCATACACAACCCAATGAATAGTAACATCATCAAGGGGATGAGCAAATGGTATCGGGTACCGATACTGGTATCAAATTTACCAAACCGGGTATATTTTCAGTATCGAATGGTACCGACTTTTGAGATTTTCGGTATCGGTTCGGCACCGATATTCACTGGTTTTTACACTCAAATACCATACCGTATGGTACCGAGCATTTTCGGTGCCGGTACCTAATTTCGATGATTTTCCGGATTGGTACTTTTGGTGCCGTTACCTGTACCGAGCTCATCCATATTTTAACGTGTTAGTACCGTAATAACTAAACTGAAAACAACCGAATTTCCAACGTGTAGGACGTGTGGGTCCTATTATTATATATTAGATTATTTAAAATCATTTTTTTAGGACGAAGTGACTATCGTTACCACGTCATTTTTATTTGTGTTTTGATATTCGGTATCTGCTTGTCGTTGCCGACACGCGTTTCGCAGAATTTAGGTCCCCGCCGCAACGCGCGGGCGACAATCAACTAGTTCAATTGAAATGTCGGGGTCGTTCTTTTTTTATGATTTTAACAAAGAAAAAGTAAACACAATATAAAATAAAGGAAAAACATCACTTTGGTAAATTGTTTTTAAGGAACACCAAAATGGTAAATAGTTTTTTCACCAATACTAGTTTAGGAAAAAACTTGATAAAAGACAATATATTTTGGAAAATTTTAAGATTAAAAAAATATATATTTTCTTAAACGTGTTCCCACGATATAAGAAGGGTCCTAATATTAACACATGGTAAAAACTTATTTACACATGGTGTATACAGGCCGTATACTGTTATACGGCCCGTATAGAATTTAAAAAACTAACAAAGTCTGTGCCAGTAGACTTTGTCAGTTTTTTTAATTCCATACGGGCCGTATAACAGTATACGGCCCGTATACACCATGTGTAAATAATTTTCCTGGTCGTATACAATGTATACGAACCCGTATACGGGTCGTATACTGTTATACGGCCAGTATTCTTTGACAATTAGAGTTTTCTCAAAGTATTTAAGGGATTTAAGGTGTCAATCACACGAGACATTTTACAGTCGTGAGGTGGTCAAACCTTTCTAAAAGTAGAAAAAAATAAAACATTAACAAGTAACAAAGATTGAAGAACAAAAAGGCGCGTCGTATGACTGTAATAAAACGGAAGCTATCAACGCGGGGTTACGGGCATGGTGTTATTCTTTATTTAATATTTACAGAATAAAAGGAAGGGTGAGGCATTTGATGAGAGTTGTAAGGAGAAGCCGCGTCGTCTCGAAACTACTGAACAACCGAAATAACAACTTCAGTTTCATCAACCTGTACCGAAGAAACCAAATTCGCAACAATGAGTCTGAGTCCATTGTTATTCATGAATGTTTCGAATCATCATAGAAGACGTGTCAGGTTCTTCTGCTAGTGGTCGGGCTTACAATGCTCACACAGGGTGATAAGCAACGCTGATATGAACACAAACCAACTCCTTTATCTTGAGTCGTCGGGAAAACTTTTCCTCATGGGAGGGTGAGTAGTATGAGTCTGAGTCCATTGTGGTTCGTGAATGTTTGGAATCATCATAGAAGACGTGTCGGGTTCTTCTGCTAGTTATTCGGAATGTTTCGAATCATCATTAAAATTAACAATGCGGTCTTGATTGAAGACGTAATTGCAAAACTGTTTGTCGGGCTTCCAATGCTCACACAGGGTGAAAAACAACCCTTGATGTTGAAACCGGTTTAACCTCATGATGTTGAAACAGGATGGATGTGACACACTGTAAGGACCTGCAAAAATGTCCATAAACGACCCGTAAGTGAAAACCTGGACCCCTGATACCCTAATGCTCATGAAAAACCAAGAAAAACAAGAATTTGGATTTCAGACGGGCCGCGTAAGATATAAGACTAGGCTTACGCGGGCCGCGACATATCCATAAACGACCGGGACACGTTCCAGGCCACGTGGCGGACCTACCTGTGACACGCGAGCCCTACACGTAGACTAGGGGGCCCTCGCGGGCCGCGTAAGACCTTATTAAGGTTTACGCAGGCCACGTAAAACTTGAAAAGTTGCTATAAATTGCCTGGCCCTGGGACTTGAATCTGTGTTCGAAAATTTAGATCAAAAATGT